>VZRH01007637.1:1039707-1072836 GCA_013397555.1 Urocynchramus pylzowi
GGGGGCTCCCCTCTTTTTTTAGTATTATTTTATTTTCTTAGGCTGGTAAAATTATGAGAGTTGGTACACTGGAGGACACTAGTGAGCTGTCCTGTTCCTCTGCAGGAATCATTATTGGGATAGAATATCCCACACCAACCTGTGAAATCCCAAGAGCTGGGAGAAGGCTGCTGTGCAGTTGGACAGCAGCTGACTTCCTACAGCCTTCACCTGCAGGGTCTGCTTTGCAGGGATGTGCTGGGACAGCCCAGGGGAAAATCCACNTCTTTTTTTAGTATTATTTTATTTTCTTAGGCTGGTAAAATTATGAGAGTTGGTACACTGGAGGACACTAGTGAGCTGTCCTGTTCCTCTGCAGGAATCATTATTGGGATAGAATATCCCACACCAACCTGTGAAATCCCAAGAGCTGGGAGAAGGCTGCTGTGCAGTTGGACAGCAGCTGACTTCCTACAGCCTTCACCTGCAGGGTCTGCTTTGCAGGGATGTGCTGGGACAGCCCAGGGGAAAATCCACTTGCTCCAGGTGCCTGTCCCCTCTTCAGACACGAGGTGCAGCTCTTGAGCTGATCAGAATTATGCAGTGGAGAGACAGAGTATGCTTATCAAAATGTCACAAGCTATGAAACTATGAGACACCACAAGCTCTTTGGAGGGCCAGGTCAGGATACAAAATTATCTTGATAAATTGAAAACTGCTGCTGTGAATGGGATGTGAGTCCATAAACACAAGAGCAGGCATAGGCATTGCACAAAACCAAGAGATAAAAGGACTGACAGGCAGCAATTTCTCCAGTGGATGTTCTGTACACGGAGAGACAGAAAAGGTAATATGAATCAATAATATCCTGCTCTTGCAATCACAGCAAACATCATACTTGGATGCATAAGCACAAATATGTCTCAAAAATTTTTTCACTTGTGTTTCTTTCAGCAGATGAAATGAGACAGTGTCCTTCAACTCTGTTTGGAGATTTAAGTATAAAAGCAACAGCATCTACTCCAAGCTTACATACTCTAAAGTGCAAAATGAGAAAATTTTTAATCAAAATAACTGAAGTTACCAGAAGTAAATTACATACATCTCTGTATTGGATGCAATTTTCTTATAAAGACAAGATTTGAAGAAAATACCATCTAAAGAGGAGTGGATGAATCTTGGCATTCCAATGTGAAAGATTAAAGCACGAGCATCTAATGAGCAAGAGCAAAGGCTGAAATCATGGTGTACCCAGTGAAAGAGAGTAGGTTAAAGGGGAATCACACCAGGGGAACTTGACATACCTCATGTAGATAAATGGCAGCTAAAATTGCATTTGGGTAGGTACAGATTGCACAACGTCAAGCACTCCCTAAGATATCTAAAGCCCTGGGCTGGGTTATTTGGAGAATCTGCAGAGGTTTTAAAAGTTGGTGACTGGTTTTACTGAATACTCCAGAAGCCCAGAGGAGGTTATGGGTGTGGTAGAAAGCTGGGGCAAGTTTGGTTTGGTTTTTGTGAGTGGGTTGAATTGGGGGTACAGGAAAAGCTGCACTGCTGCTGTCCCAACTGGACCATCCAACACGTGAATGTTCCTGCCCTGGGATGGAAAAGCCTGACTGCTCCTGTCTTCATCCTGCTCAGTCATTGTCTCCCTCATGACTTTTAGGATTCACTAAAAAGCTGCCTCTTCGTATCTGGAGAGGACAAGGGAAGGCACTCTGCAGCATTCTCACTCTTGGAGTCCTCTCAGAGTTGTGCTTGTGGCTTCTCATGAGAAGGGAGCAGAGCCTGGTTTCCCCTGCAGCCACCCCAACCCAGCATAAAATCTGCTCACAAATGTCTCCTTGGTGCTGTCACCCCCTGAGGCCAGGAACTGGAGACACTCTGCTCATTAACACCCCACATGGCAGCCCAGCTCACAATTTCCAGTGCTGATCCACACAGGCCAGCACTACATGGCAGGCCAGCCAGCCTGCATCCCACATCCTGCATCCCACATCCTGCATCCCACATCCTGCATCCTGCATCATCCCACGTCCTGCATCATGTCATGTCCTGCATCACAGATCTTCCATGGCTGCCCAGCTTCTGAACTGGACAGCAGGGCTGGGGCTGCACCAGGGCTTCTGGAGCTACTGTGCCCCAGTGCCAGAGGCACTACCTTTCTAGATAAAAACAAAAACAAAAACAAAAACAAAAACAAAAACAAAAAAATATAAAACCATTAACCATATCTTTCTAGAACCTAATTCCTGACAGCACTTCCCCAAATCTACCTTTCCCCTCCCAGGTATTAGAGATATGGTACTAATAAAAAGACCTGGTTACATGGCTTGTATTGCTCACTGCAATAGAGACAGTCAAGGCCCAGCTGCAGAGAGCTCATCTCCTTCTTTCATCCTTCCCTGCTTTTTGGAGACAGGGTAATTGCAAAGATGATGGGCTGACCTTGGGCTGTGTGACTCAGACCTTCAGATAACTGTTGTAACAAGAGCTCCTGGTGGTGGCTGTACGAGGTTTCAGTGAAAAATGTCTTGGATTTTTCTCATTGCAGCTTGGTTTTTCGACAGCAGGCACCTACTCCTGCAGTTATTCCTCTCCCCACAGACTGTCACCGGCACTGTGCAGCCACATCCCTGTCATGGGAAGGTGTCTGCCTAGCTCAGCTCTGTGGTGGCACTTTTTTGGATGCTTCCAGGCATGCTGGAAGTGGCAGGACCAGCAGGGAGAGCAGCTGGCTCACAGCACTGGGAATGCAGTCCCTGCACAGGACCCACGCTGCTCTCCAGGCAAATTCACTGTCAGATGGCACCAGCAATTTTCATCTAAACTCCACTGGGATTTTACACTGGAAGCAGCCTGTAAATTAAATAAGTATTGCAACATATTTGTAAGACAGCTGTATTAAATGCTTCCAGATATACATTCATCCTCGAGACATGTGTGGTCAGATGGGATCCAGGCAGCTTGCATTACTCTGCAACACTTGCTGGGCTCTTGCCATGATTTTCTCATCTATCATGTGTTTGGAAGCTTGAAATGTTATTATTTTTTTTGGCATTACTGCTACATTTCATCTGTCATCACTATGTGCTGCAGGAACACACAGGGACAGATGGGCCTGGACTATTCTTCCTGTCTGAATAAACACAGGCACAACCAGGGAAAGCAGCTGCTGCAAGGTCATGCTCTGGGGCAAAGCACCCATTAGCCACCTTAACTTCACCTGCTCAGTAAACCACTTTTTCTGCAATGGGTTCCAACCATGTGAGTTAAATCAGTGAGGTAGATCCTCTCCTTCTTTTGCTTAGGTGTCTAAAGTGAGTGGAGAAATTCCCAAGACCCAGAAAGCAAATCCCACAGCCTGCTGTGTCCATGGTGGTGGGATGGGATGGAAATTCTCCAGTGTAAGTGGGTTGTTTCAAGTTGATGTGACTGTTGTGACCCCACTGCCATCACGTGGGCATCCACAGCACTAAGACAACCCTCCAGAGGTTCTCTGCAAATGTTTAACAACTTTCCAAGTGTCCTTTAACACCCAACTGCAGTTTCACCGGTCTCAAACGTTCAGAAGGTCAAGCCAAGCTTCTGTTCCCCCTGCAGCCTCCCCAGACCACTGTGGCTATCAGAAAACCCTTGTACCTGCTTTTTCATGCTGAGATATTCTTCTGGAGTCCTCCATCACCAGGGCTGTAGATTCTCCTGGTGCTGACAGCTGGCTCTGGCCTTGTCACAGGCCCTTACAATGATCAAACCAATATTGTCCTTTTTCACTTTTCTTCACTTGCAGCCCTGCAGCAACTTCACTTTGCCTTTTGGACTTTCATAATTTCTTCCCCTGCAAAACCCCCTGAGTTTTCTTTCCCAGGCTGTGAGTGTTCATGGTTTCTCTTTCTGTGAAACCTCTGAAATACATGAGAAAGGTTTTTATCTCACTTCCACCAATGAAACACAGAATGCAGAGGCTGGAGGCTGGATTAAACTCAGTTTTGCTATCACCAAAAATTAGATTCTTGCTCCAAATCCCCATAAATGTGGGTTTAGCCAGTTTGTCCCCTATGTTCCCCTCCATATCAGCTCAGCACCTGACATCTCAGATGAACTTCAAGACAACCCATATCCCTTACCTTTACACTCAACAGAGTTTAGTGGTTAATTTGTAACTAGAAGGAAGACAGTTTGGTAAAAATTGACTCTGTTCATGGTCAAACCCACTTTCCAGGGACTTCATCAGCACTGAAAATTTCTGTGTTATTATAAAAGTTTCATCTGAAGCTGCACCAGAAGCTCCATCTACTGTCCTGGCCCCTCCATCTCTGGGTTTGGGGGTATTTATGTGTTATTTTGTAGGGGATTGCTGAAAGGGGCCAGCCAAATCCAGATTGGTCAGTCTGGTAACGTTGTAGGTACCACAGGACATTCCAAACAGCTCCATGGGCACTGAACAAAGGCTCAGCCATCAGACCTCCCTCTTTATCTTGTGCAGACCTAGTGAGGGACCCAACTACACAGCATCATAATATTTATGAATGTTTTGCAGGTCTTCACATGGGAGTTTGTCACATCAAACTGGGTCCCTTATGCTCTGGCTATACCCAAAGCCCTCCCTAAGAAATGCCTAACTTGATTACAGCTTTCTGCCTCCTAAAAAATCAACTTTTAACTCTCCCCTGAACTTTCACACAGATCTAGCTGGCTCAGTATAAAAAGACAGACTAATTTTCATGAAGATGGCCAAGTGTGTGAAAAGGTAACGCTGCTCAGTGTAGTGCCTGCCAGGGGTGTTCTCCAAGGCAATGCCAATGACCCTCAGACAAACAGTGGGGGTTTTTTTCAGCAAAACGACTCTACAAGCAGAAAATGTGGGACATGGCATCTTTTAGACTAAAAGCTAAAGGGAAGTGCCCAAACATCAAAAGTCCTCTGTCTCAGAGACGTGTTACATTGAGAAGAAGCACTCACAAAGGCCAGCAGTCCCTGTGTGGTGGCCTATCAGACTGTGATTAGTCTCCACAGCTGATAACCCATTTGATCCCCATAATACCCCAAGACACAAATGGGACATTATTTCAGCCCATCTGGGGATCCTGCTTTTTTACAATATGCATGGAAGTCACCCACACACATCAGACTTCCAGCCCCAGCCCTCCACCAAACTCCACATTGCCATTCCAGGTTTCTGGGCTTATGGGATGGGACCCCAGGTAAGCATCAGGATCTGCACAAGGATTGCAAGGAGGGTCCTACCTGGGCCCCAACCAAGCACTGCATTAGAGAGGCAAGTGCAGAGATGCAGAGCCCTTTTGGAGAAGGTGAGATGCCACACAGACAGAGGAAGGAGGGCTCACCAGGCTTGTAGAGGGAACATGGCCTTGCCATCACACCTCCCATCATGTGCTCTCAACCTTGCTGCAGCTCACTTCAATGCTCTGCAGATTTTCCTCTCCTTGCCTCATCCACTGACCACAGTAATTCCTCTGCACAGCAGTTCTGTCTCCTGGCTTGTCTGTGGAAGGAAGGAGCCCTTGGGGGACAGGGCCCCATCCCTTGTGCTGCTGGAGTGGTGTCCATTCTCTGGCCTACAGCCCAGCAGAGCTGGGTGATGCTGCAGGCACCCAGGGCAGTGCTTCCACAGGGGAAGCTGGCTGGCTCCATGCAGCCCACTGGCTGAGAAGAGATGGCCTGTGTGTTCCTCACTTCCTGTGGGCACGTGAGCACCTTCTACCCCTGGGCTCCCTGAGGACAGCACAGAGCTCAGCTAGAGCCCCAGCCTGCCTACATCTCACCTCCCCCCTCTTCTGGCTCCATCCATCCGTGTGTTGGAATCCAAGACATTCCTCTCCGTGCCCCAAACCCTGGACAGGGGTCTGGGCAGCCCTGTCAGGAGGCCAAAAACACTTGGGGCTTTGATTTCAGCCCATGGGACAAATTACCAAGCTTATATGAGGAGTCACAAGTCACAAAAGTTTAGACAGCACAGTAGCAGTAGTTAGAGGGTGAAAGGAGAAAGTTTGGGATTTGGTACAGGGGGGTTTAAAACCCTAAGATGGAGGGATTGGGGCGTGCCCTGTCCTTCTTCCTTCTTCCTCCTAACATCCATCTTTTAGGTGATGCTGGCATTTTTAGATTGGTTCAGAGTAGAAAGTCACTGTCTAACATAGGTGTTAGGGATTGGTACACAATTGTAAATATCTAATAGGTAGTTCATAGCATAAAAGATAGCACCAGCCCCTTGGGGGGCAGTGTGCCTTGGTCTGACCTGCTAGCCAGAGCTCGGTGGGTCAGACAGAAAATATTTTAGATAAGAGACAATAAACATCACTGAGAACACGAGCAGAAGACTCCTGACTCCTTCTTGGACAGCTGGGTTGGGAAAAGCGGCTTCCACCAACACCTGGGGTCATCTCCATCAGGGAAGACCCTGACAATGGGGGACTGTGGGTGGTGTGACAGCCCTGCTGGGATTCAGGCAAGCAGGAGCTGTTCAGAGGCTGGTTGCTCTCCAGGCTGCAGGGCTAGGCTGCAGAAAGCAGGTCAAAGGGGGACTGCTGCACGGGCTGCTGGCTGAGCTGACGCAATGTTTGCCCTGATGTTCCAGCAGCTATAAATTGTGCTGTCAGCTCCACTGCACCAGGCTCAGCTCCTGCAGAGGAGGAGGAAGAGGATTTTTACCTGCACTGAGCTCCCCACCTGGCTCAGGTGTGAGAGGGGCAGGTGAGAAACAGGCAGGAGAAGGCAGTGTCCCAGACCAGCATGGCATCTCTGCTGGACAACATAACCAGACCTTCTGCTGCCATCCTGCAGCTGTTTGTGCTGCTTGGTGTAACCTTTGTGCTGCTGAAGGTGCTCCAGCTCTACTGGGAGAGGAGGAAACTCATCAAAGCTCTGGAGGCATTCCCTGGCCCCCCAAAACACTGGTTCTATGGCCACAATCACCTGGTAAGGAGAAGCTGGGCTCAGTCAGGGTGGGTTTGTCCCAACTCTGCAAGGTATCAGTCAGGATGGAGAAGGACTGGATGGGGTGTGTGTGTGCCCTGCTCCTGTCTCTTCCTACAGGAGAGGACTTCTGCACAGGGAGTGCCAAGGCTTCTGCAGGGCAGGGGGAAAGGGTGCTGGATATATGGTGTGCATCATTTGGCAAAAAAAGGATCATGCTCTTTTCAATCATGTCCTTAAACAAAGAGTCATGGGACTTCCATGAAGTTATTCAAACATGAGCAATCATAAAATGTCTCTTTGCTACATTAAACCCTCTACCAGTAGAAGTGTCTTACCCTATAGCTGCTGAAGAAGACATGGCCACAAAAGCAGGGTGTTTTAATGCAGCCATTTTCATCATGCTGGAGTGAAGATGCTTTGCTTTCACTCTGCATGCCCACCTTGCACTTCTGAAATTGGGGAACAGGGGTGTGACAGCCTTGGTCCCCCTGGCCTGTCTACCAGACATCCTGGATTTGCCCATGCCAGCTGTAGATCCCAAGTGCAACATGGAGCTGCCCCAAGCTCAGGCCATCCTAAGGTGTCCCAGCTGCCACCAGCCCAGCAAGGGACTCTCCGTGGAGCTGTCTTGTGCTGCAGGGATTTGGTGGCTCAGGCAGCTTTACCTTTTGTGCACAGTCCCTTTGCAATGCTCATCCTCTCCTCCACCTGCAGCATAAAAGCCTCTGTGTGGCAAGTCCACCCACTCTTCCTTCATTTCCCAATAGAGAACTTCTGCTCTCCCTGGCATGTCCCTCTTTTTCTGCCTCTATTAATCCCTGATTAACTCTCTTTGCAGATAAATTCTGAAAATTTTTTACACAAAGTAGTGTCATGGGGTGAAGAGTATCCCTATGCCTTTCCCAGATGGTTTGGACCAGTCCTGCCATCTCTAATCATCCACCATCCTGAATATGCCAAAATCGTACTTGGCCGAGCAGGTGAGTCTCTCCCTCCGGTTTTGAGAAGTCTTTGACACTTTCTAAGGAAGAAAATACCAAGAAAATACTGGGAAACTTGCCTGGAGTTATCCCCTCTGCCAGCTTCCTTCACAATTATTGCAATTCTTCTTTTGCTTTGCTTCACAAACTCCCAGGCTGCCCCAGGTTTCGTGGAGCAGTGTGCATTCCTGTGCAAAACAGAGACCAGGTGCCTGTTCCTTCCAGTTTCCTGTCAGTTCCCAGTTTGAGGGTCATCTGTCTTACTGTCTTCTATGGCTTCTACCACCACAACATTTGAGCTTCCCAGTAAACCCAGAAAAAAGTGTGAGCTGTCATGGCAATGGCAAGAAAGCATTGGCAAATGGCAATTTTCTCTTTTGTCGTGTTGAATTCACCAGTTATTCATACATTTCTGATATTTGCTCCATTTTACAGATCCCAAGGCTAGTGCAGTCTACAAACTCCTGGTTCCCTGGACTGGTAAGTCAAAAGCAGTAGTAAGGCTGTCAGAGCTGTGATCAGAGCCTGCAGGAACTGATTGTGCCTTTGCTCTTTGTGCCCCAGGGAAGGGGCTGCTGATCTTGGAAGGAAGCAAATGGTTCCAGCACAGGAAGATGCTCACCCCAGCCTTTCATTACGATGTGCTGAAGTCTTACGTGACCCTGATGTCAGACTCAGTCAAAGTGATGCTGGTAAGAATCCCCACTCCTGCTACTCTACCTTTCAGCTGTGAAACAGTGAAAATAAAAAATGAGTAAGAGACAGCACTTAGAGAGTTTCTACTTTCACTGAATTTTTGGACTAGTTTTGAAGTTCTAAAATTGCTTCTCTGGACATTCCACTTATTCTTTCTCTTTGTTTGCCAATAAAATCAAACTCTGCAGGAATATCCTTTCATACCCTGATGTGTATCCTTTCATACCTGGGAAAAGAAATGCACAGAAGAGTTAGATTAGGTTAAAGGAATATATCATGAGCTAGGACCTCTGCTTCCAGAAAAGAAAGCAATTAGCTGTGTGGATCTGGGAAGAGGGACAGGAAAATATGACCTGACCACAAATGGTGGTCTGTCTCTCCTTTACCCCTGGCTCTTTCTCTAGGATAAATGGGACAAGAGGATCACAGAGAGGAGGTCAGTGGAGCTCTTTCAAGATGTCAGCTTGATGACACTAGACAGCATCATGAAATGTGCCTTCAGTTTTAATTCCAACTGTCAGACTCAGAGGTCAGTGCCTGAGTTTCCAAACCCTGGGAAAGCAAGAGCTCCTGTTTCACCACTCATTTTGCTAACACCAGCTTTGACCTTGGTCTCCTTACAGCGACTCCCACTATTATATTAGAGCTGTTTTTGACCTGAGCTACCTCCTGAGCAAAAGAATCCGGAGTTTTTCCTTCAAGGATGTCTTCTACGACTTCACTCTCAACGGCCGTGCGTTTCAGGCTGCCTGCAAGCTGGCCCATACCCACACAGGTATTCCTGCCCCTTTCTCCCCAGTCCTGTCTCCCAGCTGAACCTCTCCACCACTTGCCCTGGAGTGGCTCAGAGTGGGGTTGCAGCATGGACTGGCCAGAGGGTTACACCTTAAACAGAGCCCAAGCTGATGACTGAGAGGTCAAGAACATGAGGGTGCTCTGGAGAGACAGGATGCACAGAAGTGATCTCTCCTCTGTGCAGATCAGGTAATAAAAGAAAGAAAGATGTTGCTCTCCGATGAGAAGGAGCTTGAAAAGATCCAGAAGAAGAAGCACCTGGATTTTCTGGACATTCTGCTGTGCAGCAAGGTAAATGTTTGAGATGATGGTACCAAATGCCAAAGAACAGAAGAGGGTGGCACTGAGGGTGCATCAGCACAAGAGGGGAAGCACAAGAGACATCAAATCATACAAGTCCTTTGGGTGTGAAAATAAAAGACCTGTGTGCTAGGAATGACATGCTCTCCTCTCTCAGGATGAGAAGGGAGTTGGACTGTCTGATGAGGAGCTGCGTGCTGAGGTGGACACCTTCATGTTTGAGGGTCATGACACCGTGGCCAGTGGGCTCTCCTGGCTCTTCTACTGCCTGTCCCTGCACCCTGAGCACCAGCAGCGCTGCAGGGAGGAGATCCAGGGCATCCTGGGGGACCGAGAGACCATTGAGTGGTGAGCTAGGACTTCTTGTTCCTTTATCTTGTACTCCTTTCATTTACCCTTGAAGGCCTTTGGCGTAGCTCCTCTCAACATTCCTCTCCCTAAATTGGAGGGAGAAGGATTTGATGGGTGGACTGTTCAGTGGTTGAGGAATTGTTTGGTAGGTGGCATCCAGTGGGTGGTGGCCAATTGTCCAGGCCAGTGACAAGTGGGTTCCCTCGGGAGTCTGTCCTGGGACAGACTGCCCAGTCTGCACTGGGGCAGTGACACCTTTGTCAGTGACACAGACAAAGGGATTGAGTGCATCCTCAGCAAGTTTGCTTTCAGGGAGGATCTTGGGAAGATGGCCTACACCACGATGTGCATCAAAGAGAGCTTACGCCTGTTCCCACCCGTTGCTGGCGTGTCCCGAGAGCTCTCCAAACCCGTCAGATTTCCTGATGGACGCAGCTTGCCAGCAGGTCAGCTGAGTTTGTCCATCCTTCATTCTGCTGGCTTGACAAGCAGGGCTTCCTTGCTCTGTGTGGAGGGGCTGGAGGGTCTTCCAGACTCCTTCTCTCTCCTGTAGCTGTATGGAGCTATCACAGCTTGCTGCCACAGTGAGCCTGGAAAGGGTGGCCAGAGTCCAAGGACGTGCTCCAGAGCTCAGAGGGCACTTGTGGGGTGTTGTTCATGGCCAAGTGAAAGTGATACACTGATAAACAAAAAGGGACCCAGCTCTGAGGTCTTTGTTTTTGATGTGTGAGGTTTTCAGGAGATCCCTGCCAGCCTGCAACAGCCCCTGCAGAGCCCAGGGAGGGAGAGCATCCCAAAAACTCCTCTCCTGCATTTTCACTCTGAGCTGTCATGAGCTTTTTTTCACTTTTCTTTTACAGGCTGCCAGGTTGGACTGAACATATTTGCTATTCACAGGAACCGGGATGTGTGGGAGGACCCCGAGGTATTTCACCTTGATAACAAGAAAAGGAAGATGATCTCTGAGCCCAGACATCCATTCCCCTTGAAGAAGGCAGCCTGTGCCTCCTTGCTATGTTTTTTCCCCCTTTGTCATTCCAACAGCCCACATCTAAATACAAAGTTCAATCAAGTTACCAAACACCCCAAAGGCTTTGAACATGACAAAGGGCTGGGAAAGGATGTTCAAAAGTCTCTTTGTGCTTGGTAACACAGAGATGCTCTGACTGCTTTCAGCTGCCCTGCACACACTTAGAATGTTATGAGAAGTCCCAAGCCCCACAAGACAGTGTGTGATTTGAAGATGAAAGTTTTGAGGCTTCAAGAAGGAACTGGAAAGTTTGAAGAAGGGTGCATAGCTGCCTCTCTCCAGTGGCTGTCTGGAGGGCAAGGATCAGGCATCTCTGGAATGGAGGGATCCTGGCTTGATCCTTGCTGCCATGGATGACAAAACACCTGCAGGCATCTTGGGCACTGTAGTGGGTGACCTGGGTATGTCCAAGGGGAAGATCCACTCGGTGGCTTTGTAGAGAGAGGACTGTCATCTGCAGCTCCCCCAGGAAGAGCAGAGGCCTCGTCCAACCCGAACCTGGGGACCAGGGAAGAACCTGGTACTGCTCAGACCACACCAAACACTGACCAAATGCTCTTTGTTGCTCCCACAGGTTTATGATCCCCTGAGGTTTTCTCCAGAGAACTCAGCACAGAGGCACTCCCACGCTTTCCTGCCTTTCTCTGCTGGATCCAGGTGGGAGATCCTTCATCCCTCTCCTTCCTATCAGGCTGCCTTGCATGTGAGACCTAGCTCAGATGCCAGCTCCTAAGGCTAATCCACCCTCAGCCTTCACAAGCCAAGCTGGCTTGGCCAACTCAAGCAGGCTTTCTGTAACAGGATCTCCTATCACAGCATCTCCTGTAGTAGGATTTCCATGCTCCATCAGCTCTGTGGTCACTGTAGGACTTCTCACATTTTTCTTGTGGTTTTGTGGAGATGTTTACATTTTCTGTTGCCTGTTTGGGAACACCACTCCCTTGTTTAGGGGTGAGTCCCAGTGCACCTCAAAGCCAGGGGGGCCAAGTCTCCATGGGTCCCTTGCTGTATCAATAGACAGATGTAGGACACTGAGGTCTCAGTAGCTTGCAAGAGGATCACCACACAGAGCCAGAAATAACCTTTTGAAGGTGTCTGGGCTTTTAGCTGGCTCCTGGCTGCACTCCCTAGTGAAGTAAGCCCCTATTCTCTCCATCTTGTATCTTTTTTAATGTTTAATAATAAAATAAATAGTAATACCCCACCATAGAGCTGGGTGCATCAGGGGCTTACTAGATAAGCCGTGGTGTCATCCTCACAGCAGCTGGAGGTCCCCCAGCTCACACATGGGGTGAGCCCAGCTCGGGGGTGGCTGGGGACAAAGGCAGCAGTCAGAGCACTTGTCACCCTCCTGCAGGAACTGCATTGGGCAGCAGTTTGCCATGAATGAGATGAAGGTGGCGCTGGCCTTGACCCTGCAGCGCTTCGAGCTCTACCCAGACCCCTCCAAGCTTCCCATAATGATATCCCAGATCATCCTGAGGTCCAGCAACGGGATACACCTGCGCTTGAAGAAGATTTTCTGATCCCACGGGGTACCATGGCAAGGGCTCTCCCAAGGGACACCCTCCACCCAGAAGTTTGAGAGGGGATCACCAAACAGACCCACAGTGGACCTCTCCCATATTAACCCCTGTCCTACTGTTGTCCAGAGGGGCTGGCTGAGCCCACCAACACCAAACCCAGCAGGTTCAGTTCCCCTCCTTGCAAGGGGAGCAGCACTGCTAAGGGGGTTCTACAGCATTGCTGTGGCTCATCCTTCACCTCCAGGGGCATCCTCCATGTCCTGCTCGTCTCCTCATCTCCAACCTGCCCTCACACACTCCCTGACAGGACTTCTGTCACCTGTCCCATTGTCAGCTCCCCACTGGGCTTGGCAGTGAACAGCACCCATCGTGGTTTGCAGGGATGCCTGAAGCCTGGGCACTGCCCCAGCACCGAGCCCCTGCCCTGCCTCCAGCCTGGGTGTGCCTGGCCAGGAGGGCCCTCCCAGCAGCCTCCCTGCATCCCCACACACCACCCTCCCAAGGATTCCTGCTCTGGGCTGGCCCTGTGCCCACCATTATGGAGATGAATGCTTGTGGCTCTTTTCTGCCCCAGCTCTGAACTTCCTTGAGCTGAGGGTGCTTGGGAGCCAGCACAGAAAATGCCACCAGCTAACCTGAGGCAGCACTTGGCACACTGGAAACAGCATGTGATCAGCACTGTCCTCCTCTCTGAGATGAAAATAAAGCCTTGTGAGGATGATCTCCAAGCATGACTTTGGCTTCCTTTGCATTTGGGGGCCCAGCAGGGTACAAGAGGAGTCCCAGCAGGCCAGAGGCAAGGCTGCACCCAAGGGTGCAGCGCTTCAGTGGCTTTGCCTGTTGAGCCTGTTTCCACAGGTCCCACACCATCCATCACCTCACCTTTGACTCCAGGAGTTTCAGTGGTAAGGAAACAACCTAAATGATCTGTGGTCAAACAAAGCAGAACAGAAATACACACTGTGCACACAAAAGTGCTAAGAACAAAGTCAGCTTGCAAAATAAAACAAGATGGGATGTGAGTCTGCCTCAAAACAAAATATAACAAGAGGAGATGTGAGTCTGCCTCAAACCCTGTCCTGCAGAGGCTGAGAACGGGCTGCTCAGTTCAAGGGTGGCCTGCCCAAGGGGTGCAGCTGAGCACTGGCCCTGGAATTGGGCTTGTTGTGGGGGCACAGGGAGCCTTTCCCCAGCTCCAGTCCAGGTGGACCATCTGGATGAGCTGCCGGCCCAGGCTGTGAAGTGGATCAGTAGGTGGCAGTGGGAGACCCAGAAAAAGTAATCCCTGGTCCCTGGTAAAACCCCCGGGCTTGGCAGGCAGCAGCCAGGCCCAGCAAGGCAGATGATGCATCCTGTCCCTGGGGACATCCCTGTCCCCACCCTGGGCAGAGCAGCCACTCTGTCAGAGTCCCCCATGGGTCTGGGGCATTACCCAAAGCCCAGTGAAGTTTGTCACTGCGAGGGCCCAGACACTCAGGGGGCATCAGGGGAAACTGAGGCACCAAGGCCTGCACGTGTGCCATTCCACGGTGACAGACAAGGCTGTGCAGCTTTCACCCACAGCACTGGCATCACCAGAATCGCTGCAGGCACCCCCATATCCAAACCATGCCTGTCTGGCTGTCTGTCTGCCTGAGCAGCTCTCTGCTGATGGCCAGAGCAGGACAGTCAAACCTGAGCATCTCCCCATCTGACTGGACTCCTGCAGCCTCCTGCTCCCCATCTCTGCTGCCTGCTGCATCCTCAGCTTGAGAAACAAAATTCTCCTCAGGCTGGATCCAGACCTTTGCTCTGGCTATGTGGGTACCAAAAGGGACAGGGATGCTGAGATTAACCAGCAAGGTGCAGCTTGTGTTATTTTGCAAGGCAGCTGGAGACCAAGTTCCTCTTCTCCCAACCCTCCCCTTCTCTCCTGCAGAAGGAGGCTGGGTGCAGGCTGGGCAGTGCCAGTGCCACCACCCTGGCACTGCTGGTGGACTCAGGTCTGAAAGGTCAGACTCCTGCTGTCCTCCTCCCCAGCTCCAGCACAGCAAGGCCTTCAGAGGGCACTGGTTTAAAAACAGCTTTTCATTACTGAAAAATCCTATTTGTCAGACATTTCAGGCACCCATCTGGGAAGAGGCAAACCACCTTGAAGCTCTGCTCATCTACTCTCCAGCAGGTGGTCCAAGAAATGAGCTTCAGGTGCCCTTGGCCACAAAGACCCACCCCAGTCTCCTTGGTGGTGGGCTCCAAAAGAAACCCAGTGGCACTTAAAGGTGTCACTACAGCATCTTCTGGCTTGGGAAGGGGGGGTAGGGCCCTCAGCTGCTGCCCACCCCATGGACTGTACATGCCCTGTGTTTTGGGCCGTCACCCTATTCACTGCCATGACCAAAGCTGCCCATTTGGTTTCCAAGTGCCCCTCTGATTGCTAGATTGTTATGAATGGCCAAACCCCAACCACTTCCAGCAGAGACTTTCTCCAGGGAAACTGCTCTTGGTAATCTGCTTGGGAAAGAGAGGAGAAACTGCTGACATTTTTGATGCAAAAAAATGGATTGTTATTCCAGGCAGCTGTGACAGTAATTGAGGTAAGCAGAGCCAAACTCTTTAAAATCTCTTCCTGTTAAGAATCATGCTTAAACCAGGCTTGCAGTTTGAAGGGCCAAAGCTTTTGAGGGAAGGTCTCACAGCACCAATACACTGTGAAGCCCTAATGCAGCAGCAACCAGGAGGAAATTCTTCCAGTTTTCAGCTTAGCCAGGTCAAACTGAGCAGCACAAACATCCCCCACCTTCAAACGGTGGCAGTTTCTGGACAGCAGCTTGTACAAGATAACCTCCTCTGCCAAGCCACCACCAAACGGCTGGGAGAGCAGCAAAGGAGCTGTGCGAGCAGCCGGGCAGCGGCGGCGACACAGATCTAATCGCCCGCGTTTGCCCCGAATATCTCCCTGCCAGGCAGTGACATTTCTGCGCTGTCTCAGCTCGCTCCTCCATCACCATGGCTACAGCAGCCGCCAATCCACGGGCGAGTCCTTCCGAGTATCAACAAACCCTCTGGGAGATGCTTCGAGAGCCAGCCCCTTTGGCACGGAGACACCTCGGGGACCCCGGGACAATCCATAGCACCAAAAATTCCCCTTTTCCTTTTTTCCCGTCTCCTTTTTATTTTCCCTTTTTCTTTTTCTTTTTTCTTTTTCTTTTTTCTTTTTTTTTTTTTTTTTTTTTTTTTTTTTTTTTTTTTTTTTTTTTTTTTTTTTTTTTTTTTTTTTTCCCTTTTTGAAGCCCAAACAATGGAGCTAAAAGGTTGGGTATCAGGCCGATAATCATGAATGACGTGTCGTTATTACACACCACACATTCATTATCTCCCACTCCAGCCATGTCACAGGCGGCTGGAGGAGGGCAGATAACGGGGTGCCTTCATGCAGATGGCTTATTATCAGGATGTTCCAGGAGGGGCTTTAAGACAGTTAGTGATGCTGTTTGCCAGTTAAAGATTAGAGACCCCAGAGAATAATTAACAATCCCAAAACCCAGTTTTTCTGCTGGATTCTTCAGCTTTCTCCCCCCTCCCCCATTCTCTTTAATCTATTCACTCTAGCAGGTGTAATAAAGTGATAAGGACAGGCTCCGGGGATGTTTGTTTGGCTACTACGGGTGTATAAACCAACAATGGATGGTATTTTTCTTCTGGCTTTCAGTGGCTTGAATCGAGACCAAAAACTTTGCAGCCCCCTTGCCCACACACAGCCACCCCTCCACGCCGTGCTCCCGGCTTCCACCTGGGTGGCTGGGCTTCTTCCCCACCCAAAGCACCACAGGGGTGGGACAGGCTCCCTTTCTTCCTCTGGAGATCCAAATCACACCTCCTGGGTGTCAAGGTGCCCAGTTCCAGGATATAACCCCCAGGTTTGCTCAGGTGCAAGGATAGAGCTGGTGCTGTTTCCAGCAGCAGTTTACCTGAATACAGCAAATCTGTAATTAAACCACCTTGGGATAATTTATGTCGTAGCTGTCCACCTGCCCAAACTGCTCCAGTTACAGCTGGAACAGAAACATCCCAAACCTTCCAAGCTAAAGGGCCTCAGGAGAAATTGGGGAAGCATCAGAGTAAAGGTGGCTTTCAACAAGAGATCTCATTATCTGGGGTTCCAAGAGATGGGTTGCACCCTCCTAAGTCACAAAGAAAAGTCACGATACACCTTGTAACAATGTGGGGATGCAAAAAACGCCTGCCCTAAGTATCTTCTGCCCCAAAGGAGATTATCCTGTCTGCAGCAGAACACAACCCTGGACATCTTCTTGAAGCCCAAGGCTTCAGAGATAATGGCATTACAGAATGAGGGGGTGGGATGGAGAACTTGTGGTGTCCTTACCCCTCACTGGTGGGCGTGGGGAGGCTTGTGAAGGACACCTCCATTCCCCTGTACTGTGTGGAGAGAGGTGTTGGGGAGGATTTGGCCCTCAGGAAAGTTGGCTTAGGGCCCTTCAGAGAGGCCCCTGAGGCTGTGGGAGGTGCCCCTCAGCCGGGGGTCTCAGGAACAGCCCGGGCTCTGGAGGACATTCCCCAGCCCTTGGGTGCAGCGTGGAAGGCTTGAGCACTGGCACACCAGAAGTTGTCTTCCCAATCACGCTCATCCTGCCAGGGAGGGATGAGACAGCATTGTGCTTTAAAGAGCATCCCGACCCTATCAGCAAGAGATGAGATATCCTAATTATGGCAGTACAGACGAGGATCTGGGCTGTATCAGCCAGTACAGAAAGGTAAACAAGAAGTATAACAATGGACCCTTAACACTCATTAGCTGTGTCAGATAATACCTCACTTTTCTCCCTCTGGGGCTTAAAATCTAATTAAGATTTTCCAACAATAAATTTCATTTATGCTCGCTCCCTTTTGTTCTTTTTAGGATCACACCGAGACGCATCTGCGAGCGACTGCACAGCTCGCGGGAAGGCAGCTTCAGTCAGACCCAGCTTGTGCTTCACAGACGAGGGAAACTGAGGCAGGACAGCACCCTGGACACTGCAGAGGTGAGATCCTGCTGGGACATAGCACTGGCTCCTGCACAAGGTGCTTTCCCCAGGGAAGTGAACTCCAAAGGGGCACTGGTTGTCGTAAGGCCAAGCAGGGGAGCTCCTGGGCAAGCCCAGCAGTGAAGGCTTGTCCTTGCTCAGGGATCCGTGGGGAAAGGGACACTGAGACCCTCTGGGCACACCTGCACTCCAAACCCACGTCCAGGCACTGAGGGGGAGCAGCTCTGGCATCTGTCACACATTCACTGCGTACACAGGGCAGGGAATGAGCTCCTGTTGTTACTCATTATAAGGATGACACTGTTAACTTCTTTTGCAACTGAGAGGTAAAAAATTAATGTGCTCCCTTCCTCTTGCCACACCCCCAGCCAAGTGCTGACAGGGCAGGAACAGGCAATGACTAATCCTTAAACCCTGCTGAGTGCAGCAGTACCACTGAACCTTGGGGAGCTGGGATTTTTCCCAACCCATGTGACGTTTGGCACCTGTGGGAGGAAAGTCAGGGAGCAGCATCCATCAGGGGCACAAGTGGGGTGGTCCAGGACCCAGCCTGGGGCTGGCTCAGCCTCCAGCTACCCAAGGGAGGGTGGTAGATGGCAACAGCTCTGACTTGATGCTGGGGATGCAGCCATCCTGCCTTCACATCTGAGGGCTTGACCCCTCTAACCCTTCTGCCTGTTTTCTTCTACTCCCATGGAATTTCTCAATGGGAGCTGCGATTTCTCAATGCCAAGTCTTTGAGGGCATTTTCAAAATACTCTCCTACCTCAGGCTCTAGGGAAAATGCCTTTTGAGGTGAGTCTGTTACTGGAAGACACCTGCCTGAATTTTTGTGTCTCCACTTGCTAGCAGCAGCTTCAGCTGTGGCAAGTGCACAGCAGAGCCCTAGAAACACCTTGCTCACCCCAAGACCAGGGGCTGCCAAAAATGTCCTCTTATAAATAAATTTCCCACCCCAGTGCTGCTCCAGCTGGGCTGCCCTTGGTTACAGAGTCCCTTAATCCTTTCTTCACTGGTCAGGAAGAGGACCCTTCATGCCACTGGGGTAACTCATGTTCCAGGAATGCCAAAGCATCAGAGCTCTCTCATTTCAATCCACAAATGCCACAGCTTAGAACAACAGCTCGTTGTTCCCGTGGTGGCCCTGGCACTGTCCCCACCACAGCAAAAGATAGACCCTGGTTAATGAGCAGCCTGGCAGGAGTAGGTTGCACTATGGCCAGCTGCCCCAGGATAGCCAGCTCTGCCCAGGGTAGCCCCCGGCCACTTCCTGGCAGCATTGATCAATGAGTGCCATTGACAGCCTCCAGCCCTGGAAAGGGCTCCCAGCTGGCTGTAGGGCTGCACTCTGGGGTCAGTGGGATTCAGGGAGTGCTGCCTTTCACCCATTAAGCAGCACTGAGAAGTGCTGGATTGTTTCTGTGGCTCAGTAACCCCACCTGGCAAATGGAGGGGAATGATGCTCTCACTTCCCTGCAAACCCCTTTGAGGCTCTGGGGCAGTCCAAATGCTGAGCATTCCCTGATGTCCTTCATTCTCCCAACTGCCTGAAGGCTGGGAGAGCTGTGAGAGGCCAGAAAATCCTTTGGCTGATTAGCAGAACGACCCTCTCTGCTGTCATAGGCAACAATTCTCTTTATTGCTCACCGGGAAGATATGTACAGAGGGGGAGGTTTGTTCTGGCTTTAAAATGCATGGTGTAGGTCATAAAAAGGAGGGTGAACTGGGGAGAAAAGAGCAGGTTTTCCATCAGCAGCTCCCTGGAGGGCAGCTGGGAGCGTGGGGATGTCCCAGGCACCCAGCAGGATCCCCTCTGTGTCTTGAACAGGTCAACAGGCTCCTGGGACTTGGGACACCAACCTCGCCAACCAGGCGGGGTGACCACCGGGCAGGAGAGGTGGCACCTCCAGACTCTCCTGGGGACCGATGCCCGTGTGGACACCAGCCCCAGAGGGACGAGAGCTTATCTCAAGGGTGGGAAAGGAGATCAGGAGGTGGTGGAGAAGCCAGGGCCCATCAGTCCCAGGGGGTGCCAGGGCAGAGGGTCTCTGTGCAAACGCCCATCGCAGTAGCGGGAAGCGGATGGAGAGCAGAGGAGGGCGGCGGGCGGGGGCAGCTACATGGCCGTGGTGATCACCTTCTCCTCGGGCTCCACGGGGTTCTCGTAGGCATGCTGGCTCTCTTTGGACCTGCACCAAGAGGGACAAGTCAGTCCCAGCCAGACCAGCATCCCCAAAGCCACCACTGGCATCCTGACCTTGCTGGTGCCAGCTGTGCACGGAGTGAGGGGTGACATGGGGAACACAGGAGGGGTCACCCTGAAAGGACCAGAGCCAAGTGTGGGGTGGGAATTGCTCCAATTTGTAGTGAGGGCTGCTTTGGCTGTCACCATCTATGTGGTGACTGGTGGTCACCTTTGGTGGTTTCCTCTGCTGGAAAGCTGTGATGTAGCATAAGAAAAATGTGGAGTAGCAGGTTGTGAGGTGGAGGATGGATTGTGGGGCTTAGCTGCAGGGATAAGGAGAGATGAGGGAGAAGGGGATACTCCCTCACTGCCTTTTGCTTAACCCCTGGAAAGGTTAAAAGCCCCAAAAATAGGTGCATGGGATGTGTAAGACCCTGAGTGGGTGAGACCACAGCTCTGCATGTCTGAGCTGTTCCCAGGGGAACAGAGCAGAGCCTGGGAGCCACGGGGAAGAAGTCTGAGCAGGTCCTTCACCTGAAGTCAGCTGCAGCTGATACGTATCTCCCTTCGTGGCCATTGGATGTGACAGCATCTGGCTTGTCCTCCACACTCACCACATTCTCAGCACTTTCCCTGGAGGGAGAGAAGAGAGGAGTTTGGACAGAGCAACAAAGGAGCCGTGCAAGGGAACAGCCTCTTCCTGGTGATGACACCACCACACAATAGGTGACCTGGATGTGATTCTGTCCCCAGACACCCTGCTCAGCCTCCTTCCCAGCAGGACAAGGACAGGTTTGCAGAGGCTGTGCCAAGTGCCAGCCCCTGCCTCCAGCCGTGACTCCCAGCACCCTGCTGGCATGGCAGTCAGCAGGACTCATTGTCAATACCTGGGATTGTTTTCTCCTGCTGACTGGTTTTTCCAGTCTACTTCTATGTAATCTGTTGCAAAATAGTCCCTGTGGATCCCGATGGACACAGAGAGGGAAGCCAAGGCTCTGCCCTGGCGCAGGAGAGCTGTCCTTGTGCACATCCATGCCAGCAGAGCCGAGCTGCTCTCTCTCAAAAGCGAGCCTGGATGGCTTGCAGGAGGAGCCACGGGGCAGGGATGGGTGTTTGGAGCCAGACTCCAGGAGCTCGGCTCTGGAGCCAGCCTGTGGCCTGAGCAGCGCCAGGAGATGCAGCGGCAGAGGGTGGGTGAGGGCCCACCCTGCCTGCCTGCACCTCCCTGCCTCCTCCAGCACTTGCCCGAGGGCAATTCCAGAGGCTTCTCCAAGGAACAGCCTGGCATAAACAGGCAGTGGCTCGAGCTGATAGCTGCTGTCACAGTGACAGAGCAGAGCTGGCAGGGCTCCAGGCTGCCAAGCCTCGCTCCCGCTCTTCTGAAGAAAGGCCAGATTAATTAAAACAAGGCACCATCCCTCCTCAAGGCCTCCTCAGCATCCTCTGCCTCCAGGCACGGACAGCAGTTGGAAACACCATCCCTGCCTGCCACTCCATGGGCTGGGGGGTCCTTCAGTTTGAGGAGAAAGGTTCCTCTTTGGGAAACAAAGACTACAGTGGCAAATCAGACCATATAAATTTATATATACACACATTGTGTCATGCACTGGCCCGGAATGCATCCCAAGGGGACACTCTTAAAATGGCTCTGGGGCTAAAGCTGACCTGCTGATCCTCAGAGTACAAAGCAGCTGCCCACCTCCCCAGCCTGGAGAGGCTGCAGGAACCTACAGCTGCAAGAAGACTCCAGCCTAAAGCAACCCCACCAGTGCAGAGGAACTGGGAAACAGACGTGGGGTGCTTTTGGTCTTCATCCCCTGCTGCCTTTGGGCTCAGGTTCAAGATCAAGTTACTACAACTCAGCCAGTTGGCCTTGCTCAGCTGAGCAGGAGCAGCAGCCTGTGACTCTGCTTGGCCAGCATCAGGCAAGAGTTAACCCATCCCACAGAGCCTTTTTCAGATGAATAAAGACACCACATCTGCCTGTGCCGTGGGCTCCAGGTGGAGAGTGCTGCCACTGCTTGGCTGCCTCCCTTTTCTCCCAGCTCCTCTCAGTGTGTTCTCATGACTTGGCTCTGTCTGCTTTCAAAAAAAAAAAGCTGGTTCAGGCTTATTATCCCATGGATGTAAGGCACATGGGACCTGCACCCCCAAAAGCCACAGAAACCCAGGCTGGGCCAGGCCCCTGGACACGCTCCCACGTGATCCAGCCACGATGCCGAGGCTTTGCCGTTCCCAGCACGGCACTTTCTTTACTCATGGCAGCATTTGTACGGTGCAAGCTCCCAGCTGGCAATCAGTAACAGGGATCAGAGACCAGGACAGGGACAAAAGGACAGGCAGATGAGGACAGGGAGTCTTTGCTCTCCCGGCCCATCTCCCAGCACAGCAAGCACAGCGTTCCCAACCCCGGCACACGCACAGGGGCTGCTGGAAGGGACACGTGCCGAGGCAGCTGGGCCCAGCTCAGAGCAAGCTCCCACACTTACACTTTGTCCTTACACCAGAACCTGTTGACCACGAAGGCGATGGCCACCAGGACTAGAAACACAACCACTGCGATGACCCCCTGTGACCACGGCTGGAGGCTGCCCCGGGCTGCAGGGAGAGCACAGGACACGGGTTAGAAACTCATCCTCAGGCTTTGCCTGCCGAGCTCCTCATCCAGCTGCAGCAGGCTCCAGAGGAGAGCTTGATCCTGCAAATCTGAGCAGGACACGGTGCTGTCACTTCAGGTGATAGCAATGAAATAAAATACAATTAACAGCGTTTTCACTGGTGTTTGCGTGGGGAGTGTGGTGCCTGCAGCTTTGGGGCCCCATATACACTGACATACACATACAAATACATAAACAAGCACCTTGGGGGGCTGGTGACTCTGTGGTGGGGGAGAAAAGGCCTGGGGGACATGGAGGAAGGAGTGAAAGAGAATGTTTGTCAAAGGAAGGAAGGCAGAGGCGTTTCAGCAAAATGCTTATTCTCTGTCCCCAGATGCTACAGACATCATTGCTGGGATATTTTCCAAATATTGACTGGTAAAATAAGGACTCTGTAAGAGGGTGAGTGTAAGATTTGGTTGCCACTCCCACAGCAAAAAGTTGTTGTTGTGGATTTTGGTAAAATGCACCATCCAACAAATTTCCAGAGAAGCAAATGATTTATGACAGAAATTGAAGGCTGAGGCATTCAGAGGAACAACCTCAGCACAAAGAACAGGTGGGGCTGGCAGGGGCCCAGGCAGCATTGGGGTGGAGAGTGGGGGCTGGGAGCTGGCTGGGACAGCCCCGTTTCCCCCAGGGGTGGAACAGACTGACAAGTTAATTTTTCTCTTTCCAGACCTAAGCAGGAATCCTGCCACATGTGGGAAGGCTGTGAGACCCATTCCTGGATGTGGGCACCATGCAAGGGCAGGCAGTGAGAAGAGGAATCCTTGTCCCAGTCCTTGCTGGGATGGCTGCTCCTTGCCTCCCACTGGATTTTGGACAATGGAACTTTCAGAGTGTCAAACCCATCCTTAAGTGCCATCACATCAGCACTAGAGGACACCTTGTCCATACAGCCTGTGAGATTTAATTGCTGTTTACTCAGAGCCAGCTTTTCCTCATCTGCTGATGAAAACACCCACCCTTGCACACCCGTGGTCCCTCTGCAGGGACAGTGGGGCAGGTGGGGCAGGTGGAGGGTGACACCTGCCAGCCCCAGCATCAGCCTCAGGACACCCAGACCCACACCCAGCCAGGGACACCTGCAAGGCTGAGCTGCCCCAGGACGAGCAGTGGATACCTCAGCCTCCCTCAGCAACTTTACACTGAACACTTCCTCTGTCTGACAGGAGACAGCTCTCTGCTGTAAACAGAAAATGATCTTTACTAGCAGTAGTAAGAGTAGGCTGCGTGCTCCACACGTGCCAACTCCTAACCCACATCCAGCTTCACACTGGCTCTGCTGCTAACAGCTCTCCTCTCCTCTCCTCCCTCTCAAGGTGGGGAGGAGGACTGTCCTTTGGTAGCATCCCCAGCTCCTGGAGTCTTTACTGCAAGAGACTTTTATTTAAAAAATAATAAATAAAACAACAGCAAAGCCTGAAACCCCAAAACAGAGCTCTTTTTTTCCTCTTGGAAGGGAAATCAGCCTGGCCAGCTGACTCACCAGCAGTGCCAGTCTGGAAAGCAGTGGCACTCCTGGGCAAGGGGCTGTGGGAACAGCCCTGAGTGGCATCTCTCAGCTCCCTCTCCCCACAGAGGCATTTGTCATGTTTCTGCAAGGTCCCAGGGCAGAAACTCGAGCAGGAGGAATTCAGAGGGAAATTCCCTCTTGTATCAGAGTGTTTGGACTGAAACACCATTGCTGCTGCTGCTGGCAGCCAGGGGTGGTGACAGTGGGGAAGAGCAGGGGTCTGTCCCCTCCTGTCCTACCTGGTGGTCAGGGATGCTCCTGCCCTGCTGCCCCCCACCCTGAGAGTGCAGCCCCAAATGCCCCTATTGCCTCCTGGCTGAATTCTGGCTCTCTTTGCATCCCCCCTCACTCTGCCCTTGGCTGCTGGCCACATTTATTTATTAGTTGTAGTTTATTTTTCCTGCCAGACCCAAGGTTTCCATCCTGAGCCTGGGGGGGCAGGGGGGTGGTCAGGTCCAGCCCTTTGTGAGGTTCCTGCTGGGGTTAAGGGAGTTCAGGGAATGAAGTCAGCAATGACCTAAAGTGCCAAATTTGCATCTTGTGATCTTCCAGGAAAGGAGGGGGGAAGAAAAGTGGCAGCAAACCTCCTTGGGACAAGCATGCTCAGGAGGTTCTGGATGTTTTTGCGAGTGAAATCTCACTCCTGTGGCTGTTTCCACCAGATTCCAAAGCATCCAAAGCCAAAAGGGAAAGCACCAAACCAAAATCAAGGGTTTCTGGCTTCCAGAGATCATGTAGGGCTGCAGGGGGAGATAAGGATGGTAAGGGAATGGCAAATGTCTCTGCATTGGGCTGAAATACCTGCTGGGAAACTTGTACGGGCAAAAAAAAAAAAGGAGGAATGGGGATCAGGCAGAAGCAAGAGCTTGATATGATCTATTCAGGGAGTAAATGTTTGGGTCCCAGCCCTCGGGGCACTCCTGGCTGCCATCCCACCGAGCACAGCTTGCTGTCCTGCCAGCAGGGATGGCTGAAAGGATGAGTCTCACCTGTGGAAATAGGACTGTGTTCAGGGAAAAATGCTTTACTGGGCATGTCCCTCCTGGGCCAGCCTGTCCCTCAGGCTCTGCCACCTCCTCTCTGTGCTGCCCCACGGTAATGATGGGCTTTTCCCCCACAAACAAGATCTCCAAGGCCACACTAAGCAGTGTGGAATCTGCAGCTACAAACCACACCAAGGGAAGTGCCCGTGCCAAAATAAGCCCGTGCACTTGTTGCAATTCTGTTTCCATACTCAACAGCTAATTTGAAGCCACAGACCTGCTTTTTAATACATCTTCTCGGAGTGTTTGGAAAGCTTTGGCTGGCCTGTCTTTTCTGCTGTCTAAGGAAGCTGTGCCAGGCTCTGAATCCTCATTAAAAGATTTTTTTTTTTTCCTTTTTCCAAGCAAAACTTTCAACCCTGCTGACAATGGACACTCCAGACTGTTAAATCCTCAACAAGCTGGTAAACAAACACGGGAAGAGCGGTCAGGGCTGGGGCATCAGGAGGAGAAAGGGGGAGGGAATTTTCCAGGACTTTGGAAGCACCAGATGAGTTTTAATTACTCCTCATTATTTCTAGCACTAGAGAAGCCCTTAGTGAATTTCCTAAAAATAATACCCTAGCATAGGAAGTTTCTCTGTTAAATCTTTGGGAAGAGAAGAGGAGGTCAATTTGCTGAGGAAAATATTTGCTCCTTCTCCTCAGCAAGGATCAAAATTACAGATTAACAGGAGGATCAGAGAGCTCAGGGAGCAACCCAGAACAAAACTTGCTCAAGGATAAGAGTGAGAAAAAAGAAAAGAAAAAAAAAGCCTTAAGAAAACAGATTACTCATCTCGGTTCACAGTCCTGCCAGAGGTAAAGCAGAGCAGTTTATCTCTGTGCAAGCACCTCAGATAAACCTCAGGTGGCAGTTCCAGCCTTCAGCAAAACAGGTAGAAAGTCTCTATATCCCGGCTCCAGCAAAACCCCTGAACCCACCGGGCACCCACCCACCCTGACGTGAAGCCAGAGCTCAGCTCAGGCAGGAGCAGGGATGGATTTCCCCTTCCCGAGACGCTCTTGCCCAGCTGTCCCTTGTCCCCAGCAGCAGGTCCCCGCTGCCCGTGGCCGGGCACACCTTCGTGCCTTTCCCTGCCTCCATTTCCCGGCGCGGCAGGCAGCGGCAGCTCACCTTCCTGGCAGGAGGCGGGATGCAGCCCCAGGAGCAGCCCCAGGAGCAGCAGGCGGCGGGCGGGCATGGTGGCAGCACGGCCGGGGCAGCGCAGGGACAGCCGGGCACGGAGCCCCGCCGGGGAATGAGCGCCTGGTCAATTATCAAACACCCCGAGGAGGAAGGCCGGTGCTCTCACCGGGTTATTCAAATCCCTGCGGGAAGGAGGTGCCTCTTTGACTTCTCCCGCCGAAGCCGGAGGGGAATTTGGGGCGCGGTGACTTGAAGCTGACAGTCCCCTCGGGCAGGGCGTCAGAGGGAACTCGGGAACGAAGTATTTGCATCGGCCCAGGAGGAAAAAACGAGAGCCAGGTGGGTAAAAGTCTTCCCCAGTGAGGCTGGGGTGCCTGGGGAGCGGGGTGTCCCCCAGGTCCCCTCCCCACAGGAGGAGAACAGGGGGAGTCCAGCAATGCCCCAGCTCTGCCATTCCTCCCCACCCTGTGGGACCCCCACTCACTTCCCTGCTTTTTCTTTTCAACAAGTGTCAATAATAACCCAGCAAAACACATTTGTGACTTTAAGGCAATTAATTAAGAGCAGACTCCATGCTGGGTACTGCCTCTCACCCCCCACACCTCGTTCAGTGGTGACAATGTTAAACAAAGCAGACCCAGCCTTCGTTTTATTGAGTCATCAGGGCTGTCCCCAAAATTTCTTCAATACCAGAAGTAGAAACAGCCAAAGAGCTGCAGCAGACTGCAAGGCTTGCCCTTCACAAAAGCTGCACAGATGATGCAGGAACAGAGAATCTTGCAGGTCCTGAGTTAAGCAGTTTTCCAGCCCATGTCAGCTTTGGATGACTGGCAAACCCACCCCACAGGAAGAATAAAAGATATTTGGCTTCACAGCTGAGAAACTTCAGTTGCTCCTGAAGGAAATCATAAAGTTGTGAGCCAGGGGTTCTATTGTCACCCTTCTTGTGATGTGTCACAGCATCTTTGTAACTCCTCAGCAGCATCTGAGCCCCTGACTTCTGGGTCTGGTGATTTCCTCTGGATGTTCCATCCTGAGAAGCAAGTAACACTTTATCCCCATGGCACCCATGTTCAGGAACGTGCAGCACCCTCAGGAATGCTCACCTGCTGGAGGAGGACTGCCCTCCTTCATCTCAGCTCTTTACCCTGTATTCACAATAATCCCATTTATTCTGAAGACAAGGCAGATCTGACTTTGAGCTGTACAAGATGGAAGCCAGTTCCCAACTCTTTCCCAAATTGCTTTCCATGGCCAGGCCCCCAGCTGCAGTGTGGGATAACCCCTCTGCCAACCCCTCTAATTTTTGCTTGCGAAATCAGTGGGGCAGGGACTTTCCCACACACCCAGCAAGGAAGTGTCACAACAGGGGCCCATAATTAGGCCCTGTAAAACAATCTAATCACGTTACAGAGGAAAAGGAATGGCTTGTGAATAAGTAAAAACGAGAGTGAACTTTGGGTTCCCCAAGACCTGGGGAAACCCGGCGGGAAAGCGTGCAGACCTCTCCATCTCTGCTGCCTGCCTGTTGCTGCTCTCTTTGCAAAAGCAGCCTGGCTGTTTGGAGCAGAAGGCTTTATCAGCAGATCAGAAGTCCTAGAGAAGCCTGTCCTGCTGCTGCCCCGGGGAAATTCAAGGTCTGGGACATTCTGCTGCTGCTGTCCACTCCCTGCCACGCCTGGGGCTGGCTGCTGAGGTTCCTGCTCCCCCTGCTCTGGCTTGTCTTATCACCCCAGGGCTCTGCACAGCACAGCTCCAGGGACTTGGGGCTGATTTCCTGCAGACAGGGAGGTCTCAAGGGTCCAGCCACATGCCATGGTGTGCTGGGGTGACAGGAGGTGACAGGCCAAGACCTGGGATGAAAGCAGGGCTCTGTGCCTTTCCGACAGTGGTCTTGCTGTCAGCTCCATCCTGAGGAGCAAATAATACCTTACCAATTGCATGTTCCCACATTTATGTGACATTTAAGACAAGTCAATGATTTTTGGCTCATTGATGAGGCCAGGGAATCACTCAGTGCTTATCTCAAAGCTCCCCTGTGCTCCAAAGCACGTTTAGGCCCTGCAGCCATTAGGAAGGAAGGTGCCTCTGTGACAAAGTGACATGGCACCTCCTTGGTTGCATATCCCTGGGTCTGGCCTAGGGGGATGAGAAGCTGCAAGTCACTGTAGCAGCCTCACTGCAGGGGCAAAGTCTGAAATTTCAAGAAATTATTTGCCAGCCAGGTGTTCCTTTTGTCTTCCTGGCCGTGGCTTGGGACCTGCAATGGCAAATAACTGTGTGTTTCTGCTGCTGGGTGCTGGGAATCTTGCTGTCTCTCATTTAAGTCTCCAGCAAAACCCAGCCATGGTGAGACAAAGCCCTGCAGGTTCATTTTAGAGCTGAGGGAAACTGAGGCACGCAAGGACAAATCACCCTGGCAGCATTTAGTCAAAGCCAAGTGGAGCCAGAGCCAGCTCAATGCTCTTTCAAGGACCCATGTGAGCAGTTGCTTGTATAACAGATTTTATACCAAGCAGGGATTGGGATTTCAGGCTTTACACTCATACACTCCAAAAATTGGTGATTATTTCCCCTAAAAAGTGCATAACGTTTAGGAAAAATTAATCTTTGCTCAAAGCAACATTCCTGGATGATATATCTCAAAGCACAGATGCCAGTTCCTCTTTGAAAAACATTGTGGGGCTCTGTGTTTTAATGGAAATCGTTTTCTTTCTTCTTCACCTCCTTCACTTCCTTCCTTCCTCCCTCCTTCCTTCCCTCTTTCATCCTCTCCATTTCCTCCCTGTCTCCCAGACAGAGCCATAAAAATAAAAAAATACTATATGACAGCAAACCTGAACATTCCCTAAAGAATAAATTGTATTTTGTCATAGAAAAGTAATTTTAAATTTATTACATTTCAATAGCTGCAATGAAACATAAAAACCCCACACCAAAAAAACCCACCAAAATAAAAGCCAAAACCAAAACAAAACCAAACCCCAAAACCACAAAAAAAGCCACAAATCAAATTTAAAATTTCTTGTTTCCTTTGACATCTACCATCCAAACCAAGTATTCTTGGCTTGTGCCAGAGTTCTCTCATTTCCCATTGACACTTATCTTTCAAATCCTGCCTGCTCTGGATGCTGCAGGAGAGAGCCAGGAGCTACAAGCACTGTGAAAAGGGCATTTTCTTGGCTCAGTGTGCCACTGTGGGTGAAAGGCAGCAGAAAAAAGCAGCTCCTGCTCTGGGTTTTCATCTATCACAGCTCTGTACCCCACTTCTCCTCTTTAAAAGTGCCTTTAGACTGCCATGTATTTTCTTATTTATGTGCTGTTGAAAGCCCCAGGGTCAATGGCTTGGCAAAAGGCTTCCATGGCCCTCACTTGCCCTTAAGGCCTGCTCAGCAGCCCCACTGCTGCCCATGGGTATTTCATGGCACATTCTGGATGACATTTTTCACACCAGCTGATTTTGGGATGGATCTCTGGGCAGCATTCACGCCCTCCACGCCCTGGGCTGGGGCCTGAGGCTGCTGCTCCTACATCTCAGGGCAGCTCTGGAGTCTCTCTTCTGCCCACTGTCCCCCCTGGGCTCCCTGCTCCTCTGTCCCTGATGGCAGGACAGAGCTCTGACAGCACCTTCACATCAGCCTTGGAAAATTAGGCTGAGAGAACACCTGCATGACCCAGCCTGCCTTGGAGGGCTGGGAGGAATCAAACCAAAAATCCCTGAGGCAAGAAGAATCCCCAGCTGCCTCTGCTTTGCTTTATTACTGGGGGATGAGCCTGCTCCCGAGATTGCCCCTGGCTTTTCCATCTGCTCAGAGGGAATTTTGCACCCCTAATCACCCCTGAGTGTGGGGGGAAAGCCCTGCTGCATTGCTGGAGTGGCAGATAGGAAGGTTCCCAATGTGTGATGCTCAGAGAGGGAGAAAGGAGCTGACTTTGCCCTGGATATTCCCTCCTGCCCAGAGATATGGAATGGAATGAATAATTTGCTATCCGATCATCTCTAATCTTCATCCCATAAAATCAGCAGCATGCTGGGAGGGTTTTTGAAGCCTCCAGCTGCATTTGCTGATAAGACATGAGGCAGGAAAGATTGGAAGCCCATAAAAATGATAATCTCAGGCTTCAGTGTAACTTGGTGGAAGGGTTTTCTCCTGTCCTTTCATGAAGGATGGGTTTCATGATCTTCCTTAAATAACAACAAGCCTTCTCACGAGGAATCCCCCACCCGAAAACTGATTGCATCGTCATTAGGAAATAGGAGACCAAGAAGCCACGGGAAAATAGATGGAGCACAGCTGAGCTGGAGGCTAAGGGTGGGAGGAAAAGAGGGAATTGGAAGTGATTTCTGAGCACAGAGAGGATCTTTAGGCATTGAGGCTCTGCCTGGGAGAGTCTGGCGCTGGCACCGTGTCAAGCTGCTGGGCACAAGCCTGCCCATGAGCCTGGACGGGGAGCAAAGCCTCCTCTTCCTCATCTTTCACCTCCTTGGCATGAAGAGAAATGTCATTTCAGTGTGATTTGATACAGCATCCTCTACACCAGCCCCAAATTCAGTGAATCTGAAGAGAAGAAGAGAAAGGGAAAAACTCAGCTCAGCAACCATTTACATTTGAGTCTCAACTGTGATGGACAAAAGGAGGAGAAGGGAAAGGTAGCTGGTTTGGTGAGGGTGGAAAGTTTCAGGAAAAAATTACCTCAGATGCCAGAAAATTAGGAAAAAAAGATAGAGGAGAAATAGGAGAAAATTAAAAGTGTAAACTACAATCAGATGTTAAATTGCTTTTCTTCAGCTAATTGAAATAATGTTTTCTCTGCTACCCACCACTCTACCCCTTTCAGATGCTAATCCCTATCAAACATGGACTTACAATTACAAATTCATAGGCATTTTTCCCAGGAGCAGAAATTGCTTTGCCCTGTAACCTCTAAGATGAGGTCTTAATAGGAATTCACGAGCAGTCTCTGGTAAAGCTTCATTAGCTGGAGAGAATAGACAAGGGCAAGTTGCAGTGCTCCCTAACCACTCTAGGGAAAAATTAATTTAAATTACTTTGTAAAGTAACAAGGCCAGATAATGTGTTTCCTTCTTGGATTATTGTTTTCCAACACCCTAATATGCGGGCAGATTAGGTTACTTTGTCTGTCTTGATGGTGGTCCCTGCTAAATTGTGATTTCTGGAGTGCAGGAGCCTTTGGAAACTCTGACCCCTTGGGGAGTCCACTGCTGGATGGAGCTGGGGCAAGGGCCTGGCTGGATCCCACCAGGCTGTGCTGCTTGGGAGGCAGGGAAGCCACCTCCAGCACAACTTCAACACAGCCCAGGAGAGAATCTCAGCTGCTCCAGGTGGCACTCCAGTGTTCCCCTGGTTGGAAACTGATCCGAGAGTCCTGCTGCTTTGGGGCAGCTTTAGATTTGTTGCCTGCAGGCCATATCCTAAGCCATGCTGAGTTCTGTGTTTCCAAGGGCTGGACCAGCATGGAAAACCTCTTCCAGAAGTCCCTCAGCAAAGCTGCTGCATGGAACTGATTCCCAGCCAGCTAAAACCTAAAATGCACTAAAATGTGCTGGAAATCAAGCCTGCAGCCCCAGGAGGGGGAGGCTGTGGTTTCATACACCCCCTCCAGCCCTTGCCAAGCCCTCCCAAAAAGAGCTGTCATCCTCTTCCCCTGGCACCAGGCTGGGTGCTCCTCATGCTGGTGAGGGTTTATGGAGCTCTGCAGAGAGCCAGGCGAGGGGCCACGGGGAGATGCGGTGATAAAGCCTTGGCAGAGGGCTGGGACTCCTCTCAGCACCCTGGGCACTGCCAGCTCCAGGCATTATTCACCTGAGCCTGGTCACACAAATGGGCCAGCCTGGCTAAACCCTCAGGGATTCCAGCTTCACTCAGCCAGGAGACAAAGAGTCCAAGGGGCCTTTGGGCAACAGGCAGCACAGATCATCCCAGCTGATTAAATAGGCTCCCAGCTGATGTGGGAGTCCTAGGAGACCAGCCTGGAGCTGGGAAGATTTATGGACAGCTACCTGAATGGGAGAGGGCATGTATTCAATTTATTCCTGGCATCTGAAGGGGATCGCTGCTGTTTTTCAGAGCACAGAGGGCTGGTGAAAGATGCATCAAGACAGAGGGATAGATAGGTAGGTAGAGGGAACCAGGGACAGAAATCCAACCCTAATAATTTTTTTGTCCCCACTTGCCTGGGGGAAGATTAAAACCCTATAGCACTACTTTCTGTCATTCTCCCATCCAAAACTGCAACACTTCAAAACAAGACTATAACCCCCAAGGATGTGGGTTTATACCAACCAGCTTCTGCAGTCACTTGCATTTTTTTCCTCCCCATCAGCAACCCATTGCTGTCCAAGCTCAGACAAATTCTGGACAAATTCTTTGCTGCTGACAAGCCCTGTGTTTTGATAGCTCCAATCACAACTAAGTGTGCTCCTGAGTCTTCTTAGCTTTGCTGTCTCACAACAGGCAGGACCAAGCATCCTGGAAGGTAGAGGAGCACCAGTGTTGTAGTGTGTTTTTCTATTTTGTAATACTTTGTAATAGTTCTTTGTATTCCTTTAGTTTTCCTAAGTAGTTTACCCCAAACTGTGCCCCTTCCCTATATCTGTGTTATCATTCTCCTGGGTTGAGATCATCCCCAAACCCCCTGTCCTGACCCTCTGTCAATCACTCAGCATCCCATCCTCTTTATCCAGAACCTTCGGCCCAGTCCGTCGTGTGATTAGCTGGAGGCCGAGAGTCAGCCCCCCAAGAAGTATCCTATACCTTGCCCAAAATGTCCATTCCTTAAGATCCCATCCCTTTAGCACCCTTATTGCTCAACAAATGTTATCTACTTTTTGTATCCCCTCCCTTTAAATGTAACCTTGGCAGAGCTCCCGGGGCTCTGAGCAGGAGGCCCCCTGGGGTTGCAGGAGTCCTTTGGGAGCTCTGAATAAACCTTGGAATAGGTTTATTTATTTA
>VZRH01007637.1:1095165-1116035 GCA_013397555.1 Urocynchramus pylzowi
CGAGCCGGCTCCTCTCAGCAACAGGAAGCGTTAAAGATAGAACAGCCGGGGCTGGGCGGGGGAGATTAGGAAGCCGAGCATCTTCTGAGCACCGAGGGCTGCTGCGGGGCCGTTCCCAGCCGTGCCTTGCCCGCTGCGGTGGGAGCCAGGGCTGTGCTCCAGCCGCCTCCGGTTCGCATCTTTACTTTAAGGAAGAGGGATCAAACCCTTCAGTCAGGGTGGGGAGCATCAAAATGATCCAAAGTGAAGCGGTCAGTGATGCTCCCAGCAGGCCCAGCACCTTTTCAGCTAGCACTATAAATATCTTTCCTTAATTATAATAGAGTAGAAACAATAGAAGAAAAAAAAAAAAAAACATTAAAAAACCCAAAACCAAATTAATAAAGCCTTAATGTTGCCCCATTACACATGCCATCACCTCACAAGCCAGCTCTAGAGCTTAGGCCTCAGTGCTCAGTTAACAAAGCCAGACCTGGCTTAACTTGTGTTTTTTTTACCTCAAATTGCAGTGGATGCTTCAGGGAAAAAAAAATCCAGACATCTTGAAATTACTCAGCACCCCACTATGAAAGGAAAATGCTACTTAAAGGGAAGGGTGTTTTTTGTTGTTTTAATCCAGTAAATTAACATTTTGCTTGCTCGGAGGTTGCTGTCCAGGATTTTATGCTTTGTGTAACTTATAACACCACACCCTTGTCCTGAGCTGTGTGCAAGTAGTTTGGCTTTTGTTTTCAAATTGTTTCTAGCCCTTGAGCATTTGAAGAAAGTCTTTAAAATATTAACCAATACAGCTGTCATCTTCCTGTGTTTCCAGACATTTTACAATAGGAAACAAAGAACAAAACCCTGCAACAATAGCTCAGAGGTATGAATTGCCTCATTCATCTCACTGGAATGTTCAAAAACATTAACTATTTTTTGACTGATTCAGCAGAAAATGTGCTGGCAGATCATAAGCTTATGCCTGATCCAGGGGAGATTCAGGGACTGAGAAAGGTTTTATTTTTCAGCACAGTAAAGCAGCACCTTTCCTGAAAGGAAGCAAATATCCTTGTTGATGGAAGAGGCTGCGTGAGAAGAGAAATTCTGGCTTAAAAGGAGCTGCTGCCTTCCTCTCTCTGTACTGGCTTCAAAACAGCACATGGCTTATCTCAGCCCAATTCTGTAATAAATTAATTAGCAATTAGTGCCCACTCAAATATACCAAGAACTAACACTGCAGTCCTTAGGATGTGACTGGGAAAGGCCCAGGATTTCAGTGCAGGGTGTTTTAATCTCTGGTTTAAAACTCAGAGCAGGAAAGGCAAGGTCAGCTCCAGGCTGAACTGCTGTTCAGACAATGCCATCACTAAAACAAAGTTTGTTCCAAAGCCTGTGAGAGAATGCTGATGCATCTAAAAGGGCAGGGAGAAAACACATGGTGGAGCCATTCCAATGTCCTCCCAGCAGGAATGGTGGGAATGGGAATGAATCACCACTTCCAGCCAAGTTCTTCACCTTGTGCAATATTATCATCACAAGGTTAGGGAAAAGAGCTGCTTCATTAATAGACTGCAGTGCTTGGTGACCAAAAATTTATGTGTTAATTCAGAACAAAGTAAATTATTATTTCTGCTTGCCCCACCACCCAGTATCAGACTCCTGATGAGTTCAGTAGCAGGTGAACCACTGAACTTCAAGTTAACCATTTTAACAATGGCTGGGAAGCCACATGTGTCATAAAAAAAGGCAGCATTAGTCAAGTGAAGATTAATTTTTTTAATGGAACCTTTGACCTTTATCAGCATTATGTAATTTTAAATAAATAGAAAACATATAGGTGAAAAAAATTACAAGTCTTAAAAGTGCCAGCTTTCCCCCATTTCCTTCAAAGATTGCATGATACAGAGAGTTACATGTCCCATTTTGGCTAAATTTGAAATAATTTTACACAAAGTAAAGCCAAAGTTATATTTCCCTTCCCTACAGACACAACCCACACACAGGAATCCAACCATTTCAGCAAACTTCTAAAAATTAGTGCTTTAGCTCTGTTACTCCTGCTCTGCCACACACATTATCAGTGGCTCACAGTTGGCACAAACATGGAAAAGTCTGTTTTTAAAAAAGTCAACAAAAGAACACTTAAGTAATCACCACTGTTAAAATTATGTTAAAAGTACATCTTGGGCACAGGTTGATTCACCTTCAACATGCTTTAAAATCACACCTAACTGTAAACAGAAGTGCACACATGTGTCTGTGCTGATCAGCACTACCTCAGCCAGGCACTTTGAGGTGGCTGTCCCTGAGCTGGCTGAAAACTCAGTTCTGCAAGTTTTACATTTGTAGAACAGAGTGACCTCTTCAAAGAGAGCTCAATCCGTGGTTTCCTGTATTCTTTTACAGAGAGGTCCCTCTGATTTGAAGCAGTGGTTGCAGCTATCTCAGGGGATGTTCAGAACAGCTTTGGTAATTGCCTGAGTTGTTTGACATCAAGAATGGTGCTAACAGAATTGATGCTGTTTGACTGGTTTAACATTTCAGGAGTTGGAGTGTGCAGATTTCCACAAAAAGCCTGAGTATCTCCTTCATCTTTCCTGACGGGTTGTTCCGTGAACTCAACCCTCCCAGGTAACAATCTGGTTTTTGATTTTAAATCCTTGAGGAACTGAAGTGAGTTTTCATCTGCTTGATCTGTTCTGGGAGGAAAAATTTCATTTGTAATGTTTCTTAACACAGGGCTGTTTAATTCTGGTGGAGAAGCATGAGTAGTCAATTCTTTGCTGTGACTTTTTAGGTGAATGGGAAGTTTTCCATCCACTCTTTTGGGTAATTCAGTCTGGTGGCTGAAGCTGTCCAATGCAGGGGTACAGTTTTGGTCTGGCATGCTTTTGCTTTTGCCATCTTGAGCCTGCAGTTCCTCTTCATCTTCACTGCTGTCACTGCCCTGTATCAGCCCATATCGCTTCATGTACTTCTTGGTTGCAAAGGACATATTGCTGGGAGAAATTAAACTCAGACCCACCATGCTCTTGTCTGTATTTGTTTGTAAGATGTCTTGGAAGGAGAAATCTGTGGGAGGGTTTTGGCCTGAGCGACTGAGAGACAGTCGGGATAACTGATTTTCACTGAGATACTTCAGGGCTATGGCGTTTGCTTCCATGCTCAGATCAACAACGTTGGGACACATGCTGACATTGGCAAGTAACATGGAATTTAATCCAGGCACCACTGCTTCAGGACTTATGCAAGCCAAGATGCTGAAATAAAACATCAAAAAGTTACCTTAGCATTACAGGAGAAGCATCAATTTAACAGTTTTGCTCACTGTACTGATTTCTCCTTTCTTCTGAACACAGCTCCATCAGGGCTGAGATCATATTACCTGCACATACTGAAAACCAGCTACTCATCCCCACAGTATCCAAGCACTGTCAGAGGATGGATGATATTCCCTTCTCCCTCAATACACAGTACCCTCACATGAAGAGCCACCCATCTCCAGCAGGTTACAGTGCTGGTTTTGGTTTGAACTCTTGGTCTTTTCTCACCAGTGAATGTGATGTTATGTGTGTCTGCTCCTACAACTCTAAATTCTACCATTCAGCCCAAATTTTGTAGCTATAAATACAAGCCAAATAACTAAGAACATCTTTCCCAATGCATGGTAATTCCAGGATTTTTACAGAAACTCTGACATAGCATTTGTTTCCAGAAGCCTACAAGGTTCTAGTTTTTGAAGTACCTTCAAATGAGGAATGTTCATTTGTTCTGTTGCCTGGTGCAGCAATTTCTTGTATATATATCAAGTGTTTAAAGACTGAAAGAACAAGCTCTGGTACACCAGTAATGGTTGTAAACCCCTGCATTTAGTTCACACATCATATATTAGTTCATAAACCCAAGCTCCTCACATTAAGAATTAAGAGGAAGTGACTTGCCCTGATTAAAAATTCTGAAGTTTGCACAGGGAGAATAAACTGGCTCAGCAACAACAACCACTTATTATGCTATGGAGCTGCACTGTTGTTTCCTTCTCTACTGAGCTGTAGATCTTTTCTCAGAATTGTTTATCAGTCTTGAAAGTGGCAGAAGGAAGAACTCCACCCCACTCCCCAAGTTTGAAGAAAAAACCCCAAGAATTCCAGTTTTGCCTTATGGGTTCACATGTTAGCATGTTAGTGACATTAAAAGAACACTGACAGACTCCAGCCAGGAGGGCAGTCCAGAAATTCCCAAAAAACTACCCAATAAAATACAAGTAAAAGAGAGAAAAGAGGTTAGAAACTGTATGTCTGGAAACAGCTTTTGACACATGGCTGAAGAGAAGATTAATTAGGAGGTGGTTGGATTTTTTTGTTTACATAACAGCTACACACTAGGATCAAGAAGACAATAAGGATGAAAGTGAAGCTGTACCAGGCAGTCAGCCTATGCCTACACAGCTAAGCAAGTAAATTCCTGTGCCTAAAAACCCTCCTTCAGAAGTTACTTCTCTGTTCCTTCCTCTGTTTCAACAAGGCTGTTGTTTCCCTCCCCAGCACTTTCTCTGCTCAAGGCACAGCACCCACAATAACAAGCAATTAGGACAGAACCAGTTTTGATTAGACACCAAAGTCACAATAACAATTTCACATGTACTGGTAAAGTGCAAGACAAAGGTTAAGAGGCAATGACAAAATACACAGCTGCTTAATGTTCAGTCTCCCAAGTCCAGAGCTGCTCTGGAATACCTGGACACAGACCAAAGGAATGCCCATAGCTTCCTTGTTATTCTAGGGAATTGCCTGCACAACACTTTAAGAATCACCAGATGCTCTAGCAGCAAGAGCTGCTTGTGTTTTATTTAAATATTCTGAGTTTTTCTAGCAGAGCTCTTAAACCTATCTGAAATGCCCATAGCATGAGCCAGCACTTCAATTTTGCAGGAAATGTAGATCAAGGTGTACCCAAATCCCAGTGGTAGTGAACAGTCTTCTCTTGACTCATTGAGGCAGATCTTCATTTTCAGTTGGATCTGCACATTACTGCTCAAAACCACCAGCATTTTACCTGGCCTTCTCCACTTTGTGTGTATTTTCCTTCATACTGCCAGGTGAGTCCACTGTCACTCCAAGACTCCTCAGCTGTTTGAGCGTGGCACTAATGACACTCTCTTTGTCCACCCCTCCTGTGTCAGTCTCTGAAGCCACTTCTGCTGTATCATCAATATCCTGATATGTAGGACCATCATCAACAACAAATCCTGATTTTAAAGGCAAGTGATCTTGCTCTTCTGAGGTCTTTAAGAGGTGCTTTACTTGGCCCTACAGAAAAAAGGAGCACATGGCAAAAACATAATGACATACAGGGACTGTCAAATACCAAATTCCTGACTTACTCTTGCACAACTTCAAATACAACTTTATGGATTAATAGCTATTCTCACAAAGAAGGCAAATTCAGATGCAGTTCAGATGAAATCACTTAAACTCACAGCAGTGTAGTCAAACACTGGAACATCTTACACTTCAAACTTTCTGCAAGAGTCTGTTCTGAATTTAAGCACATCACATACTGATATTCTTCAAGATGAAAATATCTGCCCTTTAAGGGACTTGAAGGTAAAATGCTGTGTTATTTTAAAGGCCACTGATTTGGGAAGTTATCAGCTGATGTCCTCGAATTAAAAAATTATTATTTATTAGACAATAGAAAGTATTTCATGTATGCTTGAAAGAGAAGTACAAAATAACCACTTAAACATTTAAAAAAATTGAAGAACCACAAACTTGGAGTTTTCTGTAGAGCACAATGTGAATTTGAAAACCACAAGCAGCTTTCATTCATGCCAATACCACATCATAAGTTCAGCAGAGTGCTGTTCTGACTGCTGCATTCAGTGCAGAATATAAAATGTGCATGAGTTACCAGTAAGTCCTGGTAAAGCTTCAGCTCCTCTGAGGGCTGCTGAGGCAGCAGCGAGGTGGGTGGCTCCGAGCTCTGCTCACTTGTTAGCACCACCTGGCTCCTGGCTCCCTCCGATGGCTCTTTCTGTAAACACACACTGACACTTTCTTCCAAGGATGAACCACGAACAAGTGCCTGGGAAACGTTTCCAGTTCTGAAAGAAAACACCAAGATAGCTGCATACTTCCTTGAAACAGCAGAAGCATCATTATCACTATATCTACTTTATTTGTTCATGAACATCAGAGGAGGAGAACAATCGATCCTAAGGGGTTTTAGTTTTGCCTGCTGCTCAAGGCTTTGCTCCTTTCTGCATTCAAAAGCCTCAAAAGTCATTTGAGGACTGAGGAAATAGACCTCCAAGTGTGCAACTACAACAGCCCAACGAGTTTTCCAAAAGATGATTTGCAAGTGGCAATGGCATCTCTGGGCCAGTCAAAACTCAGTGACACACTATGACTTAAGCCAGATGAAAGGCAAGTTATTAACAATTTAGAATTTATGTTTTCAGCATATCACATATAAGCTGTTAGGAGCAAGTATCTTCTGTATGCCCTGACACTTGACTTATTAAAAAAGCTGCTTTTACCAAGGTACATTACTTACCATAGGATTCCTGTGGCAGTTTAAAAACTTCTCAAAGACAGTTAAAAGTACACACATGCACACTGAGTATCACAAACTGAGAACAAACACCTAGCTGAAATATTTTTCAATAAGAGATGTGAAAGAGGAGCTATAAAGGCTAAAAAGGGTAAACACTGAATGAGTTATAACACAATGCCCTGCATCCCTCTCATTGGTGTGTGCATTGCATAAGCCTTTGGAGACCAGACATATCAATACTACTATCATCCCAAGAAGATCCTCAAGCAACCCTCCTCCCCCTTCCTGTTCTTCCTGAGGAGACAAGTGTAAGATAAGGGAATTTCAGAACTCAACTGATCAATTGCCTGTGTTGAAAGCGATAAGATTTAAACCACGTGACATACCAGATAGTCAATGTAGGTTATCAGCTACTGTTACACTAGCAATTATTCATCATTCCCAAAAATGTCCCCCTCCTCCTCCTCAAAGGAATCTGGCTGATGCTCTACATTCTCACTATAAGATACTTTACAGCTATTTTACTGGTTTATGAATCCAAGTTTAAGAGAACCTTAGGATGGCATTGTCCAAAAATACAACGTTCATAAGATTGATCTGAATCCATAACATTTCTGGTAGCAGTATGTGTTTGCAGACAGCACTTTAATCAAAGACTATGAATAGTTAAGTTATAGCTTAATTACCTTAATTTTTCCCAATATGAGTATTTTAGGAACCTAATTTTACTGGAGGGGTATTTCCCCTCCTTTGGCTTTTTATACTTAGACAATATTAGATCACTAAAGTGCTAAATTGTTGAGCTATTCCTACGTAGAAATAGCATCCATATAGATAATTAAAAATATTTTTAAAACCACTTCCCAAATTAGTCTGAGATTAGTCACTGCACTATAAAGCAACTGAGCTTAAAAATAATTAAATTAACAGCTGTGAACTCAGTATCTGCATGCACCACACACAAAGTAATCAGGCATAAAATAAAGAGAAATTCAGGAAACAGCCACATAATCATAAACACCTCAACCCAAGCCCCACAGAACTGGAAGAATTCTGAATGCTGACAAGTAAAGGCCACTGTAGGAAAACAACTGAGTATAGCAGCATCTCCTTTTCCAGTCAGGATTTAAGGTAAGAAAGGAATGTTGCCAGCACAGTGCATGCTTTTGTAAGTTAAAGGCTTTTGCCATCAGCTGCTGCTGACAGGCAAGAGCTAAACCTGCATGACTGATAAATGCAGACTCTAAAGGCAGATGTGTTTTGGTGAGCTGTACAATTACAAAATAAAGAAGGGAGAGAACACAACAGCTGAGGTCAGACTATTTATAACTCCTGAAGAAAAAAAATATTACAGAAGTAATAACTTAAATAAGGCAGTTCAGCACATTCTGTGAGCACAGGGTGTTTCTGTTACTTACTGGGGAGTGTTCTGATTAGTTCCTTCTTCCACAAGGTGAACACTCTCTACAAAGCTGGGCATGTCAACCACCCTTAAGGACGAAGCAATACTTGTATTACTTGCATCTTGTTCAGCATTAATTGAAATGCTTATGTCCTCCTTAGAAATCTCTCCATCTTCTTTTTTCCCTCGTGATATGGAGTTGCCTTGTTTTTCTGAGGCTGTATTCCAAAATAAACTAGCACCTAGGACAAAATTAGAGGTTTAACTATTTAGGAAGAGTCATTACTTTTTTTCTGAGACCCTTTGGCTTTCTATAGCTAGAGGAATAATTTTCTCCTGTTCATGTTTCTTTCAACATTTTAGAAGTTATTTACAGTTTAAATCAGCTAAAAGTTGCCGAAACATCATTCAAGTCCTAGTTTCTTCCAAACTACACTTGATGAAAAGAAATGGTTGTATTAAATAATTTTAATGCACTGACCTTGAGCCTGTTTCAAAGTTTCCTCCAGACTAAGCACAACATTTCCATGGATTTAACAGGAACCAATATGTTATTATGCAGCTATACAGATACATTTGCATAACTTGCCTAAACTAAAGCAAGTACAATCTCCTTTTCATGCATGATTTACAAACAACATCAATAATGTATTTATTGGAACACTGTATGGCATAGAAGCTATTACTTTACAAAACAGTGTATTAAATAAAAAAAGACGTGGAGTTACATTTCAACAAGACATCATTTTAAATAGAACGCCTTTCCAAAACTGGAAAAATAATTATTTCAGTGATAGCAATCAAAGACAAAAGTAACTCCAGCCTAAACTTGTAAATAACACCTCAACAACTTAGGTGTTTTTTGGATCTAGGTGCATGTTTGCACAGCTCCAGCATTTCTGCACAACATTTCCTCCGTGCCCAAACCAACCACAGAAACGTGCAGAAAAAAGCGGTGCCGGTCTGTTTTAAAGAACGAGGCGTTACCTGTGCTCACGGCAACGCTCACACCTCTCCTCTTGTGCGGCGAGGTCTGTGTTTCCATGGAAACAAACTCCCCTGCCTTCTCCGGCTGCACAGCCTGGGCTGCTGCTGCTGCCTCCGAGGAGCCCTCCTGGCGAGCCTGAGCTTCCAGCAAGCGCTGGATCTGTAACAGGCAGCGCAAAGTTAGGATCTGCACAATAAAATATCAGCTGTGACTGGCAAAAGTGAATTAATTGGGTTCTGCTAAGATCTGGATTCAAATACAGGCTGTGCTGCCACAGCAGCCTGAACACCTTCCAGTTGTCAGCAGTGCACACAGCATAAATCAAAACACCAATTTTGATGTTGGCAGAGCTAGCAAAGAAGATCTTTAAGCACACTGGCAGAGGCAGCACCAAGACAACTCGGGTAAAGCCTATTTGCACCACACTTGCTGGAAGTATTCCTTCCCTTTCATTCACATACAAAGCCTATTAACCAGCCAAGCATTTATATGCCAACTGTCCCTACACCAACTTTGTATTAATAACAAAGCAAAGCAATTAAATGATAAAATTAAGGTTGCCAGGCAATTTTCTCTCTAGGATTTTCATCCACCCTGTTCACCAATTAGCTTGCAGCTTCAGGGAGAAATACAGTAACAGTGAGGGCTCCAGTAAGGAGGGGTTTCCCTCATGCACAACTCATGCTTTGGGAGCTTGACTTCACATACAGGAACTATACCAAAAACAAATTCCAGCTGTAATTTTCTAGTTCAAGTACTGCAAACTTTACTGTTTGTATTGTTCATCACCAGCAGCAAAATTTAAACTCTGGCTCAGCCCCAAATCATACCCTGCAAAATACAGGGCCAGCAGGTTGATCAAGGGACTGGTATTTTGAAGAAACTTAACCTGATGAGACAACAGAGCACAGCAAGACCCCTAAAGTCCAGTTTTGTAGCACAGAAGAGACCTGATGAACCAGGAATCTATGCAGACAACTTAAGTTTTCAAAGCAACAACACAGGGAGTTGCAGACTTGAAGGTGGAAAAAGCAACATATGAGAACATTCTGTGCTTCGTCTGCATGAATCCAGAAAAAAGCAGCAAGATCTCTAGGATCATTCTTAAAGGAAAATTGCTTTTATATAGTGTAAGAGCCCTGTCTGCCAAATGAATGCTCCATGTCATTTGGGAGTACATTTCAGAATATGGATACAATAGTTCCAAAGCCTATAGCCTATGCAACTTTTTTTTTTTTTTTTAACATGGACAAGCGTGTAAGTAGAAAAGCATTTATACAGAAAGTGTATCAGTTAACATTACAAATAGTTTACTAAAAATAAACCTTCACGTTATGGGAATACCACAAATAAATGCAAATACCAAAAATAAATGCAAATATACCAAATATATATATACTTGGTATATATATTTGGTATATATATATACTTGGTATATATATATTGTGTGTATACATATATATATTTTGTGTGTGTATATATATATTTTGTGTATATATATATATATATATACACACACACACCAAAATAAACACAAAAATAAATGCAAAATTTAATTAGATATAAGTAAAATAATTAATCAAAGGGACACCAGTTGGTAGAGCTAATTGAGTCCCCTCTCCATGCCCAGACTGCAGCTGGTATGACAGACTCCCCTGTTCCAACACGGATAGACAACAGTTAATTTAATTCCTCTGGCAGGGGAACTATCAAAGCATAATCACTGAGAGGGCAGAGGAGGAAGCTGACATTTCCACCAACCTGAGCTTGCAGTAATTTGAGTTGTCTGTCTTGCTCAGTGAGGAGCCGGTATGCATCTGGAGATAATCCCATCATGCCGTTATCTGATGCTGCCGCAGCAGCGGGCGCGTGCGGGCACGGCAGGCTCGAGGGGCTCGCACTCGATGGCATCCTCATTCCAGGTGATAAGCCATTGTCAAGAGAACAGCTCCCTGTTTTCCCAGGATAGCTCACGTTTTTAGGGCTGCTCGTGGCATATCCTGGGTTGCAGCAAACGTTTGGGCAAATGATATTTTGATGGAACGCTGCACAAGGGTTTTGCTGAGCCATCTCCGATTGGATTTCCGCTCCGTGTTTGGGGCTCATTTTACCAACTCCTTGCCATGGGTTTATGGGATTATACTGGAGAGAAGCAGGACACTGACAGCTGCATGCTGGACAGGAAGGTGGCACTTGAACTGGCACCTGCAGGTCTGGTGGCTGTCTGCAGCTCTGTGGTGACAAAGCAGAGTTGTGGAGGACTGGCTGTGTAACAGCAGGAAGCTGCTTGGAAGCAGATATTGATGATCTCCTAAGCAGAGGCTCTCCCTGCGGTGTGACACTCTCAGGATTTAATACAACTTTCTCTAATGGCTTTCTGGGGTGGTGCACAGATGTATCTGGGGAAGGCCCACTACAAGGGGTTGAAGAAGATGATCCTGAACTTTTTCTTGATTGAGGGGAAACCTTCTTACACTGCACCTGCTGCTGTAGTAGAGCTTGATTTCCTCTACAAGGCATTGAAGCTGGAACTTTTTGGTTTCTAGGATTTGGTAATCGTCTCAAAGAGGGATCTCCCATATTAGCAGGAAAGTTCTGCCTGTCTTCAGAGTGCTGGCTGGGGTGACATGTAGATCTCATGCAACACTTCTTTTTAATAGGCTGATTTGGCACTGTGGGTACACTTTTAGCACCTGAAGTCCCCACAGGTTTAGATGACTGTCCTGATTCTATGAAACTCCCATCCAAAATAAGAGACAGCTCCGGCACTGAAGGAAAAATTCTGGTAACCTGAAGGGACAATTACACACATGTATGATAATTTAAAAATATTGTCTGTTCTTTGAATGCAGAATTTCTTCAAAGAAAATGTTTTCATTTAAAATCAATATATGATGATTATCAGCTTCCAAACCAATCACATGTTAAACACATTCTTTAAAGACTAGAGAATCCAGAAAAAGCAGCAAGATCTCTAGGATCATTCTTAAAGGAAAATTGCTTTTATATAGTGTAAGAGCCCTGTCTGCCAAATGAATGCTCCATGTCATTTGGGAGTACATTTCAGAATATGGATATTTCTCTTTTAGATGTGGACCCCTCTTACTATTCTTAGATCCAGGAGATAGCTGCAATAGGACATATTTTATACACAATTACCACATCCTTCTATAGACCTATGGGCAGATATTTATTGTATTTGTACACAATTCAGTGAAAAAAGGACAGGGCAGATATTTTGGGTAAATGAAATAGAAAACCACAAGAGCTGGCTGTCTCTAGCTCAGACACTACTGCTCTTCCATTCAATAAGAGTGAGATTCCTAAAATAGAAACTACTCTCTCTGTTCCCAAATCACAGCATGTACAGGAATTTAAAGTGTCTAAAATCCTGGAAAAATGGCAGATTAACTACAGCAGTGGGACTCATGGTAAATTTCTTCAATTCTGTTTTCCCTTACTAGCACTTTGAGAGAGAAGCTTTACACTCTCCAGTTCCCTTACAATGAGTTTTGCTGCTCTAAGTATCACATCTGAGATACCCAGAGCAACTATTTATTTAGTTACCTGTTGACTCACTGGGTGAGGACTTGGAATTGGTCTGGGGGATAAATCCTCATCTTCCACACCAGAGTCGTGATCACTTGCTGACAACTTGCTGGGTGAAGAGCCTTGGGGAGGACTGAAACCAAAATAAAACAAAGTAAAAATGTTTGCTTGTCAGATGTGGCAGCAGTAACATGAAACCTCACGTTTTTCAATGTGCCATCTACAGTGCACCACTTTTGTAAGAAGCAGTTGCCATCCATTTTCTCCCTGGTTAGCTGGGGAGTTTACCCAGCAAACACTTCTAAGATCAAACAATGAAAATACAAAAGCTGCTTTTGGGCAAGAAGATACAAACCCTCCCTCCCCACAGCATTATACAAACACACCTTTTAAGAGACATTCTAACAGCAAAGCACTGATATACAGTAAAAAGATAGGAGGTGCTACAGTAAAGATTGTAACATTGTTTGAAGGAAAATAAAGGCCATCCTCTAGTCACAGATAAAAATTTGATGGATAAGCCAGGTTCTTAAAAATTACCAAGTTTCAACCTATCCAGGCCTTGGAGCTCTGAAAAGTGGGAAGAAAAAAAGGAATTTTTTTCTACTTAAGTAGATTTCAATTACAGATTTGCTTCAAAGGACAGATCTCACTTAAAGCTTAATACAGTGAACTAAGCCTCCTCAGTGAGGAAGCCTTTTTAGAAACATCCACTGTATAAATTAAAACCACCAGTACCAAGTAGATTTTTTTGGAATACAGACATCTTGACCATCTTACTTGAAAAATATTAACTCTAGGAATAAACAAAAGCACATACACAGATTTTAATGCAAGAGAATGTATGCACATAGCTGTGCACGTATGCATGGCTGACACATAGCACAGATCAAAACCCTCATCCAATAAATATTTCATTTTTGCACATAAATGGCATCTCAGAAATTTACCTTTTGATTGGAAGCTTCTTGCAAATTCTGCTGAAGAACTCAGTTTCTGCATTTTGGTTTTCTGCACTCAACTCAAACTGGATAGGGCTCTTGTCTGATGGTTCAACATTCTGGAATGAAATGTTCCATATTTGTGAAGCATGAAACCTTCAAACTTTCAATCACTGAGGTACTACTCCCAAAGAAACAGCTTTAAGGACATTTATGATTATTTGCTGCTTGTCCCCTACTTTCAAATTTTTCAACACTATAAGGAAGCAGCATAACTTCCCTTCCTGTTTAACACTGTTCCCCTGCTACTCTGTAAAGTAGTTGGGCTAATTATAGTAATGAGCAGATGCTTCCTCACTGTAACTGCTCAGATACTCCTCCAGGGCAGCCACCACTACAGGAAACAGCAAACCTTCCTGTACTGTTTCACAAACCACAGCTGGGCAACTCCTGGAGACAACAGAAGTGAGCTTCTGTGGAGAGATCTGTCATCTTCAGAAAGCTGAGCTGTCCCTAGGCTAAAGGTAGAAGGCAGCCCTGCCAAGGAAATTCAGCTGGGAAGAGGAATGAGTACACAGCATAGCACCCACATTACACTCACTGCTTCTCTGACAGAGCACAGCAGCACTTACTGAGCAAATTAACAGCTCAACTTTAGGTTCTGCACAAGCCTAGGAAAACACAAAAGGAACTGAGATTTCCTAGACCTTCCTCAAACCTTACTAGCCATCTCCCAGACTTCTATCATCAAATTCTTTCAGAGAGTTACTTTACACAAAGATAAAATTTGCCATTAATAAAACTGCTGAAATTGGTAACCTCTGAATTCCTTCTTGCATTCAACTTGAAGCAAAGCACAACACTCAGCTTTGCTCTCCAGCAAGCACCACCCAGGGCAGCTGTTAGATGTGGCCAAGGTGAACACAGCACACCAGAGTAACAAATGCTGTAGGAAGTCTGAGTCTGAGTCTCTGCTCATAAGGCCAGAAGGTCACTAGCAGGAAGGAACACTAATCAAGTAAAACACAGCCTGGTATACTTGAGACAGGTGTTTAATGCTATTAGAAAAGTGAGCAGTGCTGACTTTGGAAGTCATTTCTCAATTTGAGGGACAAACTGAATGTACAGTAGTCCCTAGGAAAAAGCAGCTTTATAGAACTACATCATTTTCAAACATTGCAGATCCATTTGGGTCACATCATAATCACTCTTTTAAGGCAGATTTTGAAGTACCACGATGCAAGAGGAAAACAAGACACTTACTTTGAAGAGGTGTACTGTTTCATGGCAAGTTAGGATCTGAAAGCCCAGCTCAGTCTGCCCACTGCATGGAACACACTCATAAAACTCTGGTTCCTTGTGTGTCAATGAATAAAGCACAATAAGAAAACTCCCAGATTCTGAAAAAACCCTAAAATAGAAGAAAAACACATCTTTAAGTAAATTAAACATGAAGAATGACCTTAGATTTTAAATACAGTGAGCAAATTTTCCATACATTTTAGCAAACTGGTGAATCACAGCATTTTGAATAGTGCTTAGCTATAGATAGTGCAGATGGATTTATGACTGTAGCCACATGCAAGAATCAAAGAAAAGCAGAGAAATGGGAATAATCCATGTCCTTTGTATTTCAAACCTTTATATCTTATTACTTTAAATGAATTCCTGGAAGAGTTCAAACATAACAGAGAAGAAAACATCTGTAAGAACGACATTGTGTTTTATTTTCTTTTTAATTCTCAGCTGAAGATGCATTATAAAGACACTTAGTGACTCTGTTATCACTAAACATTCAAAAAAATTCACTAGCAAAAAGTTTTTTTTAGGAAAATTATATTGAAGGTTTTTTTCTATAAGCTGAGAACAGTGAGTAACAACAATCAGCATTTAACACAAGTTCAAGGATAATGACAATAATGTGTGTTTCCAGTAAAAGGTAGTACTACTTTCAGAACAGTTTTTCTTTTTATAGCACTTGTAACATGCTTGTTTGTGAGGTTTTTATTTGTTTGCTTTTTCATTAAATAATATACACAATAGAAAAAGCAGTAAAAACAGGTTGCTTGAAAAACATATTCATGCAACTTCAAAATTTACTTACAGCCTAAAGAGTTAAAAATGTACGATGCACAGATTAAGCAGTTAGCCTGCAGAGGTTAATGCTGTTTGCATGGTTCATCAAATCTCCCTAATCCACTTCCATGATGGCATCAGTGAAAGTTAATGAGAGTCAAGCATCCAACTTGCCTATCTAATAATCTAATTGGTCTCTTATCTGTGTTTGGACATATTTCAGTTGTTAAGGGAAAGAAGTCTATTTTGTAATTGCAGACACATCTGTTCACCAAACGTGGTTGTATTTCATAATTTAAAAACAAATCTGGTCAATCAGAAGAAGTGCCTATGCATACAGCATATTTTAGAGTCTCATTTACCTGAGGTGCAGTTTCAAACTATAAACACCTAAACTCTCTCCCAGCTCCATACAAATAGAACTCAGCAAATGTTACAAGTGAAAAGATCTAGACAAATGAGGAATGATCATCCTCTAACATTACAATGAGAAAATACCCCAGAATGCAAACACTCTTTAGAAAACCTGAACATTTAACAGGAAGTCATAACAGGACAGAATAGGCTGCAAATCAATATGCTTCAATATGTTAGTCAGGCACAACCAGGAAGAAAATCTATCTCAAAGAAAATACCCCTGAGAAAAGTTCAAAACCAAAACCCCACCACTGTTTAAACTACTGTTTCCTGCTTGTGGCTTCTTATTTAAGCTAAAATGCAGTGACCTTAAGGATATTAAGTTCACCCTCTTCTGACTTTGAGATATCAGCTCAGCTTTCCAACATTTCAGTCACAGAAAATTTTTGTGCAGAAACCAAAACCAAAAAGAACATTTAAACCAGATAGCCTTACCCCTACACAATATATAAATCACAGAATTTCCTCAAATATCCTTGAGCAGAGCATTTCTGTGGAATGTCATGCATTTCTGTGGAATACTTTTTTAGGCAGCCAATAGCTTCTATGTTTTACCCATGCAAGTGACTTGCCTTTCTTGAATTGAAGAACTGAACAAATATCGCAAGCAACAGGCCCAGACTTGAGGACTATAGATATGAGTAACTCCACTCAGCCAACTAGAAAGAAGAAAAAAATCTAATTAGAGACAGCTCTGTTACCAAATTTTTGCTTTGTAATCCCTCAGATACATCTCAAATCAATGTGTGTATTAATCTGGACAAACACTTACACTCCAACCAATGGCAGAGCATAAGCCTTGGGATCAGACTCAAGCAGTAAAAGCAATTTCCGTGTTTGGTCCATAGTAAGGTAGCTGAAAGAAAGCAAAAATTGGGTTTTTGCAGTATTTTGGAAGGCAGTTTTTTCAGAAAAAAAAAATCTTGAAAAGTACAAGTTCAGAAAATACAGTAAGAAAATAAATTTAGGGAAAAAAAATTAAAGATCAAAACTACTCTTACTCCACCACACTTAACAGCAACTCCCCAGCTTTTCAGCAATTCCCTGTGTATCAAAGAGTTATCAAGGACAAAATTAACTGAGTACTATTTGTAGTATTTTAGTGAATACTAGAATTAGTGCTCATAACAAATCCCCAAGGACAAGTCATGTTAAATTGAAAAAGTAACTTTCAGAGAGGCATTCATGAAGTCCCTGTCCAAATAAAATGGCATTCAGTTGCTTCACACCATTCCCCTGATCTATCCTTAGTTCACCCTATTAAATTAGTTATCAGTGAGAATGATGACTTCCCAATACCATCTCAGAAGCACAATTAACAAAAAAAAAAGCTTTGGTTTGCATTCATCTGTTTTTCACTGTAGGGCAAGCACTGATGGTGTTTAAAAAGCTGGAAGCTGTTTATATTTATTATGTTAACTAGAGGTGTGTTCTCCTGCCCCAGTGGGAAGATCCTTCCACTGAAGCCAAAAGCAAGAACTTCTACTCAACCAGTTCATGTTTTTGCTCCACCCCATTTCCTGTTTCTTGTTCATAACTTTTAATATAATTCCAAGGCCAGAAGGCATGCCATTTTTATGCCAGTTATTTTACTAAGAAGCAAAGTACAGTTGAGATCTCTCCTACCCACCTCCTTTAGGAAAGGCAAGAAACTGACAGGCAACTTTGACAGCTTTAGCACCACCCTTTACTCACCCACATTTGTAAGTTCCTTGAACTTGTGCAATATTCATAGGACTGTTCAAATTTCTTGCTAGGGCTGTTGGAATAATTGGGACAGACTTCACAGGGGTGTATTCCAAAATATTTGCTACAGTAAGAGAAGCCCAGCAAAAATTAAAGTGTAGATTATCCAGGTTTTCTGTGAAAACAATGTGAGCTCTAACAGTGAGCAGTTTAGAAAGATCCAGGGATTCTTTACTGCACAGACTCTGCTGCAGACCCTAGAAGTCACCAAAAAATAAAAAGTTAAATACACTAAATTATTTTCTATGATTACCATGATTCAAGATGTATTACACTAGGAATTCAAATCATTATCATTCATCACAGCTACTATTGCAGTAGGTACCATACAAAAAGCCATTAACCCAGGTCTCCAAAGCTCACTGCTCTAATGAGTATAATGAATAATGCAGAATACACTTGAAAATTAGCTATGCATACCTTAGCATTGTTTTATGATGTATTAGAAAACCTGGGGTTACTTCAATTATATAAAAATTAATATAATAACAGACAACTAAAAGGTTCAAGCTGATTTGTCAAAGTTTTCTTACTTGCCTTCAAGAAATACATAATTTAACATCTGGATGTATCATCATGAGCAAGTTCAGATGTGAAGCAGGCTTAGTTTTTATTATAAAATACAAACTGCAACAACTACAGGGAAAAGCCTACAGGAATGGAAAGTGTATTTAGTAGATGACATGTCTACAGCAGAGCACACATTTCAGCTATGGCTGCTAACCTTCATAGGGCTTCACACGTTTTGGGCGGGTCACTTGCCTAGCAACACTGCAGCAACAACTGCCCAAATACTTCAACTGATTAAAAACAGTTTTGAGGGGAAAAACAACAAAAAAAAAGCTGTTTTCTCTTGTTTAAGTAAGTCTGCAGCAATTGCTTTTGTTTTGGTGGCTAGACCAGTTGAAAAACTTTGGTCAGTCAGCACGATTTTCATCCAAGATTAAAGACTGTGTGACCCTAAACATCTGTGAGGATTAACTGATTTTACAAGTTTCCAATACACTTTTCAATGACACTCAAGCAGTTCATTTCACACAATTAACTGCATAGCCTTGGTTCAGCCATAACCTTGCTGTGCTGGAAATCAGCACACTGCATAGTCCAGTGTCCTGCCTGGCAGAGAGTTCACTGTTTAAGAGACTCAAAAGTTGCTAAGAGCTGCCCACCTTGAAAGCCAAGCTGATATCTTCAACACTGTGCACTATTATATTATCTGACCAAGGTCCCCAGACATTAACTGTACATGGAATCAAAAAGTCTCCAGGAAGGGATGCAGTTGGAATTTTGCCCGATCCACCAGCAGCTTCTCGGCCAGGATCAAAGCGATCTATTGTAAGCGTCACGCCTTCCCCATCTTCAAAATAAATAAATAAAGTTAGAGTCCAAGAGCAACAACTCAGGCTCCTTAACTACAGCTTACTCAACCAACCAATGCTGCCTGTCTGCCTCATGTTTAGAATTACCTCCATCTACTGCCAGGGTTCCAAGCAGAAAACAGGAGAATGATTTCTTTTCATTCTGCTTAGCATGGCGATAGGCAAGCCGCAAGGTTTTCTCCACCAGAGATATTCTGGGGTTTCTAAAAGAGACAATAAGCAAGCTTAAGTCACAAACTCTTTTTAATGCTTGTTTTTAAAAGGTATTACTTATCCATATGGGAAGAAAATGGAAAGAAACTTTAAGTTACTTTAAACTGATGCACCTTCAAGCCACTGGACTGTGTTACACAAAGGAAAGGAAACTGAAATCCTTCCAGTGAAAATCCCTATATGCTTATAACAAACACACTGCTTCCTTTTCCTCTGGGCCTTGTCACACAACAAAATCAAAAGACAAAATGAGGCTTTGCATCACACAATCCATAATTTATTTTAACCTTTAGCTTGCCAAAAAGGGAATTGATACCTGTAATAGGTGACGTGTGCGCCAATGACATCGCCCATGGGGACTGGGTCCCAAAGTGCACACTTGGACAGAGGGAAACTGAAAGGGACCATCCTTTTGGGAACAAATCTGGGAAGATCAGAGAGATCAAAAAAAAAAAAAAATTGATTAAGGTACATCGCTATCTTACAATGTTTAGAAGAAGGAACAAAGGCATGACACAGTAAGAAAACCAAGATATAGGATACATAAACTGTTGGCATTTTTTTTGTTTCAAGTCCAGGCCAACAAAGCAGAAACTTTGTCCTACAAAGTTGTCAGAGTTACAAAGTCAACACAAAACCTCTATTGTCCACCTGACAGTTTCTTCTTGCAACCTTGGAAGATGTGTAGGCCAAAATACAAGCTTGCAGATAACGCTTAAGGAAAAACTTCTTGGATTTAGTTTAGGGAGGAAAAGTTACCACTAATTAAAAACTCCCATGGCACAAAAAAACTGACTTAGCAAATATAACACTAGATCAGCTTCCCAAAGCCCTGTTTTAGTCTTCGAATTTCAAGTGAGCATTCAAAGCACTTAAACTTTGAAGAATTCTGAAATACAGCCTTGGCTTAATTCAAATAGTACAGTGCAAAACTTACAGTCAGATTTCAAAGAGCCCTGAAGAAATCAGTATGTAATCACATTAACTTATTTACACCGTCAGGATTAGATTTTTTTGAGGTGCCTAAACAAAGCAACACACAAAACAATTGACAGCCCATATAATTTGGCAAATGCCTCACCACCTTTTAACAAATAAGCAAGAAATCTCTTTGTAGTTATCTCAAGCATGAAACTTTGCCAAGCAAAGGTGCTTCCTCTGCGTTTCAACTTGCCAGGAAAGAACTTTATTTTTAAGGCAGTCCTCCGAGGAACTCAGCCACCTCTGATGCTTCCAGCGGCAGTTAACTAACTCCCATCAAAGCCAAATCCCCAAACTTAAATTTGTAGAAGAGGACATTTTTTTAAAGCACCGCTGTTACAACCTGACAAGCACGCAGCAGAAGCCCACCCCCATCTCCCGCAGCTCTTCATACCCCGGGCCGCTCCCACAGAGAGGCGGCGGGCGCGGAGTGCCCGGCGGGGCCGGGGCGATGCGGCCCCTCCGGGCGGCGAGCGGGTACCTCAGATCCGGGCCGGGCCGGACGGGGTCCGGGCAGGGCCGCAACTCCGCCCTCTCCTCTTCGCCCTCTCCCCAGCGCGGGGCCCACCCGCTGCAGCCCCCGTGAGAGAGGAGCGGTTGCGGCACCGGCGGCGACTCCCAGCCCGGCTCCAAGCCCGGCT
>VZRH01007637.1:1117048-1145331 GCA_013397555.1 Urocynchramus pylzowi
CCCTTCTCCTGCCTTTTCCCTTCTCCTGCCTTTCCCTCAGCCCGGCGGGATCCCACTCTACCGGGGGGTCTGTCCACCCTGGGGACACCGCTGGGGGTTTTGCATCCGCCTTGGGGACCGCTGGCGCTCTGGGGGCTGCTCCGGCTCCGGCCGGGGGCGCGGGTTGCCCCGGCGGCGGCTGCAGCTCCCGGCTGCCCGGGCGGGGCCGCCTCGTCGGGCCGGTCCCGAGGGGTGGCTCCCTACACGTCTGCACGGCCACGTCGGTGGCTCTGGGCTGCCTCCCGGATGCTCCGGTAGCCGGAGGTGAGGTGTCTTGACAGCCATTGGGAAAACGTGCGCCTCGAATGGATCAAGGTCCGTGTCGCCTGGGGCCTGTCCCATAAATGTTGCAGCTGGTACAGCAGGCGTTGCAGGGTGTTGGCTTTTTTACCCGGTGCCATCTCAGTAAGTTGTGGAAGTAATAGGTTAAAAATAGAACGGATTTTTTTTTTTTTTTCTGTGACACAATATGATAGAGGTCAAAGGATATCCTGATCCCATGGATCGTTCATCTTGTTCCTTCTTTTTAAAGAGCCTAAGACTGACAGTATAATATGACTAAACTTTCAGTTATATTATCAAATTTTCAGTTTTCCAAATACATTTTTTCCAGCCTTTTGAGACAACAAATATGTAAGAAAGAACGGTGGATGATACATAGTGTAGTACTGTCCTTTTAAACACCAAAAACCGCAGGGATAATTACAGTGTTTCCAGGTGGATAATTACGGAAGTAGTTAGGGATGAATGCTTCCAAACATGTGCATGTGGTTGGATTTGAAACAGCTCTTTTATATATTTTTTTTCTTTTTTTACTGAGCCAGTTGTATGTACTTCTCTAATTAAAAGCCATGTAGGATCAAAGCTTATGCATACCCTCACTGAAAGATGTGGCTAAGAACTGTGGTGATGCCCATGTTCCTGAATCTGTTGGAAAGGACCCCAAAACTCCTGGAACAGACACGTTGTGGGTGTCCTCTGTTCTGGTGGTGCCCTGGGAGTGCTGTTACAGTTTATCCACGCTGCTGTTACATCCCAGACCTCGGTGTTGTATAACTAAGTTAAGTGAATTTGGTCCAGACTAAAAAAATGCCGTTATGACTTTAGTTCTGAAGGATTTAAACCTCAAATTACAGACTCGCATTCAAACCAGCATATTCATTAAATTAAATTGTGGGATGGAAGGTTCACAGTGCTCATAAAGCCTTTTTGGTAAGGTCAAACTCAGCCCCTGGCACGTAGCAAACAAATGAGTTTAAACTATAGGGGAACCTTGGAGGCTGTCATTAATGGCTTTCAGCAAACCATTAGTGTAGCCTCAGGGCTGAAGTACCTTGTGTGGCTGCTGGCCTGTGTTTAGGAGGATAAATGCCTATGGCTGGATAGGCTGGTATAATTGGATAAAGACCACTTTATTAGGAGGAGTTCAAATGAGCCATTGCTACTCAAATAGTATTTCCAGCTAGAAAGGAAAAAAGAAAAACCTTGCTTGTGCAGTATTTATTTTCTTCTCTGAGCCTGGAAAGGGAAATCCAAATTCGAATAAATGCAAATTTGCTTTAATTCTGCTAATCCTGCTCACTATGTGGAAAGAAGTTCATTGAAGTCGGTGAGCTGACAGTAGAAAGCACTCAGACCTGTTGCATGCAAAGAACAACCTTCCTGCTGGCTCAGACACCTCCAGGAGAGCCACTGGCTAAACTGGGAGGCAGGGAGGGTCTGAGGTAGTTTAAAGAACAGTTGGACTGATGCAAGTGTGCTGGAAAACTTTAGAAAAAGGGCACATGAACAGGGAAGTGTGGGTGAAACACAGCAGAGGTACTGGAGAGCAGCAGCTTTNTCTCTTGTCGAGTCTCCATCTATTCCTCGCTCCTTCGAGGCGATCAATAAAAATAACTGACCCGCACCTCTCCTTTAGTGGGCGAAGTGGTGGGGCAGCCCCTCCGTTCCCCTTCCAGCCCCTGCCAGGCCGCCTCGCCTTTCCCCTTCTCCTGCCTTTTCCCTTCTCCTGCCTTTTCCCTTCTCCTGCCTTTCCCTCAGCCCGGCGGGATCCCACTCTACCGGGGGGTCTGTCCACCCTGGGGACACCGCTGGGGGTTTTGCATCCGCCTTGGGGACCGCTGGCGCTCTGGGGGCTGCTCCGGCTCCGGCCGGGGGCGCGGGTTGCCCCGGCGGCGGCTGCAGCTCCCGGCTGCCCGGGCGGGGCCGCCTCGTCGGGCCGGTCCCGAGGGGTGGCTCCCTACACGTCTGCACGGCCACGTCGGTGGCTCTGGGCTGCCTCCCGGATGCTCCGGTAGCCGGAGGTGAGGTGTCTTGACAGCCATTGGGAAAACGTGCGCCTCGAATGGATCAAGGTCCGTGTCGCCTGGGGCCTGTCCCATAAATGTTGCAGCTGGTACAGCAGGCGTTGCAGGGTGTTGGCTTTTTTACCCGGTGCCATCTCAGTAAGTTGTGGAAGTAATAGGTTAAAAATAGAACGGATTTTTTTTTTTTTTTTCTGTGACACAATATGATAGAGGTCAAAGGATATCCTGATCCCATGGATCGTTCATCTTGTTCCTTCTTTTTAAAGAGCCTAAGACTGACAGTATAATATGACTAAACTTTCAGTTATATTATCAAATTTTCAGTTTTCCAAATACATTTTTTCCAGCCTTTTGAGACAACAAATATGTAAGAAAGAACGGTGGATGATACATAGTGTAGTACTGTCCTTTTAAACACCAAAAACCGCAGGGATAATTACAGTGTTTCCAGGTGGATAATTACGGAAGTAGTTAGGGATGAATGCTTCCAAACATGTGCATGTGGTTGGATTTGAAACAGCTCTTTTATATATTTTTTTTCTTTTTTTACTGAGCCAGTTGTATGTACTTCTCTAATTAAAAGCCATGTAGGATCAAAGCTTATGCATACCCTCACTGAAAGATATGGCTAAGAACTGTGGTGATGCCCATGTTCCTGAATCTGTTGGAAAGGACCCCAAAACTCCTGGAACAGACACGTTGTGGGTGTCCTCTGTTCTGGTGGTGCCCTGGGAGTGCTGTTACAGTTTATCCACGCTGCTGTTACATCCCAGACCTCGGTGTTGTATAACTAAGTTAAGTGAATTTGGTCCAGACTAAAAAATGCCGTTATGACTTTAGTTCTGAAGGATTTAAACCTCAAATTACAGACTCGCATTCAAACCAGCATATTCATTAAATTAAATTGTGGGATGGAAGGTTCACAGTGCTCATAAAGCCTTTTTGGTAAGGTCAAACTCAGCCCCTGGCACGTAGCAAACAAATGAGTTTAAACTATAGGGGAACCTTGGAGGCTGTCATTAATGGCTTTCAGCAAACCATTAGTGTAGCCTCAGGGCTGAAGTACCTTGTGTGGCTGCTGGCCTGTGTTTAGGAGGATAAATGCCTATGGCTGGATAGGCTGGTATAATTGGATAAAGACCACTTTATTAGGAGGAGTTCAAATGAGCCATTGCTACTCAAATAGTATTTCCAGCTAGAAAGGAAAAAAGAAAAACCTTGCTTGTGCAGTATTTATTTTCTTCTCTGAGCCTGGAAAGGGAAATCCAAATTCGAATAAATGCAAATTTGCTTTAATTCTGCTAATCCTGCTCACTATGTGGAAAGAAGTTCATTGAAGTCGGTGAGCTGACAGTAGAAAGCACTCAGACCTGTTGCATGCAAAGAACAACCTTCCTGCTGGCTCAGACACCTCCAGGAGAGCCACTGGCTAAACTGGGAGGCAGGGAGGGTCTGAGGTAGTTTAAAGAACAGTTGGACTGATGCAAGTGTGCTGGAAAACTTTAGAAAAAGGGCACATGAACAGGGAAGTGTGGGTGAAACACAGCAGAGGTACTGGAGAGCAGCAGCTTTTCTGAGCACAAATCCTCAAGGTGGCCCCTGGCAGCCCCCAGAGAGCCCTGCTCCAAGGCAAGTGAGCAGCCTGTGTGCAGTCAATGCTGCCTTTAGGTTGGAAGTGTATTTTTATTTGTGTTTTAAGCCCTGTTGGCAGTTTGCCACAGAGAAAAGGGGGCTGTAGCTGAGTAATAATAAACCTCATTCATCCTTGTTGTAAATGGACGAAATAATATTGGTTTACATTTGGAATGAATCTGACCCAGTATCTTGCTGTAGAGCTGAAGGTTGTGCTGAACAAAAAGCCAGTATGAGCTATAAATATGTCTTGGTTGCTATTCATACTGGAGATTTGGGACAGAGCACATCACATGTGGAAGAAGTCTCATTTGGCTGAGGTGAGCTCTTGTATGAATTTAGCATCAAACCATTTTTATTAAAAACCAAGGATGTCTGTGTTTTTAGAGTAAAGGGGATATTATGTACTTAGTACCTGGGAACAATTTCTCAAAGAAGTTTTGTAATTTTTTTGCAGACTGTGCTTTATATTCCCCAAAAAGGGAGATGTATCCCATGTTGTAGGTGAAATATGTATTTGTTAAGTGATTAAGCTAGCTTAAATCATAGCTGCTCAATATGTGTGTGCTGGAGTCCCTGAATGTGGAGAAGTCATGTATTCATGCCAAATTTGGACACAAATGGAGAAATGATTTGAGGGAAGAAGACCTAATAACAAGTGGAAATGGGTATTGACACAATGTAAGAAAGGGAACAATGGGTGAGTGATTAGGATTCTTTATCTCCACAGATAAGGTTGGGTAAGACAGCTGAACCAGGCTGGTTTTCTCTGATACCGAGGGAAAACTTGACTCCTGTATGTTCCACAGACACAGAATTGTCAGAGAAATGCAAATGCAGCAGAACTGCTGCTGTTCTGGAGCAGTTCCTCCTATTTAGAGAGGGATGAAGCAGAATTCCCTCTTAAGTTCTTATCCTCTCCCTTCCAGCTCTGCAGATTAACTCCTGAAACCTTCCACAGCTTTGTTAGGTGGAGCTTGCCATCATCTGGGACTGTTGCGTGGCTGTCATGTGAGGCAGAATATTTGAGCTCTAGTTGAATGATGTCATTTGAATGCAGGTTCCTGCAATAACCTTCATGCTTTCCACAGTGTATCTTCTGTGACTGTGAGATAATGAAATGTGCTTTATTGCTGACTTCTGAACTTTGCGTACGAAATCATTACGGTAAAGTCAAGGGGAAAAAATGCATTCAGCAAATCTGCACAAAATATGCTTTCTTGAGCTTAAATTTTAAATCCTTATAACCTCTGCTTGAGATGTAAAGCTCTTTGGTTGGTGGGAAGAATAATAGCCAAATCATTTGTCTTTATTCCAAGCAAGATTTGAGTTGTACTTTTTTGTCTGTTTGTTTTGGCAAGGTGATTTGTAGAGATTTGGGCTATGCAAGGCATTGCTCTCTGTCTGCCTAAAATATAATTCACCTCCACCACAGCCCTATCCTGTATGTTTGGGGTTAAATCTGAAATTAATTCCACAAACTGGGATGCTGAGCCTTCTTGTTTTTATAAGAGCATAAGTTAATATCCAAATGGAAAAAGCTGTTAAGTTGCTTTGGGATATATGATAAGGAGATTTCCTAGGGTGAAGGAAACAATGCAAAGAAGTATTCATTGTATCAGAAATGCTCCTCTGAAAGTAGCAGAGGATTTAGGTTTTGCTGTCATGTGTTAATTGTCTTCTAGAAGTCTGCTGAGATACAGCGTTAACTTCCTTGAAATAAAAACAGGGTTTAAATTGTTTGCTTTAGACTCAGCTTCTGACATCTCTTTAATGAGTGTCATGTATTAGTATTCTACTTAGCCTTAAGTTTTCATAGTTGATTTTTAGAATATAAATTTATATTTCTGAACTTTGGAGGTTTTTAAAAAAAAACAAACATGGTGAGTGTTTAAATCTACCCCCTGAAGATTTATCCCTCAACTTTTCCATTTTGCAGAACACTAGGCATTAAATGTTGGACTTTCCTGAACATACTGGGTGCCTTGTATTGAGTCAGTGCTCCTGAAGCACCTGGGGTGCTCTGTTTGCCCCCCTCTCCCTTGGAGGCACTGTCAGTGGGATCTCCATTGTGTGTTTTGGTTTGTTAATGTGGGGTTTTGTTTGTTTTTGTTTCCCAGAGACAAGAACATATTTCAAACTAAGAAAATGTCTTCATTCTTTTAAATTGGAATAAGCAGACAGAAGGTTTATTACTGCATTATAGTCTGTACCCCAAAGATTAAATTCCATGTGCTAGTAGGACAGACAAAAGCTTTCTAGGTTAAAAAAAACCCTGAAGGCTGCCCAAGAAGAACTGCTTTGCACAGTTCTGTTTTTATTTTAACTAGTTCTTGAATGGTGTATGTAGCAAATTGTGGTTATTTGTTAAGGTTACCCAAGATATGACAGGTCAGAACTAGGGCAATAAAAGTTTGTATTTTATTTGTTTAAATCTTAAGCCCTGTGACTTTCATTTTCAAACTAACAATGATAAGCCAAGATAGGAGTCAAGGTCAAAGCAGTAATTTGTGTTTCTCTTGCTTCTTGGCTTCTGCTCTCTTAAGGGAGTCTCAGGCTGTGTGTTTAGTGGGGAGATTTGTTGCAGGACCACCAGGGCTGAATCAGAAATAAACCCTGTGTCCCTCAGAAGGGGCTGTGGAAGGAGTCCCAGCGTCAGCTGCTGCACACCTCTGGTCCTTCCCCACACCTCTGGTCCTTCCCCACACCTCTGGTCCTTCCCGACTGCCCGGGATTGCTGGGCAGGCTCCGCCTGCTTCCAGCGTGATGTGACTCACGGATTTCCATTTTTGTGCATCTGTTTATTGTATTTACTGAAAACAAAGCGTGTTCTGTCTGCAGAGTGAAAGTTGCAAATCCCGGGGGACAGAAGGGAGCTGGAAGGGCTGGAGGACAGGGGAGGGAAGGACATCCCGGCGAGGCTGCAGTGTCGGGTTGGGATTTGGAGATGTGGAGCTCACAGCTCGTGTGTCCCACTTTGTCCTGCTGTCACTGACCAGGCAGAGGCAAACAGCAAGTGCTGTTCTGATCTGCTCTATCCACTGCTGCTGAGATGGGATCGATGGAAACTTGAGCTCACCTTTCCATTTCACTGGGATTTCTTTTTAAAATGATTTTTATGTTTTATTTATTTAAAGCAAAAGAGGAGGATGATCTTGAGTGGTGTTGAAGACAACACTTTTTCATTCACAGTTGATTTTTGTAAGTTATATTTGGAGACCCATACTTCAAAAAAATGGTTTTAAAAATAGTGAGAACATGTATAATAAATAGATATGGTGCTCACACTACTCTTGCCAGTTTTAGTCAAGGTGTTTGGGGGCACAACATTTGCTTTTATTTTAAGTGAGAGAAACCCTCAGCAAGTGTCCTGAATTGGAGCAAATCATTGCAGCACCAAGGGCTTGCACTACTTGTGTAGCAATGAGAACTTGTGTAATAGTAACTTACCTATTTAATCTTTTTTTTTTCTTCTAGATCACACCAGTCTGACAGCATAGCAGAAAACATTATCTCTGAAATACATTTTAGAATACTTAATTCTGTATTTTCTTTTTTCTTCTTGGTAATACCAAAATCTCTCAGATTTTAGGTGCTTGGCAACCAAGTATTTGGAATTTTTTTTTTTGACCTAATTTTTTTTTCAAGTCATCCTTTCAGTCTGACATTATGTACCTAGTAAGAGGTGGGGAAACTGCTTTTTCATTATTTGGCAACCACAATCCTGCTCCCTTCTTGATTGCAGAGGAGAATGCAGGAGTGGCAGTGAGTCACATTCTGGGGATTGCATCAAGGTGTGCTTGGCACTGCTGGGAGTCCTGCTGCCACAAGGCAGACCTAGTCCAGCCCTGAGAGTGTTTGACCCGTGTGTTGTGCTGTTCCATCACAGCCTCTTCTGCGAGCCCTTGGCATTGCAATGATTTGCTGCAGTTCAGAATACTTGCTGAGGGTTTCTATGACCTAAAATGAAAGAAAACTTTGTGCCCTGGACGTCTTGGTTAAAACTGGCAAGGGTAGCACGAGCTCCACATCTCTGAAGCCTTCTGAGTGTGGAGCAGCAGCCCAGCCGTTCTCTCCCCTTGTTTGCATTGTTTAAACCCTCGTGTTTTCTTTGGCTCTTGGCTCAGTACAGTTCACAAATAGATGTTTTGCCCCTGAAGGAGAGGTTTGTTTTTCTTATTGCCTGGTTAAGCCATTCTGAGGGTTAGTCTTGAATATAATTTATTATTATCTCAAACAAGTCTATTTGTACAAAAGCACTTTAAAACACTTCTGTCTTTTGCTTTCCAGTTCAGCTGTTAAAAGCTACTTCAGTTTGCTCTTGCAAAAGACAGAGAATTCCAAAAATTTTCTGACTCAATTTCGTTTTCATGCATGAAAAGGGAAATGCCAAGGAAAATTAAATGGTTTGGTAATCCTCTAAAACCTAAGGGATTATATTTTCCTCCTGTTTTCTTCTTTGTAGAAACCTGATGTTAAAAAAATCATCATTCTATAACTTTAGCAAGAAGAGCTACATGTTAATTTAGCATTCAGTAGAGTAATGTTTCTTGCTTATAAGGAACAATTTATTCTGGTTTATGGCTTCTGTAGGTTATAAATATTTAGATTTGCAATTAGTTAGGCATATCCAAATGCAATGTACATTAAAGCAAGAGTACAGTGAGCTTACAGAGGATGTCTGTGAAGCTTTTCCTTCACACTTACTTACAGCAAAATCTTGCTTCTGTTTTTTGCCAACTGTGTACAGTTTTGGAGATTTAAGTAATTATATCCCTTCTTAAATTATGACTATGGCAGAACTAACTTTCCATGCTTTTGTGGGTGAAATTGGAAAGCAACTGAAATGTTTTAAAGTCACTTAGTGGGTTGTGTAATATTTCTGTTGTACTTAGTTCAGTAGCCAAGTTTTTAAATCCAAAGTTCACAGCCTCACCAAGTGTGTAGTCACATTATTATGCTTCTCAGACACCTTGTTTGAAATTTGCTTTGGATGTTGCTGCAGCCAAACTGATAACCCTGAGGTTTTTTGCTGCTGCTTTTGTTTTGTGAAAAACCTTTCAGATGGGAATGTATGTGTGTGCTGTGTTTTGGATGTATAGCTAGCTCAGGTAATACCAAGGAGATGTCTTTATTGCCTGTTTTGATGGACTTTTATTTGGTCGAGGAGCATAGTGCACTTTGTTAGTTTTCTTGCACTGTTAAATGAGCTGAGAAAATGATTATTTGTAACAATGCATTTCTCTTTGGTAGGAATGTATTTGTGTGCTTGCACTAGGTATCTATTTACAATGATAAATGCCTGAGAAATGACTGTCTAATAAATACTTCCATCAGTATTTTTCATAAATTACTATTTTAGCTGTAGTTTGAGGTGAAAGAGCAATGGTGTGTGTTGTTTTCCTGCACACTGCTATCAGATTGATAGATCTGAATCTGATCTCTCTGCTCTCTCTGTTTACTCTGTGTGGTGTGACAAAGGGTGGAACCAGTGTAGCTATTGACCTTCATCTACCATGTCATCCTTAGGAGAAGTCACTGCTTTTCCCCAAGGGCTGCTCTCCGTGGCCATCCCAGGGAAGGGATGTGTTACAGGTGATTTCACCAAGGTAGGGGAGGAATTTGGTGCCAGAACCACAGCATGAACATAGGGATTTCTGACTTAGCCTGTGCTTGGGACATTCCTCCAGCTCCAAAGGACCTGCAATCACCTTATGTGTTTTCTTTAAGGAGGTAATTGAACAAAATTCTTGTCTTGTTTCCAGACATAATGAAATTGCCTTTGAAAATAGTACAGAAATACCTGACCAAAGCCTTGTTGAGTATTTTACCCAAGGATGTCCAGTTCTGGGCCCTTCATCTCAAAGAGACATTGAGGTGCTGGAGTGTGTCCAGAGCAGGGTAATGGGGCTGGTGAAGGGTCTGGAGAGTGAATCCTCTGAGCAGCAGCTGAGGGAGCTGGGGGGTTTAGCCTGAAGAAAAGGAGGCTTAGGGGAAACCTGGTCATTCACAGCTCTGTGGAAGGAGTTTGTACTAAGGTAAGAGCCAGCTTCTTCTCCCAGGCAACCAGCAATGGGACAAGAGGAAATGGCCTCAAGGCAGAGAGGAGGTTCAGGTTGGAGATCTGGAAGAATTTCCCCACTGATCTGGTTGTCAGACACTGGAACAGTCTGCCCAGGGAGGGGGTGGAGTCACCATTCGTGGAAGCGTTCAAGAAACGACTGCATGTGGAACTTAAAGCTTTGGTTTAGTTTTCACTACAGTGTTTGGTCAAAGGCTGGACTTGATGATCTTGGAGGTCTTTTCCATCCTTAATGTCTCTGATTCTTACTGTGTGTGCTGTCTGCAGAGTGTGCTCTATTGTCAGATTGCACGCTGAAGATGGAGCAGATCCATCGCTAGCAAGATGCTGTTCCCTGGGTTTTCCTGTTGCAGTGCAAGGATAAATAGGGCTGACACTGCTGACCGATGTTGGGTTTGCACAAATGCTCTGACTGAGGGGAGCTGTGTTTGTTTTTTCTGTTGCAGAAATACGGCTACACGCACCTTTCTGCCGGTGACCTGCTCCGGGACGAGCGGAAAAGGCCGGGCTCCCAGTATGGAGAACTCATTGAGAACTACATTAAGGAGGGGGAGATCGTGCCAGTTGAAATAACAATCAGCTTGCTGAAGAGGGTAAGGAAAGGGCCATTTCCTTGCAGGGTCACTCTTGCAGACTAAGCAACAAAGCAGTGGCTGTGTTGTGACAGAACTGCTTTTCCTCCAGCGTGAGCGGTATGAATGGGCAGACATGGAGCTGCTTCTCTCAGCAATCACTTGTGTTTCTTTCTGACTGCTGGAGGGCTGATGGCCTCTCATACCTGGGGATCTGTGAAAATGGGTTATTTTAATTTTCCTTTATTTTTTTAGTAGCTCTAGAAAAACAGTGAAATTGTATTTCTTATTTCCCTGCACTAGCTTTTGGACTTCTTGGTCCATTCGGTCCTATTTGATTGGAGGTTAGAGGCCTTAAAGGCACTAAGAGTGATAAGTTTTATCAAAATAGATAGTCAGGTAAAGGAGAAGAGCATCTACTGATGGTCTTGTGAAAGGAAAAGCTTCAGCCTCTATTGGATGTCCATGAAAACAATGGGAGTATCTCTTTTAAGTCAATAAAAGGCTGCTGTTCATGGCACTAAATTTATCTGGAGCTTTTCCCTTCAAATTAACTTTAGATCAGGGATGTTCTGATGCCTTATTGTGTAAAGACACTTCCCAGTATCTTGTAGAAAATAAGCTTTAAAGCTGGGATTTATTACAAGATTTGTTTGTTACGAGATTTTTAAGCTTTGTGCAATAATTAATTCAATTTGAACAATAGTTGTGTTGGTGCATCAGTGAATTAACCAGCATGCATTGAAAGTGAAACAAAAGCACATTTTGTAAATCTGCAATAATCCTAAAATAAATGTTTCTCAACTTACCATGTCAACATCTTGGGGGTAAATTAATAAGTAGATAAATCAGCATATGTGCAGGAGATTGTGAATTGAATTCTATTTTATCAGGCTATGGATCAAACAATGGCTGCCAATTCCCAGAAGAACAAGTTTTTGATTGATGGATTTCCCAGGAATGAAGATAATCTTCAAGGCTGGACTAAGACTATGGATGGAAAAGCGGATGTTTCCTTTGTTCTCTTTTTTGATTGTGACAATGAGGTAATGAAGTGTGTAATTCTGTAACTTCCTTTCTTGCAATATTGTGGGAATCATTCAAGAAGAACAATTAAACTCTGACAGGGAGAATGGACTAATGTAAGAGTAGAAGGAAAACTTGGCCTGGGTGTTTGAAGGATTTTTTGGCAACTTGTTTTGGTAGATGAAAAACTGCCTGTTTATTGAAATAGACAGCTAATGACAATTGGTATAATCATATGTGAATAAATTATATTGAGGAAGTACTCCAGGCAATTACATTCTTAAAGAAAATTTATCAAAACGTTAAATACATTTTACAAAATTATTTGGTTGCTTTTCAGAAAATATTACTCTGTTTACTCTTAGTAATTTGTTGTTTAGTCCAAAGTGAACTTGGTACAATATCTGCTTTAATTCTGAAGTGCAGCAGCAATCTTTATTTTCACAGTTAGGAGCTGTGCTATAGGATAGTCAGTAATCAACATTTTATTCAGTAAGTCATTAAATTACAAGGGCATTTTGACAGTGATGCATTACATTCATTTAACAAGTGCCTTGATGTGCTGTCTTTTTAATTTGTCAGTGCCCTTGAACATAAAAACTGTTATGAGTATCCCAGCACCTTAAGCTGACTTTTTTCCTGTTACCCCTTTCCCCAACTTCCTGAGATTTTGATCTTTTTTTTTCCTTTTTTTTTTTTACTTATTTGCGATCATTTTGTAATCTTGAAGAGCACATGAGGGATTACTATTTTTTTGTTAAAACCTTAAATAAGACTAAATAAATTTTTTCACTTGGTGGGGCTTAATTTTTGTGATTCCTATTTTTTTACTAGATCTAAAAATACACAATGCCTAAATGATCTTTACCATGATTGTACTGTCTAGGAGAAATAATTTTTAACTCTTGTCCTCTTGCATGAGTAGGATAAATGTATTCATGGAGTGTTCATGTGTCAGCTTTGCTTATTTAGCTAAAGGTTTAAAAAACTTAGTTCATTGGGACACTTCTAGCTATGGTTAGTACTTCATTTTTTACTAAGATTTTGAAGTCTGCATTATAGCAATGTCAGGTAAGAACATTTTAACTGACAGTAATTTATTGTTGTCAGTTTGCCTTTCAAAATTCTTGAGAGAACATACAGTGACTTTCCTTTAGTGCAGACATATACTAATAGTCCCATTTGACATGCTGCTTTTCAGAAAGCCTGAACACATCCTTGAAAATCAGGTAATTTTCTTTTTTAGCCTCTCAGGTCAGGGATACAGTCAAATCACAGAGCTTGATGCTGCTTTTACTTCCTCTGACCTCAATCCCATTTTCATAAACTGGATTGTAAACCATAATCGTCCTTCTCTAGAAGACACTAAATTCCTGTGTGACTTCTGCTTACATCCACCAGATCTGGACTGTATTTTGTGTGCCAGGTCAATTTAGATTTACAGGATTTTTGTTTGTTCCTGCTCTCAGGATGGCAGCTTGTGTTCCTGGCTGCAGTCATCCTTTTGATGTTTTTTTGTAGATCTGTATCGGCCGCTGTCTTGAGAGAGGCAAGAGCAGTGGTAGGAGTGATGATAACAGGGAGAGCCTGGAGAAGAGGTACTGTCTTCAAAACTTTTCAGTTCCCTTCTCTTTGTATTTTTCTATGTAATGTGGTTTTTTTTTTTTCTCCCTGTGCTTTTTCTTAGAATTCATACATATCTCCAGTCTACTAAGCCTATAATAGATTTGTATGAGAGAATGGGAAAAGTCAGAAAAGTGGATGCCTCTAAATCTGTTGATGAAGTAAGTATATATGCCAAAAAACCATGGGGATGACAGGGTGGCAGGGTGCATATTTCAGGCATTCTTCTGAGATGTGTGTGTGTGTGATTAGCCTGCTAATTAAGCACTGATGTTATTACTCAGGGATGTTGTGGAGCTCTTGATTTGACTCTTGAAGGACCGAGTAAGATGTGAATAACTTGAGGAAATTGATCTGTTCTGCTTGAGTGTGAGATGACACATTTCCAGTGTTTCTGTGTTTAACAAGGTCTTGCCTTTTTCATTTCTATGAGCTTTTGCTCTTCTGAAGTAGTGTTGCTCTTCTGTCTGCTTCCCAAAATTGATACCAGTCTCACTGTTAAAGAATTTACTAATGAATGTTCTAAAAAAACCCTATATTTTTGAAAGTACTGTCAAATACTGTTTAAGTTGGTTTAACTTGGAGTAGCTGTTTGATGAATGCTTCATAAAATTCTTCTTTATCTTTTTAGGTTTTTGAAAAAGTTGTACAAATTTTCGACAAAGAAGGCTAATTCCCAGCTTGAAACTCCATTTAAACTTGTGCTTGAATCTTGCTTGAATAGCTGCTACTGCAGTCCACTCTTTGTAATTATTTTAAAAGATTTTTTATTTTTTTTCACATATCTAATGATGGTTGGTAAAACAGTTGATTAGAAATGGATCTGTTTTTTAAATAGGAAATCATTTCTTGTGGCTATAGTATACAAGTTTCAGAGTTCTCCATTAGTGCAAGTTCAGTTACTCACATGGCAGAAACACAGTTAGTACATCTTTCTGAAGAAACTGTTTATTCTGTCACAGTTCTGTGCCTGTCATGGGCAGTCCTTCTTCTTCCTTATTGCTGTACACCTACTTTCTTTTTAAAGATCAACTGAACAGCAGCATTAAGCAATGAAGGACCCATATACCTGGGGTTTTTTTGGATGCTTGGACCAAATTTAGCAGGTTTTTAATTTTTTTTCGAAGTATAATTTTGCCCAAAATTCCCAGACATCCCCAGACCTGAATTCTCTAAGTCAAACTACAGTTAGTGTGAGAATCTGTTTTAGCAGTTGTCAAGGAACTATTAAATATATTTTTCAGGAACAGACATACAAAGTACTTTATGGAAAGTGGTGCTTCCTTATGACTCTGGATGTAAACTGTCTTGCAAGTCCTTGGATGACACAGCCCTGGATTTTTCCTGGTTTTCATTTGCAAAAGAGTGAGAAAGTCAGTTTAGTATTTCAATACTCATTTATCTTAAATTATAGTTATGTTCTTAACTACAGCACAGTCTTCACAAGATGGCAAAGTTCTTAAAAAGTGTACAGTAAGCAAAATCTTCTGACAGTTCTGTTTTTTGTAACAATGGAAAGGTTTTTCTTTATTATTATTGAAATACTGTGTTACCAAATGCTTTAAGGTTTGTTACCTGGGGAAATATTTTTATGGTTAAACTAGTGAATATGTTTCCCTAAAAATGTGTAATTTTAATAGCTGTTTGTTTGAGAAGTTTGTAAGTTATTGCACTTTCATTATAATGTGGTCAGCTGAGGGGAAGATAATTGCAGAAAAAAGTTTCATTCCCTGAAACAGATTCCTGCTTCCCCATGCTCTCTTGAATAAGCCAAGTGCAGTGAGCAGGAGGAGCTGGGTGAGCAGGGAACTGGTTGAAACAACCTGGCTGAAATGTTTGCACAGATGTGGTGCAATTTTGTCTTTTGTTTAAGCTTTTCTGTCCCCTATATAGTATGCATAGGTCTGGGGGGGCCCAACCATGCATTCCTTTCATGTCCTAAGCTTCCACTGATGGCAGAAGATGAGAGTTTTAAGTGATTTTAGTGCTAGAGTGGTTGTTCCTACATTAACTGACACTCTAATTGGTTTGTGGCATGCTAATTACACAGAATTGCAATTTGGAAATCTTGATGCTCAGCTTTTCTTCAGTCATGAATTTCTCTGTTTAGGAGAGGGTTTAAATTAAGCTCAGCTTTTAATTAGAATTAGATGTGCTGGCCCTCATCTTGCAGTCAGATGCAAGATTTGGGGATTCTCATCTCGCTGAGGTTGTTGAGGCTCCTGGACTGGGGAAGAGATGAGTGCAGAACCAAGGGTAAACTGCAGTAGCTTTTCCAGTCTGGTAGGAGTTCAGGCAGTGGACTGGCCACAAATAGCTGTTTACTACTGCAGAATATGTGGACCATGTCTGCTTTTGTGAGTGTGGGAGGCCAATGCTCTCACTTTATGAATTTCTCGTTTAAAAAAATAAAATAAGAAAACCTGGAATTTAATTCTCCTGTATAAGTGTGCTGACATGGATAGGATCCAGCAAAACTGTGTTTTAATTTGAAGGTTAGAATCAGGGTTTTTCAAAAAATACTGCAAACTGAGTTCTTTAATCCAATTATAGAGATTTCATTAACTCTTGCTTCTAAGTTACTGGTTTTTACAGTTCAGAATTTTCTCTCATCATATACTTTTCTATGTATTTAAGTGCTGAAACAAAAAAAACAACCTCTGAAGCAAGTTTTAGAAAAACACCCAACAATGTTTTGGCAGTATTGAATTTGGAGTGGATTGTAATGTGTCTGTGCAAGGACTAGATTTTTTGTCATTTTATTTATTGAAGATGCCATTAAATGTGTTACAACTTCTTTCAAGATGGACTTATGATTGAAATAAAAATTAAAGGCAATATGCGAATGTGTTGTGTCCATTTAGCAGCAAAACTGTATAAAGAATTTGAGGAGATCCAATAAACTTTGTTCTGTGGCTTAATGAGTGCTTGCCTCACAGTTATCTGTCACAAGAGATATTTTTCATATATATCCATCTATATAAAATGAGTATGTATTAGAGTGAAATACTTCATGTGGGCACAAGCACAGGTATGTGTATAAAAGTTCAGTTTTCACCATCAAAACTGAAGTCCTGAAGATCCTTTTAGGCACAGGAGAAGATCAGGCCATTGCCTGTGGCATTGATACCTTTTCTTGATTATACAGGTTTATCAAATGACTGTATTCATATAGTTATCCAGTGATAATTCATTTGGCACATGTGTGAAAGAAAAACAACTTGGAGTGGTGTAGGAAACACAGAGCTATTGTGCACCTGCTGTGGGAGACATTTTTGGCCTGGATTTCTCATGATTCCTTGCTCAATCAGCAGCTGATCCCCTGACCACCATTCTGCTGGCTCTGCAGCACATGTGTACGTGTTACACTCCAGGCTGTTCTTAAAGGAGGTTTGCACAGAATAATATTCTCTAGAAAAGAAACAGAGATGCTGCCAGGCTCGTTTTAAAATAGCCCATTTTATTTAAAGGTCTGTTACAAAAGAGGTTGTTTTGTCATGTGTAGCTTCCCTTTAAACAACTTGTTGAACTTAAAATTATAGAATCATTTGGGTTGGAAAAGACCTCTAAGGTAGATCATCCTTTCCAACTTGAAACTTTACACTGGAAAGATTTGCAGAGCTGGTCTGAAAGGGGTGGGGAAAAGCAGGGGATTTTTCAGTAGTGCTAGATACCTTTCTGCTGGTAAATTTGCAGAGGCTGAACTTTTGCTGAAACCTCACCCTGAAGTTGTAGCACATCTCCTCAGGGATGGACTGAAAGGGGCAAAGCTGCCCATTAGATTTGCACCTTTTGGACAGAGATTTTGAGTTAAGTCTCCCACTTTGGGAGTAGGAACAAGCAGAGAAGACCATAAACTTGAGGATTACCTCAGTGTAAGATATCCCCCACTAGGAACAATTTGTCCTTAGTAAGAAGAGCTGGCTCACGAGGGAGTTCTGAGGTCTGGTGGAAAATTCTGTGTCTTACAACAGTGGGGACATGTGTGTGCTGCTGCTCAGGCTGAGCTGGGGAGAAGGGGAGAGTTAAGTGGAAAAACCACTCCGTTCAGAGCGGAGCTGCCAGCTGTCATTACCGGTTGGCAGTTTGTGGCTGCCAGCATTTAGGAAAGTCACAGCTTAGGGGATTGCTTTGCTCCTCTGGTGTGTGGTTCAGGACCAGTTCAGTCCCTGTTGTGGCACAGATGTCTCTGAAGGCTACGATCTGTGACAGCTCTGCTGGCTTTCTGCTCCTGGGGGGCAACAGTTGGCTCCTTGGCACAAGCAGGTTATTTCTTCAAGCTGTGGTGCAGCAGGACTTGGAGACCTGAGGCTGTGCCCTTGTCACAGTCCAAACATCCCAGGGTTAATGCTGATAATGAAAACTGCGAGACAATGTGAAGAGGATTTGCCTGATCAGGTAACAAAGGAGACAAAACATTAGATAATATAAAAATATTAATACCTGGTTTCATAGAGCAGCAGTGTGCACGCTCTTGTGATCTGCAGACCTTTATAAGCCTTCCAGGGGAGATAGGGGAGCATGGAAGAATTTAATCTTGCATCTCTCTGCTATTTTTCATGGATTGCATAATTCAAGATGATGGGTTTCAGCCTGTGTATTTGTAGAGTATTTCTGTTGGTAACAATAGGTGTCTTTATTGAGTCCTCTAATCTCCTCAGCTGAGGTATGCTCTATCCTCTTTGCTTTCTGCCTTTTAATGCCTTTTCCTTACTTTTCTGAATTGCAGATGCTCTTTGGGATAGGGAAGGGGGTGCTTTTGCCAATCTCTATGTGCTTGCTAAATAAAGAAAACCTTTAAACCTTCCTCTGGAGCAATCTGAACCCATTTCTGACATGAACTTGGTACATAAGCTGTTACAAAACCAACATAAAGCACATTGCTTTTTTTGGGGTATTTTTCCCAGCTACAGGAAATCTCTGTGTAGTACCTCTGCTCTTTTCTCCTGTGTGAGTCAGATCAGCTGTGTCTGCCTTGCTGCAGCACAGTGCTTAGCAGCATGAGAAAACCTCCTCAGTCCCTAGATGTTAAACCAGCAGCGAGGGGATGTGTGTCAATGGAGGCAAGTGGTGGTTGAAGAGGGGAGAGAAGATGCTTAGAGAAGCTCAGTCAATTCTGCCTCACTCATAAGACTTCAGCTTTGGATAAATACCTGTTCTACAGGGCAGCAGTGCTCGTGGGATCCTGCTATTTCATGATTGTGCTGTGTAGAAATTAAAGTAAAAGCACTCCCTGCCTACAAGTTCCTCATCTCCCCTCGTTGAGTCTGCCACCTTTAATGCCAGGGGTTGTGGAGACAGGGATTTTTCTTCAGGATAACACTAGAAATTAAAGGGGGCAGGATGAAAGCAACATGAGCCTTGCATGTGAAGTGGGAGATGCACAGTGTATTTCACTGTGGGCAGCAGTGCCAGGCAGTTTTGTCATCCTGGCTTATAACTGCATTCAGACAGCAAAGCAGAAATTTTCTCTTCCCCCTCAAATGTTTGGCAGAAAGCTTGCTTTTGTCTAAAATGCTTCTTAAGCACTGTGTGAACCCTTCAGTCCTAAACAAAATACCAGTTTGAGTTGTGCTTTTTCTATCCAATTTACAAATAGGAGGGTTTGGTTTAGTTTCTTGTAATAACTGCTGCAGCGAGACAACTCTTGGAAAATACAAGGCACCGTCCCAAAAGATATTATCTGCTTTACTCTGGAGGGCTTTTTAGCACAATGCTGTTTCTGTGTGGTAAGAAATGGCACAGATTGCTGTGTCACTACCAAAGTGTGATGGGCTGGGCATGGTACGTGAAAATGGTGTCTTGGACAACTTCTGTTCTCAGCATGCACTTTTATTTAGTGCCAAGAGGTATAAAAAGAGATTTGGGGATAGAATTAGATCAAGTCTTAGGATTAAAGCTTAATCTATGGTGGAGGTCTTCAGGACTGTCAGGATCTGTGAGGGTGTGTGGAGGATGTGATATCTGTGGAAAATATCACATCCTGACTGAGCAGAGGGCAGCTCTTTAGGTTTCTGTTCAGGGCATTACTACTGTTGTCTCCTTAAACCAGAACCAGCTGAAGTTCCCAGCTGTGCTCACCAAGTATGCTGAGGTTTGTAGTAGGTTTAACCCAAATACCTCTGTTCTCTCTGGATACCCCCTCCAGCTTCATTTGGATGTGATGGAAATCATCAGGGAGAGGGAGGACTGGCACAGTCAAAGATGCTTCTCCACCTTATGTTCCACACACAATTTTTTGTGAGAGTGAGATACTTTCTGGGAACTGTAGTGGCTTCCTTACTTCCATTTTCTCTCCCAGACCATGCATGCTGGATGCACAGGAGTTCCCAAGGCATAGCAGTATCTGCATACCCCAAGAGGGGAGGTGGTAGCTGGGTTGTGGAAGAAGCCCTTTGGGCAGAGAAGATGACAATAGCATGAAACATCCTGGGTGCATTTTTCAAATGAAAGTATAATCAGGAACCACTTTTTTTGTTGGGCACTCAAAATGTCTGTGGAAAAGAAACAGGGATGATTTCACCGTGTTCTTTCTAATTTAAAATTTTCTGTGGAAACAAAGTGCATTTGACCACTTCCTTGAGACAGCAAGCACAGGGCTTTAAGTGCTGTTCCTGAAGCAAGCATTGCTCTTGGCTCACTGTGTGTGACTCCTTGTGAAGCTTCCCTGGGCTCTTGGATGCTGCTCTTGCCAGCGAGGGCAGATTGCTTCCAGCAATAAACATCCCACAAAATTATGTATGTTCTTTAAGAAAAGTACCGAGATTTTCTGCTAATTGCAAAAATACATAATGGATGCTTTCAGCATCTGTTATTTATTCTCTAACCAGCTTTCATCCAAAAGTAACCTTTAAACAAACATTAAGATTGAGAAGTGTAACTGTTTCAATGTGTGGCACATTTCTTCTCCCTCCAGTTTAATGATGTTTCAAACGTGTGCTTGGAGTTGACTTCTAGTAAGAGGCAGGAGTTGTTTGTATCTCTAGCTCGGAGACGTTCACAACACGGAGAAGGTGGTGCTTGGTGCCAGAGATGATGGATGTCTCTGTGCTCTTTTTTGGGAGCCAAAGCCCAGCAGAGGATTTTTCTCACCCGACAGTTGCTTTAATGCACCACAAGGAGGGGTGCAAGGCTCGCCGAGAGCAGGATGCAGCTTGGAAGTGGCATTCATGGGATGCACAGTATATTGAAAAACCTGATTTTTAGTTTAAAAGCCTGACTATTTTTAAAGGTGTAACTTTAAAAAAAAATCCTTATAAAGAAATAGATTTTTGATTAGTTTTTTGTTGCACTGAGATGTGTATGCTATGTTGGTAACTTGACAACAGTCATTGCCATGCCTTTTATTTTTTTTTTTTTAAAGTAATTTTATTTAATTGTATCTAATGAGGACAACTAGATGGGGACAACTTAATTATTTTTGCTGTTCTGTGCAACGACATTCGTGACAGCATGGACCAAAAGGTAACTTTCTGAGATAATCTTGAGTGGGAGTTTGCCACTAGTGAAGGAGTTTGATGCCTGGTACAATGGCAGAGAAGTATTCCTGGTGTCTCTCCATCCCAGAGTGCCTCAGAAGTGAGCTCTGCCCTGGCTTGGCAGAGGGGACACTGAAAGCAAAGCTGCTGGGAAGAGGTGAGTGGTAAGCACCTGATTCCCTTCCACAGGAAAATTTTAGAGAGAAAAGACAGTAGCAACACAGTCAAAACCTTAACTGCTTTGTCTGTTGGTAGCTGTTTTTTGTTAAAATCTTCTAGTTGCCCTTCTATCCTATGATTCCTTCCAAATGACTCTGATGGAAAAGCATGGGCTAGTTTGCTCTTGAGGCATGGCTGTGCAGGAGCCACCTGGGTATCCTCCAGCAATAACAAACCCATGCTTTCCCAAAAGGACCTCAGGGTAGGGGAATGGGAAGAGACAGAATGGGACTGGCATCTTGGCTGGTGCAGGGCAGAAATGAGAAGTGTGCCAGCAGGGTTAGACTTTGTTTTGACCACACTTTGTGCTGGAGCATGGCCTGTAATTCTGACTGTGGGGCACGAGCAGGACTGGTACCAGCAGGCACCCCCTGGGCAGGCTCAGCATCTCTGCTGTTCCAGTGACATCTGGGTCTGGTGACACTTAGACAGCAGAGCAGCACTGCTGGGGGCTCAGCATCAAGGAGTTTGGAGCCCCTTTGCAGCAGATCTGTTCCTCCCTGCTTAGATGTGTTCCCATTTTCTGAGCAGCCTGTATTACATACCAGGAGATCAAAGTACAAAGGGACTCTCAAATTTGACAGAAGTACATCGTGCATGTCTGGCAAAAGGAGAAATAATAGCCTTTGCAAAGAGCAACTGCTCAAATTTGACCAAACTGGCTCCTAGCTCACCACAGCTACCAGGACAAGGCCCCTTAACCAGGGCAGGCTTACTGGGGTTGAGGAGAATTCACTGCATCTCTTCAATTTGCCTCCAAAGTGAGTCCAGGTGTTGAAGTCAGGATGTAAATTTTGCTGTTTTTCCAAAGAACTGAGAGGAGAGGGGTTTTTACATGGGAATTCATCAATGCAATTTTTAGAGCACCTGCTGATGCTGGTGGAGAAGTGCTGCAAGAACAATTTATCATAGTTGTGGGCAGAGTCTGAGAACCAAAGCTTGGAAGTCCAGTTGTCCTTGAAGGATGTGATATCTGTCAGCAGCCATGTCCAGCCTGCTAAAGCCCATCTGCACTGCAGAGTAAAAGAGTAGATCATTTTGTTTCAGATGATATGTGTTTTTTAAAAGTTAAAAACATCCGTTAATGAAAAGGAAAGGCACAAGTGACATTAGCATTAATAATAATAATTAAAAGTCTTAGCCTTAATTTCGAAAATTAGGGGAAAATGATGCATCCATTAACTGACACTGTGATAGAGACTGCTCTGGAGAAGGGAGATTTTGGGTCTCTTTGGGAGAGCAGGTAGGTTTCTGCCATCTGAGCAGGCACAGGGTCACCACAGCACCTAATGAAGGTTGGAGGAGGCACATGAAGACCCTTAATTAAAGTCATTCTTCCATTATGAGCAATTCATTAACTGCTGCTGTTCCCTAAACTGCACATTCCCTTAAGAGTAGGAGCTCTGGGGGAAAGGGGGAGATGAGAGCCCCCAGAAACAGCAGAGGAGATGCTGACAGCAGGGAAATGGGTAAGGTCTTTGGCAAACCGCACATGTGAGAGTCCTCAGCACAAACGCTGATGTGCTGCTAATTGCCCTAATTGGTTCCAGCAGCCAACCCAGCCCAGCCGGGTGAGGACAGGCACTTACCAAGGGGGCTCCTGCCGCTGCCCGGGAGTCAGTGTGGAATTGCTGACGGGATATCGCACACAGCGGAGGAAGGGCTGCTCCTGCAGCCCCAGCTTTGGGAGCCGGGGAAGGAGCCGAGGTGAGAGCTCTTGGTTTGGTTGTTACTGAATCCTTTTGCTCGGGGGCAAAGCTGCTGGGCCCTTTGGGCTGGGTGAGGGGAAGGTGCCGGGGTGGTTTTTGACCCGTGCCAAGGACTTTTGGCTGAGGAGCTCCTTTTCATAGGCATTGTTGGAGGCAGGGTGGTCACTGGAGCCCAAAACCTCGGGATCCGTTAGACAGAGGTCCTTATCAAGCTCAGGGCTTTACCATGCTCCTGGTCCCTTTTTCCCACCAGTAAATGTCCCAAAGCTCCCAAGCTGCTGATGAGTTTGATAAGTGAGGCGTTACTTAAGGGGAGGGACTTTGGTGCCCCAAAACCTTCGTGACTGGAAAGCCTGCCAGGCACTCAGGGAGCATGAAATCCGGTTAGAAATCATCTGAAGCTTGGCTTTGGTTGCTTTTTGTCTCTTTTTTTCCTTCTTCTTCTTTCTTTGTTTCCTTTTTTTTTTTTTTTTTTTTNTTTCCAGTAACCACAAGTAGTAGGAAAGATGGTTTGCTTTTTTTCCCCCCCCTCTTTTTAAGTGGACTCAGATTTCTGTATCATCTCTTGGAGCTTTATTTAAAGAAAAACAAGTCCTACCCAACTCCCCCTGACTCCAGTATTGAAAGCTTTAAGGAAGCATGGCTAGCTCTATTCAGTGGGAAAACTTCCCTTGCTGTCTCTCTACTGCAGGCTTTACATTCAAATGGAGAAAATGAGTAAAGGATGACAAGTGAAAGAAATGCTGAAGGATAAATGTGTTATCACACACCTGTAGCAAATCAGTGAGCCTTGCTTGCTGGATGGGCTGCCCTGCACAGGTTTAGCAGACCTGTGCCAAGATCTGCCTGCTCTGCCCTGCCCACAGATCAGCAGCATGTGTGATGCTGAGAGGCTGGTCTTTTCTTGGCTGGTTTTAAGTCACAACCAGCTCTAAGTAATGGGCTAAGTGAGCTGAGTAAACCCCAAGCCCTCCTCTGCAGGTGCCAGAGGTGAGACAGAACGACCATGACCCACCAGCCCTGTTCTCTGTTTCACGTAGAGCTGATGCCATTTTCCCTTTTCTGCTGCAGAACGATGTTTTTAACACCTGAGAGGCAGGAGACAAGTGGGAGCTGTTTGTCCCAGTGCTGAGGTGCTGCTGTGGCTGTGCCTGGCTGCAGTGACAGACCCTCTGCTCCCAGCAAATTCCTGCCTTTGACCCTTGGTGCTTTTGTCTTGTGGTGGTGTGAGCAGAGAACCCACACAAAGTGGGTTCTTTGTGTGCCAAAAATTGGGTGTCCATTGGAACATGGCTGTGTCCAGGGGGTCAGTGGAAGGCAGGAGTGCTGCTGCTGGCAGTCAGCCTGACCCTGCCTTGTGTGGGACACCTGCAGGGTGGGGACAGGCCACCAGTGGAGCCCTGGGCTGTGTATTGTAGGTGTGAAAGCCTGTCTGGGGGATGGGCTCACCAGGTGGGCATCCATGAGGACATGGGACCCCTGCCTGGGCTCTGCTCTCCCCATCCCCACACACAGACAGTGGTCCCCAAAACCTGCTTCTTTAGGGATGACATTTCTAGCTTCCCACGAGGTTCCTGGGGGTAAAGTCACCCCCAGCAGAGTTCAAAAGCCTTTCTGGAGGTAAATCAAGCCCTGAGCTCTCCTATTATTTTAAAGAAACTGCCTCCCACGTGTGACCTTGGGTGTGTGTTGATGGGAGCCTGCTGCAAGGGTTTAGTCTGAAACCAAATCCCCTCTGCCTTTCTCCCCAAAATGGGAGCTGTCATCATCCTGCTCAATCTTTTAAGTCAGCCTGAATGCTGATTGTCTCCCTTTTCTAAAAGGAAAGAGTCTGGGATGCTGCAGGAGGCTGTGGCCCTGTTTTAAGGTGTGCTGTCACTTGCTCTGTGGTATTTGCCTGCTCTCCTGTGCCTTGTGGCTCCAGTGAAGGTGCATTCCTGATGAAAGGTTTGTTTTAGAGAAAGTGGGGCTGCTGGCAAGGCTTGCAGGCCTGTGGGCAGACCTGCTGTTGGGGTCACTGTGGCCTTAGAGTGGGGAGGGGGGAATGACAGACACCCTGGGTGGCTGCAGGTCCCCTGTGCTCTGGGGGTCACCCCTCTCCTCGTGGGTGGGAGCATGGCCCTGGGGTGGATGAGGCAGGCAGAAGTTGGGGTCCTGCTGCCCCCTGGTAGAAAACACAACCACAAAACTGCTTGAAACACCCATCATGAGTAACAAACACATCACAAAGCAGCAGCTGCCAAAAGCTGTTGGGGATGGACCAGCATTGGGATGTTCTCTGCTGAGGCCTGGCTTGAGAGCACTGGGCTGATTCAAAGGGGAGATGATGTATCCCAGGTGAAACATAATCCCTCTGACAGGGATGGAATAAGCTCTCACAACAGGCACCTTTCCCTGCTGTGTGTCTTCTCCCTTTTTGGCCCCAGACCACAGCCCACTTGACAGGGCCATCTTTAACTGTGTCAATCCAAGTGCAGTGGAGAAGGGAAGGCAAACAGGAAGAGCACAGTGGAAGGGCAAGTTGGAGTGACCTGATGATGGGGTGGGGACACAAAGCACTGGAGCGTGGGGGAAATGAATGGCTCCAGCAGTGAAATTCTCAGTGTTTCAGTGAACACAAGGAGGGAAAAACTGTCTGGCTCCAGGACAATTTTGGTGACTTGTGCAGAGGAAGAGCTCTGGCACCGACCAATGCACGAGGCTGAAGAGAAGTGATCTGAGCAGGTCATTCAGAAAATCTGGTTTGCTGGCCTGGGAAGGACATAATCACCTTGGGCTGATGTTATCTGGGAGGCTGTGTTGAGGAGGAGGCAGTGGAATGGGCAGGCAAGCAGGAGCCTCTGGCTCAAAGACAAGCCTTGAAATCCCAGGGAGGGGTGGTGCTGGTGGGAGAGGGGATTTGAGTCACCTGTGCTGGGGAGGGATGCAAGGCATTGGAGGAGCTGGCTGGGCTGAGGCTGCTTTAAGCTGGCTCAACTTCATGTTCTTTCTGATTCTGGGTGCAACAGTTTTCAGTTCTGTTTCTAAGCACGTTGTTTTAATGTGGTTGGTAACTTGATCCTCCCTCCCCCAAAAGGAAATTTCATCGAAATCTGTAATTTTTAAGAAAAGTTTTTGGTTTTATCTGCATGCACACCTTTGAAACTAGAGGTTAACATACCATAGATCTTGGCTGGGAAAGGGTGAGGCTCTGGACATCATTGTGTCCCATGATGGGTCCCAAATCCTACAAGATCCCAAATTGTGGATCTCAGTAGAAGCTAGGCATCCAGCTCCTGATCAGTGGGGCTGGAGTGACTTTCCCAAAGATTCTGGGGCACAAAAGGTAAAAGCTTCCAAATATCCCAGCCAACAATTAAAGCATCAAAGTATCTTGTCTCCTCCTTAGCCTGTATTAACAGGCAACACACTCATGGTTCTTGTTAGCACCAAACCTTGCTCATATTGGCTGGTTTAATACTGAAGTTGATGTCTTTCTAAGTTAATCACAAAAATGTCTTGGTTTGTTATTATTTTCATTGACATTCTTATTTTCAGATGGCAACGTCATGAATAGGAGGGGCCTGCTGAATAAACAGCTATTGCCTTTCTTTGTGAAGAGATTATGTTTTGTTGTGCTTGCAAAAATTACTTCTGCTGCCATGTGTTGCTCTTTAAAAGCTAAAGAATAATAAATGAGCAAGAATCTTTGATACAGTGGAAGGAAAAATCAGGTTTGGTATTGTGTGCGTCGTTCAATTTCTTTTACGTTAATTAAATCTTTTTCTTTTTTATTTTGGTGTAGCCTGATTAGTTCCACATGTTTTCCCCTAAGGATTGGACAGTAAAACTGCTTGTCTGAGTCATCAACAAGATAAATAATTGGCAAATTCAAGGTCTCATCTCCTAAATCATTCCCCAGTTGCTTGTGGCCCTCACAGAGCTCAGTTGCTTGTGCTCTCGAGTCAGCGCTTCAGTCCCAGCCTGGGCTTTCACTGGCCCCAGGAGCCCAACAAACCTCTGATTTCAGAGCCTCACATCAGCTTGTCTTGGCACATCTGCTGGAAGAACGCAGGGAGCCGCTGGATCCTGTGCTCAGGGCTGGTATTTACAGCCAGGGCAGGGGAGCCTTCCCAAAAGGGGCAGCCTGGAGTGACACCTGGCAGCCGTGCCACCCCCTGCACGGGGCTGGGGCCACGTCCTCTGTGCAGCTGCTGGGGCTGCTCCTCCTCACTGGCTTTGCTGACCCACAGCTCAGAGGTGCTGACCTGCCACCCAGGGGTGCCATGCTGACCTCTGTGATTGAGCAGGCTGATCCTGAAATGGGCCACCTCAGCATCCTTGTCTTGTCCAGCTGCAGGTATCAGTCCCAGGTCCAGCTGGCCTAAACATAACCCCACTCATGGGTCCTGTGGTGTAGCCATGAGACAGAAAATGAGAACATGAATACAGGCCCTGGGGTCCAGCTGTGTGTGAGCATTGAGAGGTTTGAGATGGATGCAGAGCTGCTTCTTTATATGTGGTGGTTGTCTGGTTTTTGAGGGAAGCATGAATCCTTCTACTCCAGAGAGAAGCTGGACTTCTGTTCTTCTGTCCCTGTAGGTTTTTTCTGGCTTGGATTATTTTTTTAAGTGGTGCCCCTTGTGTCTAGAGGAAATCATACCCAAAGTGTAATCCCACCACGGCTGGAGGAGTTGTACTGCTGTCCTGGGAATGTTAAAGGAGCTGAACTGGATGGTCGTTCATCTGGATATGTTGGTTTTGTTGGTTTATTTTGGGGGAGGGAGTATGATTCCATTTTAAAATGAAAGAAAGTGCCAAAAGCAGAATGAGAGACAGCTCACTGGTGATCTTTGAGCTTGAGGAAAAACAGTGTAAATCTGGAACAGGCCCATAGTCTTCAGAGTGGGCTCCAGGCTTCTTAGCAGCAGAGTCACAGTTTCTGCTGAGTTGGAAAAATAAAGCAGCCCAAATGCCTCTCGTGAGAGGTCCTGGCCCCTTGGCTCGAGTCAGGAGTGTTTGGAGCAAATCTGGTGCCACTGAGCCCCAAGGAGACCACTGGGGATGCTGGGCATGGGGGATGCAGAGCCCTCCCCTCCTTTGGATGGTGTTGAGCTGAAGGAGAATGAGTGGATTGTGCTTTGCTGGGAAAAAAGGTCACCTTAACACGCTGCAGTGTGTGATGGTGACACCTGTGAAAGCTAAATTGGCTCACTGAGTTAAAGCTGAGCACTTTTGTGTGTGTCCCCATCAGGACTTCAGCTGCCTTGGCTTTTGTGGTGGCAGTTTTGGATGTGGGCACCCAGAGCCCACTCAGGTGCCTGGCTTGGATGCTGGATGCAGGCACTGCTGTCAGTGTGGACACCTGCTTGGCTGGGGATGGGACCCAGACCTTGTGGTGGTGCTAAGCAGGGGCCAGAGCATTGTCCTCTGTAATACTTACATTTTCTTAATGAAAACAATGATGAGAAACTCAATGGGCACCTTCCTGCAGGGACTAACCTCTAGTCTGTGGTGGTCTGTCTTTGGTCCTCTCCTTGCTTCCCCTGTTTTTCCAGGAAGCAAATTGGTTGTGCAGCTGAGAGCTTTATTTTTGTAGGTCTTTTTTTTTTTTTTTT
>VZRH01007637.1:1155315-1165514 GCA_013397555.1 Urocynchramus pylzowi
TTTTTCTTTTTTTTTTTTTTTTGCCTGGGATGTTCAGGGGTTTAAGAGTGACCTGCTCACAGTCAGGGCACTAAACATCAGATTTTCCTGCAGATAGGGGTGTAAAAATCCCACACTTGTCCAAAGCTGTTAGCATCTGACTTGAAGGTTGGGCTGTCTTAGTCACTCGCTGCTCTTTATGAAATTTCGGCTGGCAGGAACTGCCTGGCTGAAAGCTTTGTGTTTTGGGAGACATGGAGATATTGGGGCATAATTAAAACTTGAGTCAATCAGTGACACGTGAAGCCCAGGGCCAGTGGGGATGTGACTGCTGCTCCCTGCTCTGCTGCTCTTGGTGTAGGCTGGCAGGGGTACCTTGCTGTGCTTTCCTGTTGCTTCCCAGAGTCCTGGCCCAGGAGTTTGGGTGTAATTCAATAAAGAGTGCTGACATCAGGCATCTCCATGTGCTGTTTAGATGGGCAGGTTAATGAGATAACCCTTGCACCCACCTCTGAGGTGGTGAACATTGTCTCTGTTCTCAGTATGGGGTACAGGGGGAAGGTGGGAGCAGACATGTTGTTCCACAGGTATCAATCCAGCCTGTGGTGTTGCTGACTCCTCATCTCAAAGTAGCTGCTGAGCCATGGGCAGCACTGTCTGCTGGTAGAGTGGTGTTTTAGGTGCATTATGCAAAGATGTCCCATAGAAGAAATTACTCTCCATTGGTTTCTTACATCCCAAGAATCTTTTCTGCCCTGCTGCTTAAATGGTCTGCTGGGGAGTTCCCCAGATAGGTAAGGGGAATGATGATTTTGCTTCCACGTTGGCCTTATCCCAGGAGGAAGGGTGTTGGACATGCTCAGCACTGGTCTGATTCTTCTCTTGCTGAGGCCAACAGACCAAAGCACTGCTGAGAGCTGTTAGATCCACCTGAGATCTCCCCTAGCCCCACCAGAAGGTTGAAACTAGCCTGTTCCACCCTTGCCACACACATGTAAGCTGGTTGTTCTGGCCTTCTGTACCCTTCTGGTCCTGCCTTTCTGTTTGGGATTTTGGTTGCTCTGTGGAATATCTGGAAGGCATTTGGTCTGAGTCAGAAGAGAGGTGGGACACAGTCTGCTTTCTCTCACTGAGCCCATGGGAATCACCCTGCCTGTGATGACATCTGCTGTGGGGACATCCAGTGAAGGCCATTGGGGAGAAATTGCTGTTGTATCTTCCTGTGCAGGGATATTTGAGCAGTGATGCTCTGAAGGTGGTCAAGGACACCAGGCTGCTCTGTTCCTGTCCCCTTGGAACATGGGGACACATGTTCCTGTCCCCTTGGAACATGGGGACACATGTTCCTGTCCCCTTGGAACATGTGCTGTGCAGGGCTGAGGTCTGGATCCTGCACAGAGCATCCCATGGCAGGCTTAACCTGTGGCTGCTGCTGCCACTGGCTTTTTCCCTGGAATGGGTAAGAATGGGGGAGTTTCTTCACAAGCACCAACCTGAACAAGGCCTGTGAGACCCTCTGGGGCATCGAGTTTCTGTTTGCAGAATGAGGCATTTGCTGAGCAGGGGGCTGCCAGGTTTGTAATTTGAGTGTGTGTTGGGGAAAAAGGGAAGAGGCAGAGCCTCCTTACAAGTCCTGGCACTGGCTGTGCAGAGGTGCCTGCTGCTGCTGTGGCATGTTTGTTCTCCTTGCTGCAGTCCCTCCCCACCCACCTGGGAGCACAAGCAATAATCAGGGTAATGGATTTTGATGTGGGGATCCCAAGCCTGGCAATGGCTCCTGCTGATGGAGGGTGTGTGCTCTGATTTGCTCCCTGGGGAGGTTCTTGTTTGGTCTGTGAGGAAAAAGTGACTTCCTATCTCCAAGGACCATTGTCCAGCCAGTGCTGACATCCCTTCTCTGTCCATGACTCACCTGATGATGGGGGACCTGAGGCACCTCAAGTTTAGCTCTTAGGCCAGCCAAATTCTGGAGACTGGATTAAAAGGAAAGAGAGCATTTTACCCCATCTGCCAGCTCCTGCCTTCATCAGCAACAGACAATCTTCCTTTGGCCTGTGGGGGTGTGCACAAAAGACCTCAGTTTTCAGGTTATCCTTTACAATCCTCAGTTGTGTAAGGAGTAAAAGAAACCAAAACAATTAAATGGGGGCAAATCCTTTCCACTCTGAGAAATCTGTGATGAAAACACAAGGGTTGGCAGCCCTGGGAAGAAGGCCAACCTTGGTCTCACTGGACATTTACAGCACAGACACCCCATGCTGAAGCAGCCTGTTCTCTGCTCATCTTTTATCCTCTGGAATTATGTAGATGGCTGAAAGCTGCATCTGAGTCCCTTTTCCTCAGGGGTGGGCTAAGCAGTGGAAGAACAAGCCCATGGCAGACACAACCCTCTGGATTTTGTGGGGCCACGGGGCAAAGCCAATAGGACCTGTTTGCAACACCTAATTCTGTGGTGGAAGCTGCTGAACCCTCTGGTGGGATCTGCCATGCTGATGGCACCCCATAACTCCTCCATCCTGGTGGATAAGTATGTATCTCAAACACCTCTGTATTTCTGTGCTGCTCATCTGGGACTTGAGGCAGTTCTTTTGTGTTTGGGCCTCTTAGGACTCCTTTTGTCACTGATGATTTTTTATTTTTCTTTAGGAACTTTATGGCAGGATGTAAGTGCCCAGTTCTTGTTGGCTTGGATGGAAGCTGGATTTCTGTCTTTTACTAACCTCTCCCAGACTCTTTATGCTGGAAAAATGATGACCAGATTCTGTGGTTTTTTTCTCTTTTGACCCAGTCCCAGATTTGGCCCAGGTTTCCTCTGTCTCCCTCTGCCTCAGTTTCCCTCCCTGTGAAGTGGGAGACAAGCTGCCCCTTTTTAATCTTTTAGGTCTACAAAGATTTGCTGTGCCTGCTGAGAAAAACACAAGGCAAGAAAATTTGTGCCAAGTTTGTACACTCCATGTTTGGTGTAAAGAAAATGGATAATATTCCACTCAATAGTCCTGTGATCATCTTCCAGAGAAGGGCATGTAGAGAAAGGGAAAGGCAACAGGGAAAATCTTTTTCATGCAAACAAAAACTAAATGTATGTGATATATAACACTGTGTATGGGGGGAAATCTTCCAGAGATACCAATCAGATGTAATAAATACCAAAATAGATGTAAGATTATTTTGTTCCATCAGACAGTATTTGGATGGTGGTTGTGATGATGTCACTGCCTTGCTGCTTTGCTTCAGATGAGTCAGTCCTTCATGCTCTACTTGCATTAAGAAATGGGCAAAATCATTTCTGACCTTTCCCAAGGGCATACTGTACTGGACATCTCTTAAAGAAGGGTTCTTGTTTCTGGTATCCTGAGGTCTCCAATCCTTGCCCAAGGGCCCTCCTTGAGGCTGAGATGATGTGAGGGCAGAGCTCTGCTTCCTACTCAGTGATGAGTGAGGTCAGTGTCTGGTTTGCACCTATCCTCTTGGGTAGCCAGGATCTGAGCCAGGTTTCAAGCCCAAATCCATCTCCCTCATTGTTTATACTCAGGGTGGCACTACCAGATGGAGTTGGCCTCGTTGCTAGCCTTCTAAATGGACCCTGAGACCACTGCATCCAGGCAGAACCAAATACTGAACCAAATACTGAACCAAATACTGAACCAAATACTGAACCAAATACTGAACCAAATACTGAACCAAATACTGAACCAAATACTGAACCAAATACTGAACCAAATACTGAACCAAATACTGAACCAAATACTGAACCAAATACTGAACCAAATACTGCCTGGAAGGCAGAGTTCCCATCTCAGCTGGAGGACTCCAGTGTCCCACAGCACTTCAGCAGTGGCAGATGGAAATGAATTAACTAAACTGCTGTGGACCCCCAAATTAAAGAAATTCCTTTATTCATTCTCCCAGCCCCAAGCAGCAACAGGCAGGGATGGTTTTGGCTGAAGGAATGGGAGGCTGTGATTCATACTTGTCCAGTCTGATTTGAGCCTGAATCACCTCTCTCCCTTCTCACTAGGAAATGATGTGATGAACACCAGTCTGCCATGGCTGGAGACTCTTTTCCTGTACCACTTTTCCATGCACTTTGAAGTTATTGCACAGAATCTGAGATTTTGGTAATTTGTGGAGTGGTCTCAAGGGCAGATAAGGTTGTCACAACCTCAGCCAGCTTCTCCACCAACTCAGACATGTGGTGAGCTCTTTCCATTTGGGACTAAAGGGCTGGGCAGTGGCCAGGTGTGAGGATCTCTGCTCTTCTTCCCCTCAGATCACCATCCCATGGCTTCACCTCTGTGTCCTGCTCCATCCCCACCACCTCATGAGACCCTGTTTCCTACACAGCCTCCATTCACCTGGTCCCACCAGCTTATGGGGTGGCCTGTGCCTCCTGCTGGGATTAGTGCTCCCCCTGCACTACCAGCAGGGGCTTCCCAGAGGTGCCTGCCTGGGCTGGGGGGATTAGGGACTCTTTGTTTCAAAAGAATTTTCAAGTGGTGAGAAGAAAAACAACCTGCAGGTCAGGCTGCAGGCAGATCAGGCTGAAGGTACAAGACAGGAGGGAAATTTTTCATGACAGAGGTGTGCCCCTGGCCTGAGGGGAGGGAAGAGGCTATTATGGTTGGAGTTTATGAAATCACTGCTGGCAGGAGCTTTAAACAGAGGAAAAAGAGAGCAGATAGTGAGCCAGCAAAGTGGGATTTTCACCATCTGCCCAGGCTTGCAGCTAATTGGTCTGGTAGTTATAAGGGAGTAGCAAATCAACAAGGAAAAGGGAAAGATTTGCACTGAAGTCCTTGCCTGGGAGCTCTGGTGTGCAGCAGCTGGGGCAGCTGGGCATCAGTTCCTTGATTTCATGGACAAACTGAGCCTCAGCAGCCTTGGGGAGCTGGCTGGGACAGGGCTGGGGCAGCAGGAAAGCCTTTCACATGGCAGCCAGGGAGCACTGGGAAGAGGCAGAACTTCCCAGTGTGGGATAACGTATGGGATCAGGGAGAGGGAAATAGCAGGCAATGCACAAAAGACTCCTGCTGCAGTGCCCCTGTCCAGGCTAAGTTTTCCTGCCAGTTTCTAACCATTCTTGTGATCCTCAGATGGATTTGTGCCCTGCTTGAAACTGCAGGTTGGGAGGGCAGGTTCACCAAGAGAGCTTTTTTGACAAATGCTGTACTTGTATCACAATGATGAAACCCCTTTGGGTTTCTAGATTATTTAATATTGCTTTATGAAGCCAAGTAATTAAATATTATTTACTAACCCCATGCATGACCCACACTTTGTTCTTCTCAGTGGCTTGAAGCCAGGGAGAGGGAGCAGCTCAGCCTGGCCCTTGTGCATGGTCTTCTCTTAGGCTTGGGTTCTGGCCATGAGGTATGGATCTGGGGCAGAAATTTAAGGAGCATTTTGTTCCAGGAAGAGGGAAAATTAAATATTTGTTCACCCCAAATACTGAGCAAAAAAAGGCAAAAATTAAATATTTGTTCACCCCTTGTCTTGAGCAAAAAAAGGCAACAAAGTTTCTAGAAGTGAAGCTGCCAAAACTCCATACCAAAATTTGTCCCCCAAGGGTTTCAACAGCTTAAGTCCTTTGTAATCATCTCTGTTTTCTTTTGAATTTAAACAAAAATACGCTTCTGTTAGGAACATTATTTTTGACAAACAGACAACAATTTTTTTTTCCCCTCCCATGCTCTTTTTTTTCTATAGAAATAAAAGTAAACTTAAAAATATTACATCAGAATGATCTTGGGGAAGAAAATCTGGACTGGTTGTAGTGGGAAAAACCCAAAACTTAACCAAAAAGGTGAGGAATAGTTCAAAAGTTTCTTTTTCTAGAATTTTTCCCTGATGTTCCACAGTTTTTGTACAATTATTTTACCTATAATTTTTGGGAAGAAATTATTTTGTCTGGACCTTACTTCACAGCTGCCTACAAATACAAAAGTGACTCAAAGAATTAGTTCTCAGGAAGAATTTATTTGCTTTGGTTATCAGTTTCCTGCATCTTGAAAAAAATGGAATAGCTCAGGAAGGGTGTTTATTTTGTGTGTCCTTTGACCCCAGCCATTGCCTGGTGTCCTGGGCTGGTTTTTGGGTGGCTGCTGGTCCTGGGCAGCATGGTGGCCCCACTCCTGGACGTGTGCTGTGGTCACAAGCCACACAGTGGGACCCTCCAGCTCTGCTGTTTGCTCTCACTGCTGTTCTCCATCAGATGTTCCTCCCCTGAGAGTGGCACCCCAGCAGGGAAATGCCCCAGGAGGAGAGGATTTCTCACACAATCCAGAGCTGTCATCACCTCATGCAAACGTGCTGAGCTCTTACATGGCTCTCCTTGGTGCTGCCTAGAAACAGGACAAGAGGCAATGAGCAGGGAATGGTGCACAGGGAATTCCACCTGAAAATGAGGAAGAACTTCTTGACTGTGTGAGTGACTGGGCACCAGAACAGGTTCCCCAGAGAGGCTGTGGAGTCTCCCTCACTGGAGATATTCAAGAACTGTCTGGATGTAATCCTGTGCTGTGGAATGCTTCTGCTTGGGCAGGGAGCTGGGACCAGAGGACCACAGTGGTCCCTTCCAGCCTGACCCATTCCATGATTCTGTGGGCAATGGGATTCACCTTCTGGTGGCAAAGCCTTCCCACTGCACTGAGCACTCCCCCCGAGGCTGTCTCGAGGCTTTCAAGGGTCTCCATCTGGGAATTTGGAGCGTGGGTGGATTCAGACATTGCTACACAGGGGGTGGCAGTGGGCTCGAGTGTGGTGTCAGGGCAGTGCTGCTCCTCCAGCTTTCAGCCAGGGAAGTGCCTGAACATCGGGTTGTTGGTAGGTGATGGGGTAAATAATTCAGGGCCATCCTTAGAGCACCATCGGCAGGTTTTGTGTCATTGGAGCATCCCCTGGGGCCACTGCTGGCTCTGAGGGTGCCTTGGATTGCTCACCGTGGAATTTTTAGGGAGAGAAAGCAGAGAAGCCCTTGCTATCAGGGCTCCCACTCCCCCTTTTTCCCTGCACATCCCAGGGGGACTGAGAAACAGGTGACTGCTTCACAGGTAATTGGAGGGCTCTGGAAATAGGGATGTTCACAACTGTGCTCAGTGCAGACATCCAGGCAACTGTTTTACTCAGGACAGGACAAAACCACTGGTCTCTGAGCATGGCTACATTAAAGATCATAAAGCTTTCACTCAGGTACTCCCATACTGTCTGTGGTTTAGCAGAAGATTGTTTTGTTTGGGGGGAAAAAGCACACATTTTTCTAACCCACGTGATTGCCAAGTGCAGCTTGGACGTGTGGCCTGGGTACCACAGGTGCAATTCCTGCCTGGGTGCACGGGGGGCTGAAAACAGAATCTGGCTGAGAGTGCACAGCCCCATTCCTCTGCAGTGAAGCAAGTTCACCTGTGCTACCAGGTGATTTGTGTGTACAACATTTCTAGAGGAGGCTGCAGCTCCAGTGCAAAACAGTTCAGGAGCTGGAGGTTGAAATCTGTGTACTCAGGATGAACTGATGCAAAAGGCAGCAGATGCTGTCAAAACTTACACTTGCTTAGTAAATGTGATTTATTCCCTTCTCATCACCTCATTTTAAAGAGAGTTCCAGATCACGTTTGTTTGGTAGCCACTTTCATTACTGTCTTCCACTTTTTAATAATTGATCTGGGCCAAAGAGCACCCTGAGTGAGAAAGCATACGTGGGGATCAGAGTCTGTGTGTTCTGGCCTTCCTCACTCCATGGTAAAACACAGCTTCCTGCCTGTGTGCTCCTGCCCACCTCTGTCCTGCTGTTTTATCCGTCTCTCAAAGCTATTTTGACATCTGGGTCTTAACACACTGACTTGAGAGCAGTTTGAATGTTAAAGTAACTACTCACCAGCCGGAGCCTGAGCCAGCCCACAGCCCCAGAGGGGGCCAGGGCTTCTCCCTCAGTGTGTAAAATGACAGGAGATCAGGGCCTGGGGCCATGAACACTCACAGCAGTTGGGTCTTCACAGCCCATTGTCCAGATGAGCTGTCCCTTCCTCTGCTAGACCTGATCCCAGGTGCAGGCAGCTCCTGATCCAGCCATACTGGGGGATTTTCTTTTTCAACTCATTTTCAGATGTAAAGGATAAAAACAAAACAAAACCCAAAAACAAACAAACAAAAAACCCACAAACAAACAAGTGGGAGACAGTGAGTGATAAATAAGGGCTGTTTGATACGACTGAGAAAAGCTGTTCCTCTTTTGCCCTCCATAACCCTTTTCCCTCCCAAAGCCATTCTTGCCCTCTCAGAATACATTAAAATCCTTGCATCAACATGAAATTCTCACCAGCTAATGTTGGCAAAGCTGAAGGTTTCCATCTCCCCCCGGTGGGTAACTTTCTTTGTGCAGTCTGGAGTGATCTTTAGTGACTCCCTTCTTGGATATCTGTTCTGCTGCCCTCTCCAGAGAGTGGAAAAGTCAGATCCTCTGGCTGAAATTAACCACCTCCGTTCAGACACTTGCTTGATTTAAATGTGTGCTTCAGGAGAAATATGAAATTTCTGTTCTTTTTCCCTTGGCTCTCACAAGGTGAATGAATGGTCCCAGCCCTGCCTTTCATTTGCTTTCCTCCCTGAAGATCTGTGGCTGGAGAAAGGCACCCTTCAGCCTTCTTCACCTGCTCTCTGTCCCCCAGCCAGCACCAATATTCCTGTTATCCTCATTTGGCAGAATGGAAAGTCAGCTGAAACAGCACTGCTCCGTGCCAGATCAGGTCTGGACCCACGATTCCCTGCCTGAGCCCTGGAGAGTGGAAGAAGAGCCACAACTATCTGCAGGAAAAATAAAGCATGAACAAAACCCCATGCAGGCACAAGAAGGGGAATGAGCAATTGTGGGAGATAACCTGGATGGTGAATTTAAAACCACTAGCAAATGCTTAAAGGAAAGGGCTGAAGACTCTTCTCCAAAAGGCTGGGTTGCTTTTTAGGTCAGAAAAGGAAGGTAGGAGGATGACAGGACCCAGTCAAGCTCATCTGTTTGTCTCTGTGGAGAAAACCTTTCATTGTGCTCTGCTCTTGGAAGCACTTTCACACAAGTTGCAAAGTTGAAGACTTCAGGTTTTACTCTAGCAAGACTTATGAAGGGATCTGCTACTGCATTCATGGTACTTTTCCATCCGTGTCCCCAGGACATGGACACATGGCTGTGCCTAAAGCTGGGAGCTGGTTATAAAAGTTCCCCCTGGCTCGTCCAGCCCACCCTGAAGCAGTGGCTTCCTTCCCTGCTCTGGGCCAGGGGCTCCTTGGGCAGGCATGTGGCTTAGAGGTGACTCTCAGGAGCAAGGGGTGAGCACAGTGGGGAAGCTCACAGGTTTTTTGGTGCTGCTCAAGCAGCCAGCAGCCCCCCAGCCCTGCTAGCAGCAAACAACGGGCATGAGAGGCTGCAGTTGTGCCCAGCCAACTCGCTCTGGAGAGCTGAAGAGGTTTTCCTGAAACCCAGTAGGGATTTCTGAGAGTGGTGTCTTCCTTCAGCTTCGTGCTCTCTGCAGCGATAAAGAGACCCTTATCTTCCCTGTCCATCTCCACAGTGCCATCCCTGTCCCGCATCCTTCGCCCACACTCTGGGCAGCCCTGAGCTCTGCAGACCGTTTCCCTTTCTCCTGTGAAAAAGAAAAAACCTTTTCCCAGGATTTTCTTACCTAGGAGGTCTCACCAAGATGCAAAGTAACTAAACCGACGGGCTTGGTTTCGGAGGGAGCCCCTGGCTCTTGCCGGCGCTGAGTCGGGGCCACCTCTGAGCGCTTTTCACAGGAGAAAAAGACAACGAAATCCAAGCTCAGGAGGGGTTGCGAAGGGAGGTGACCTGCTCTGCTGCTGGGGGCTGGCAGCGGCACCGAAGTCGCCCCGGGCTGGCCGTCGGGACTCGTTCTGTTTGGTTTTTCTCCTGGGATGAAGCAGCAGTTCCGAGCACAGCCAAGCGCCGCGGAGAAGGGCCGGGAGGAGAGGCGGCCGCAGCGCTGGCCCCGGGACCCCCGGGGGAGGGACCGCTCGGGGGCACGGCTGTGGAAGGAACCCAGGAGAGGCTGGGGGATTTAGTCCTGGGAGTCGGGACCCCTCCCCGGGGGCCTCCTCCTCCCGCCGGGGGAGAGGGGCCGGGCGGGCCGGCACCGCACGCCCCTCCGGGGGGGCGACGGCCCTATATATTGGCGAGCGGCTCGGGACCGACCTCCCCATCGCAGGGAGCTGCCGCCGAG
>VZRH01007637.1:1165693-1177348 GCA_013397555.1 Urocynchramus pylzowi
GGGGGCCGCCGGAGGAAGCGGCCGGTGCAGCGGGGCAAGCCCCCGTACTCCTACATCGCCCTCATCGCCATGGCCATCGCCAACGCGGCCGAGAGGAAGCTCACCTTGGGGGGCATCTACAAGTTCATCACCGAGCGTTTCCCCTTCTACCGGGAGAACCCAAAGAAGTGGCAGAACAGCATCCGCCACAACCTCTCCCTCAACGACTGCTTCGTCAAGATCCCCCGGGAGCCCGGCAATCCTGGCAAGGGCAACTACTGGACGCTGGATCCGGCCGCAGAGGACATGTTTGACAACGGGAGCTTCCTGCGCCGGAGGAAGCGCTTCAAGCGCACCGACATCACCACCTACCCCGGCTACATGCAGAACTCCAGCGCCTTCACGCCCCCGCCCGCCGGCCGCCCCCCGGCCCCCACGGCGCCCTACCCCAATGCCCTCTGCTCGCCCGGCTACGGCCCCCAGCTCTCCAGCAGCGTTTTCCACCCCTATGCGGCCGGGGCAGCCCCGCCCGCACAGCATCCCAGGATGTTCAGCATCGACAGCCTCATCAGCGGGCAGCAGGCCCTGCAACCCTCGCCGCCCTCCGAGCTGAGCCACCCGTCGCTGGGCTTGCCCGGAGCCGAGCTGGCTCCTGCCTGCTCTGCCGGCAGCTCCGAGCCCCCCTGCTTCCAGGCACAGCCTGTCAGCCCCGGCTTGCTGGGCCGGGCCGGCCCCAACTCCCTGGCGTACCCCTACGCCGCCTCGCCCCCGCACCTGCCCGTGGCCCAGGGCAGCTACTCGCCCGGCAGCCCGCAGCTCTACGGGGCTCCCAACAGACTGGCCCTGCCGGCCATGCGGCCCCCGGCCTGCGCCGAGCACGGCGAGCAGCTCCTGGGGCTCTCGGCCTCGCCCCTCGGCCAGTTCGGCTCCAGCAACAGCTACATGAGGCAGCCCAGCTTCCCCGCCGGCCTGGAGCGCTACATGTGATGGGCCCAGGGGGATGGAGATCCGGACACCCCCAGGCTCCCAGGAGCGGCTCTGGACGAGCGGACTCATCCCCCTGTGGGGGCAGCTGGGGTGGGGCCGGGGGTGCCCGGTCCCGGCTGTGCGCGGACACACTCGCGTGGGAGGACTCAGTTCCTCTCTCTCTCTCTCGGCTTGTTCTGAAGCGGAGGCAAGGTGGGATCTGTTTATCTGCTCCGTGCCTTCCCGGAAAGGTGACCTCTGGCTCTGCCAGGCAGGGCTTCCCGCGCTTGCCCGTGTGCCCAGCCCGGCCCCGGGGATGGCACCTGCAGCAGTGCACCCCGGGGCACCCCCAGGGGCACACTCAGGAGGGGGGTGCGTGGTGCAACATGCAGGAAATCTCTCTCAAATGGGCTTTTTCCTCTCTTCCCTGAGTGCCTCCCGTGTAACTGGAATGAAAGTTATCCAAAAAGCCCTCAAACCACTAAACAAGTTCGCTGGATTTTAAATGAATATTTAAGATGTTTATAGTTTCCTTTCCCTGTAGGAAATGAAACCCCAACTTGACTACTTCTTTTTACTATTTTTAAAAATTACTTTTATTGTTAGAAAGGACTTTTTTAAAATAAAGCTTTTTTTCTTCCAACATGACCAGTGCTGCTGCTCCTCTGGCTCTGGACGGATCTTGACAAGAGGAAATTATAGTTTTGTAACTGGTGGGAGATGGATTCGTGCTGCTGTTGTGACACTGCCACATCTTACATTTTTAGTGATGCTTCTTAAAGCTCTCTCTCTTGTTATGATTTTCTTAAAACCAAATGGTAATTCCTACAAGGTTTGCCCATGCAGCTCCTACTGGACTTGATAATTTCCATCTGCATAAAGAGTTTTGCCTTCCCTCCGAGGAATCCCTTGCAGGTGAAATTCTGATTTAGCCCATCAAATTAGGAGATCACAGTTTTTCCTCCTAGCAACAAAATCAATTAAAATTCTAACCTGTTCACTGGCTGGACTGCTGCTATTTATTTGCAGGACTCCCAGCCAGACCACCTGACAAGGTTTGAAGGGAGAACTCCCCATCCCCAGATTTACTTTTTTTTTTTTTTTTTTTTTTTAAATTTAAACATCCTTTGGGTAAAAGTGCCAAGCTAGGATTTCTCTCCCTTTTTTTCCAAGGTGTCTTCTGAAGCAGAGCAGTTTTCTGCAGTCCCTATGGCACTCTCCTCTCTAAGGAGTTGGAAGTCATCTGATTTTTGGTGTAAAACAGCATCTCGTTCCCCAGCTGCTGGGCAGGATCAAAAGCTGGTGTGCTGGCAGGTACCCACTGAGTCAGCTTTTGTCCACAGCTTGGGACCTTGTGGCTTTTCATTCTTTCATTCCATGTGCTCCACAGAAACAGAGAGTGGGTTTGGTATGAGAGTGGAGGGAAGAAAATGCTTTTTTCTTCTTGGTTTCCTTAAAATTTGGCCTCCATCTGTCTCTAAAAACTGCTCTGCTGTCTTCAGCTGAGTTGCTGAGTGCTGAGTCTCCTCCCTGGTCCATCCAGCTTCACCCTTTCAGCTTTCACCCTGCTCCCAGCAGCAGCTTCTGTGCTTTCCCCCTGGCAGTAACCCTGCTCAGAAAGGGCGTTGTGAAAGAACTTAGCCCCTGAAATACTTTGTCTCTCTCCACTCGATAGCCACGGACAGACATCTTCTGTCTAATGGAAATTTGCAACGTGCCACGCCTGCCTGTGACATTATTGTCTGCAGAGATCACGTAGGGGGGTGCTGAAATAATCACTTGCAAGGACAGTCAGCAGAAAGGACATTTGTCATAGCTCACATTCATTCCCAGGGCCCGATCCTGCAATGTTTTCCTAACAAAAGGACTTTTGAAATCTTGCCTAAGTACCCAGAGTGTCAGAGCCAGACATGTGCCAGAAGCACTGGGTTGATGGGGCTGTGACTCCACTGGGTTTGCACCCTGAGCAGGAGGGCTGCTGAGGCAGGGCACAACCAGGTACTGACATGAAATAAAGCCAATATTGGCTGTAGAGGGGGTGGGCAGGAGATGCTGTGGTTCTGCCCGGGGGGGATGCCCTGGGAAGAGATGGCCAAGCCGTGACAACTCAGACCAAGCTGAGCTGGCTCGTCCCCAGTCCCCTTGGAGACTCACAGCAGCAGGAGCTGGGGTTGGACAGGGCTTTCCAAGTTCCTGGTGTCTCTGAGTGTTAACTCAGGTGCTGGTGGAGCTGTGAGGGCTGGGCTGAAGTGGGGCTGGGCTGGGACTTGCTCCTGTCCCCCAGCTGCCTGTGCCCTCCTCTGGAGAGTGGCATCCAGCTCCAGATTCAGGGATGTGTCTGCAAGAGATCCACCCTCATGCCTGTGCAAGAGGGGCTCTCTTCAGCCAAGGTGGCTCCAGTGTGAGTGGGTCCCCAGGGTGACTGACTCCCCAAAAACCTGGCTTGGAGAGAGCAGGTGACCCCACCCTGGTGTGCTGGGACAACCCCTGGTGGGCAGCACTGGGTTGCACATCTTCCCTGATGTATCCCTGTCTGCCAGACAGCCCAGAGCCCCCTGCAAGCACCAAAAAACCACCCTCACCGCGGGCCTTTCACTGCCAAACAGCTGGAAAACAGGGGGAGCAAACCCCTTTTCTTCTTTTTCCTGTAGATATTAATCCTCACATGCACAAAACTCTGGCAACTTGTATTGTGATTGTCATTAAACTAATGCCTTAAGAGTGTCTTCTTGGTTAAGTTAATGTATCCCAACGAGGCTTTTAAGCTTCCATTTCAAAGCTTTGTTTACAGTTAGGGTGAATCTAGCAAATGAGTAGGATTAAGGTGTCATGTAAAGCATGAGCCTTGCTGGGACAGAGTAGTTTTAAGCTTTGTAAAGTTTATACCTGAGCTCTTCATCTGTTTTAGTGCCTCTTCGATGTCCCCGTTCAGTGAATAAGAGGGATTTGAATGAAACAGGAGTAATTATCACTCAGATTTCAGTTGTGAAATCAAGTCTCCTTGGAAATCCTCTCCTCTTTATTTAGGGAGTTAAGGGAATATTATGTAATGACAGTTGTAACAATCTCGAGCTCACACAAAAGACAGGTGTTTTTTCATAAAAAAACTTTCTGTGCTTTCTGAGATTGTGGAAAGAATGTCGAACCTCAGGGTGATGGCAAGAGGCACTCTGGACTTCCCCGTGGTGGGGAGAGCCCTGTCCCGAGCCTGTGAGATGCTGATGGGGGAGGTGGAATTGATCCCAGTGGTGATCTGGGCTATCTTCTCTGACTTCTCAGGGAATAACTCCTGGCAAACCAGGCTGATTTCAGATAACCCAGGCTGCACGTTCAGAATCACGCAGCCAAAATGAGCTGCCACTTTGAAAAGATGTTTGTTTTTCCCTGGGAAACTCTGGCTATGCAGGGAGGACGGACTGAGCTGCCGTGTCTGCCTGTGCACAACAGCATTCTGCACCTTTCGTGCTTGTGCCACCTTCCTGCTGCTTCCAACAGCTTCAAACAAGCAGCAAGAAATGCTCTTCCCAGATTATATTCCCAAACTATAAATAGTGTTTCCCACCCTGTTACAAACAAACACAGCAGTAGCTGGAATTTTAGTTGAAACACATTTCCTGAAGAACTGATCTGTCCCTCTGGTAGTGTTAGGTTTTTTTCTGGATGCTGCTGGCTGTTCACTGACAGTCTCAGTGCTGGAAATGTTACACCATAACTTGCTGTTATTCTATGCAACACTTTGCAAATACACAGCTTGAAGACATTTCAGTGGTGGTTCTTGGAGGTCAGGATTGAGTTGGCAAAGTCAGGCAGCGATGGGGAGACGGGCAGTGGGTGCAGTGGGACCAGCTGAGATTGGCTTTGCCAGGAAATAAGGAGATTTTGACAAATTAGCATCTGGGAGTTTGCCCTGCCCAAGCTCCGAGCTACATCTGGGGGTGTCGGGGGTCGGGCACCACTTCTGCTGTGTAATGTTTAGATCCTTTACATTCGGAAGGTTCCTGCAAGGACAGGAGCAGGTGATGGAGCCGCTGTGTTTGTGCAGGGCTAGAACAACATCTCAGGGGTGTAACGCCGAGACGGGGGGTGGCAGGGGCGACACGGCCCTGTGTCCTGACAGCCGGCGTGCTCAGGCCAACACTGACCTCCAGTGGAAAGCCCTGGGAAGCCGCTCCCGGCTCCCGGGGGGTGCTCGGCACGCACCGGCAGCATCCCGGCCTTTGAGGTGCTGTTCAGGGCTGCGGGGGATCAGGAGATCGGGGAGTTTTGGGGTGCGGTGGGGTTTGATCAGGGAGGGTCGCTGTGAAACACGGTGGGCTGGATAAAACCTCCGGGCTTCAAACACCACTTGCTCACTTGGGGAGGTGTTGAAGGGAAATGGTTTCTCTGGTTATACCTTCTTTTACCCTTTTCCTAAGCCATCGCTGGGCACAGGATACAGGATTGGGCTGGGCTGGCTGTCCCCTGCAGCTGCTCTTCTCCCAGAGTGGGAATAGGAAAAGGAGTGGAAGCACAGAGAGAATCTGCAAGGGGAGGGTTGGTGATGCCAGATGACTCCTGTGCAGCAGCCAGTCTCATTGGCAGCCTGACTCCGTGTTTGAGGTGTGCTGCACGATGGTTGAATGGCAGAGCTGGGGGCTGGCCTGGCTCTCAGCAGCACCCAAAGTGCCAAGCAAAGCAGCAGAGCCTGAGCTCTGGCAGCACAGCACCCCAGCAGCACACATCTCCTGGGGGAGATCCGGGGTGAAGTCATTTCACAGCCCTTGTACTGAGGCTGCTGAAGTGGTCCCCCTGCAGCAGTTGGGTTTATGAATGTAATGAATCAACTCTGCCATCCCAGCACCAGCAAGCAGCTCTGGCTTGTGGCAGCTCAGGGTGTTGCATGGACAAAAGGTGCACCTGGGCCACTTACACACCTGGGAAAAGTGCATTTTCCATTTGCATCAGCGCTGCTGAGCCAAAGGCAGCGGGGTATGACCTCTGCAGAGAATGGGCCCGATGGTCTCAGACACTCTGGGTGCTTTCCATCTGCACCAGAGTCATCTCATCTGGGTTTTAAAACTCTCCTGCTAATCAGGCGTTGGAAACCAAATTTAATCTGTAGATCCATTTTCAGGAGTTTCAAGTGGTCTAATCTGGCTGGAGCAAATGGACCTCAAAAAGCACAAAATTGTCCAAGCTCACTGACCTCCCTGGCTCTTCGCCCAGAGCAGGCCATGGGTTTCAGAAGAGGAATTAGTTCACCTGTGCAGGTCAGGCCAACCCAGGTCTTGGTTGTACCCTTTTCAGATGTTCTCTGCTTGAAAGACAGGAGTCTGAGTAAAGCTGAGGGGACTCTGCTGTGCCTCATTCTTTTCAGTTTCCAAAAGATGCTTCTATGGAACTGTAACTCCCTCCTGAGAGCATCCCATCCAGCACTCCTCTGTAACAGAAATGTGTTTACCCATGGGAAAACAGGAGCCTGCCAACCAATCTCATCCTCCAGAGCCTTCACCCTCAAGAAATCACAAGTTTTGCCATCCCAAAGACACAATTAGGCGGGAACAATTTCTTGCCAGACCCCAAACGCATCCCAGCAGAGCTTCGTGTTCCCTAGAGGTGGCTAAACTGGCCGCTTGGTCACGATGCTCCCTTCAGGTCGCCCGGGAAGCGATGGCAGCGGGGTGTGGCTTTGCCTGCTGCACTGTGGGCAGCACCCACGAGGTGGCAGCCAGGTGACAGCCAGGTGACAGCCCGGCCGGGCCCTGTGGCCCCCCCTCAGCTCTCCGGCCCGGACCCCACCAGCCGCAGCCCCTCTCCAAGCCGCATTTGCTCCTGCCTGGTTACTTATTGTTAGGTTTTCCGCAGTGTTGGTTTAAGCACGTATCCATCCTCCCCCGGCTCCAAGCCCTTTCTTTCCAGGCTGTCTGCTGCTTGGATTCTCCCCAGCTGATGCTCACCCTCTAAGTATAATTGCAATACAAAGTAGTTTCAGAATAGCGTGCAATAGTGGCTAATTATTTGGAACAATTATACATAACAAAGACAGAGCCAAGCAGCAAGAGGGCTTAATTGTCTGGCCAAGCATGAAATAGCACAGGATTATCGCTCACAGGGGGAGGGGAGGCAACAGAGGAGAATTGCCCCATAGAATAGGCAAGAATCCAGCCTGCTCTGGAAGACAAAGTTTATTGAAGAACTTGAAAATTCCCCGTTGAAGCATCTTCTGAGATGGCAGAGAGGACATGAAAAGGATAATGACCCAGAATATGGGCTTAAGGCACAAATCCCTCCCCTGACAGACTCCAGGCCTACAGGCCTTAAGAACATGCTTAAATTTTAAGCACATGAATAGTCCCCTTTGACGGCTCACGTGCTTAGAGTTAAGCTCAGGCATAAGTGTTTGTAGGATTGGAGCCCAGATTTTTATTGCAACTAGGCTCTTCTCAGTAATGACAGGAAATAAGAGATGTGTAAAGTGCACGAGCTCCCAGGGCAGTGCCATGAAACCTTTTGCTCCACTGAGTGATGAGAACCTGCGGTGAGCCACGGACACATCCACGCCTTCCCTGCCTGCCACGGAGCTGGGGAGAGAAAAACAACTCTGCAGTGGTGAGAGCAGCATCTCCAACTCGTGAGTGGAGCCTGAGAGTCCACAGGTGTGGGTGAGAAGGTGTGGAGGTTTCAAAATGGAAAAAAAGATCACCCTTAAAACCTAAAAAGTGCTGCTGGAGTTCAGTCTTACTTGAGAGCACCAGAGAGCAACATGTTGGAGAGCTTCTGAGATAGTGTGGAAAATGGGAGTAATTTTCAGTAAAAGTGATGAAAATATATTTTAAAAATCCCGTAGAATATGAACAAATCAATGCAATAGCAGCTTCTCTCCAAATAATCCCTGCTGAAGCATGCACCTGCTTTTTGTGCAGAATAAGCTTTCTCTCATGTGAGATCTTTCCTGCTCTTTCTCCATCTCTGAAGGTTTTGTTTTTTTGCAAGGCTTCCCATTTTTACAAGACAGCTACCTGCTGGGGAGTAGCACTTGTCCCTCTGCTTGAACCTAGATCACGGTTTTTCAATTGTCTTTAGGGCTGCAAGAGTTTGTTTTTATTAGTGGGACAACAGCCTTGTGCTGGTGACTGCAGATGTGCTGTGGTGAAAAAAGAAAAAGAGAAAGGTGTGGGATACAGATGCTGTGAGCTTCGGTGGGCTGACTGAGCACAGGCCCTGGGGATGTCCCATGTCCCAGCCCCACAACCACGCCTGAAGCTGTGGGTGAGGGTGCCCATGGAGCAGCAGCATGTGAGAGCAGTCCAGCCTGGGGACAGAGCTGTGGAGGAGATTTTCCTTTGGGAAAAATGAGTGAACACGTGGATGTGCCCCACAGGAGGCCAGGCCCCCCTCCCCACTGTTGGCTGTGCTCTGCCAGCCCCCAAGGGCTCCACAGGGATGTGCTCCACAGGGTGGGAGCTGCTGGTGGTGGAGCTGGCCCCGCCACCGCCTCCCTTGGAGCACCTGGGGCTTCAGCTGTGCCTTGGCGGTACCTCCCGCCTCCTCACCGGCCCTGCGCGCAGCCTCCCCGCCTTTCCCAGGCACCACCTCTGGGGAAGGGTCAGGCCAGCTGGTGCCAGTGTGGGCTGGGACGTCCCTCGAGTGTTCAGGACCTTCCCAAACCACCCCGATGCCTCAGTGCATCACCAGCCCGCCACGACGTGCTTGTGCAGCAGCTGGGAGCAGCAGGGCACGGGTGGAGGATTTGCTCTGAAGGCAGAGGTTAATTATGCTTTATTGGATAATTTTCAGCTGCCAGTGCTGGCAATAAAAGGGATTTCCTCTAGATGGCACGCTTATCTCTGCACTGGAGGGAAGCCCACCAGCCTGCACCCCCCGCAGGACCCCAGCCGTGTATTTTCAGGGAACGTTTAACTCGTGTCCTCTTATGTCACAATTTGAATGCTCAATAGCTAGACTATACAAAAGCCTGGAAAATGGTAATAAGAAAAGGCATTTCATATTGAGCACTGCTGGGATCCAGTTAGCTGGGTGATGGTAAATATCCATCTTGAAGAAATCATAGGAATTTCCAAGTAACATAAAGCCAGATGTGAAACTTCAGCCTTTCCTTCATCAGCCCTCAGCGTTGCTTCTTCTTCTGCTGGATGTGAGTGATCCATTTTCCTCTTCCCAGCAAGAATAAGCAGTGGTTTACCTGCAGTAAGTGCAAGAAGTGGGGATGTGTGTGTCTGTGAAGCCTCAACACCCCCAGAGTGGCTGAATCAATTTTAATCTGTCTGTTGACAGGTTTCCCCTCTCCTGCCCCTGTACAGCTCAGGGTAGCAATTTCTCCCAGTGGTTTGAAGAAAGGAACTGAAGTTCAGACCCCTCTGGAGCTGAGATTCACCCTTCTGTGCGTGTTCAGCCACAACATGAAAGTGGTGCAGTTTAATAATTTTTCCACCTGACAGTCCTTCACTAAATAAGAGTGTTAAGGGGTTTGGTTCTGCCTCTGCTTCTCTACATGTGTGAGATGCCTCACATCTCTTCCCATACTTTAGGTTGCAATTGTTTCTGTTTATTCAACTCCTTCCCAAGATGGGAAGAGGGAAAAGGAGCCCTGTGCTATATTTCTGTCCAATTTTATATAAGGTCAAGAGGCAAAATATATTTATGAAGCTCTTTGCGAGGCAGCTCCACAGATATCAGCTTGTACATGCAGGGCTGATTTTTCAGAAGGTTACAGATGGACCAGGATCTGATTCCCAGCTGGAGATTGCTGGATATTTCCACAAATACGCCTATCACCAGCTTTTTCTACATGTGGGGAAAAAAACAAAAAACAAACAAACAAACAAAAAAAAAAACACCCTTAAAACAAAGCTAAAATCTTTCTGATCAAACTATATTCCAGTAATTTTCCACCTTCTCTGTCATTTCCTCCTTTGAAGGCCCTCTCTGTATTGCTTCTGGCACCCAAGTTGAAGGTCCTCAACTGGCACTTCTGGCAGAAGTGGACTTTTGTGATCTCAGTGGGTGAGGTGGGCATGAGCTGCTGAACTGCTGGATGCAGAAAACTCAGCATCAGGGACTTCCTGGACAAGTTTGGCATGATCAGATGTTAACATGGAAAACCTGGATTCAGAAACCTCATCATGAGTTTCTAAATCCTTGTGGGTCTGGCCATTTATTCAGGTTCTTGCACTGGTGCACCCACTTTTGGAAAATCTGATTTCCCCCCACATATATCTCTCACCTCCCAAAAAACCCCTAAAAACCCTTCCTGCTATTTTCAGGGGATTTTGGAAAGAATGAAGTGATTTAGCAGGCTTGTTTTCACAGGGATATTTTCCCTTGTGAGGTAGGCACAGTTACCAGGCTGTTCTATACACATTGCCATGTGCCAGAGCATAATTGCCTTCCACATGCATTGGCCTTTGGCTAATGTGTTTTTTATGGCAACCAGGAGAGCTGACTTTGGTGAGTCTCAAAAGTGCACCTGGTGGTTTATGGCTTGAAAATGCTGTGTTCCTCTGAGTCATGTAAGTGTGTGTATCTCTTTTCATGTCAGATTGATGAAGAATGGTATGAAGAAAGGGCTTAGAGCAAGTCAGAGTTAATCAGCTGAGTGTTAAGCTGTGTGTGAGCTTGCCTAGTGGGCTCCAAACCCACGTGGGATGGGAGCTGTTATGAAGAGAGAGCAGGAGGTAAAGTTTTGGAATTGCAAGCCCAAAACTAAGGTCCTGAAGTCAGATCACAGCACTTAAATGAACGTGATTTTACCGTGTTTCCCACTCGTCTGAGGAACAGAAAAGACGGGGGTAATTGTGCTCCAAAGATTCACGGGGACTCAGCCCTGCAAATGGGGTTCCTGGGAAAAGCCTTCACTGAAATCCAGGCCTTTTTTGGTGTGGATTTTGAGACACCTCCGTTTGAAAAGTCAAGTCAACAAACCCGAGCTGTCCAACATCTGAACGCTGCCGGGATGGATATTGGCGCTTGGCTCCGGTGGTTTTCAATCTGGGAATTTCATGTATCTCTCACTCTCTGTCACCACCATTCCCACTGACCTCCCTGTGCTGGGGGCTCGTGGTGTGCAGGCTGCAAACTGATCTTTGCAGCTGGGAGCTGGCAGTGCGGGGCTGGAAAAAGGGCTGAGCTGCAGGAAGCGCTGAAGGTCTGAGCCTTGGGTATGGAAAGAAGAGAAATAATATCAAAGGAAATCACATAAGTGGAAAAAGAGCCCCCTGGGGCAGCCCAGGCAGCAGCAGGTCTGTCTTGTTCATGTTTTCAGAGAAGTTAGAGGTCAGCCAAGCTTGATAACGAGGTAATAAAGAAAAATCCATCACTGAGCCTTGGGGGACTTGTAGATGCGGTTCTCATCAGAATAAACGAATTTAGATGCTGCTCGGCAGAAGCAACAAGAACGATTATGGATCACAAACCCAACAGATCATCTGGAAGGGTCTGGGAACAACGTCGGCTGGGCTGGAGCTGAACTTTCCACAATTCCCAAGAGCTTCACCTCCCGGGGCTTTCCCCCCGCGCCGGGAGATGCTCTTTGGGTGGGCATGGCCGGGGCCGGGGCAGGAGCAGCGATCGCACCCTGCGGAGCTCCGGGCTTCGTGTTCTGCCCTCCGTCTACACCCCCACCAAAAAACGCTCTGGGCTGACAGCCAGGGCAAGAGTTTTTCCCTGGGGGAAGGAGGAGGAAAAAAAAAAAAAAAAAAAAAAAACGCCCGG
>VZRH01007639.1:0-14741 GCA_013397555.1 Urocynchramus pylzowi
CAAAGGTTTATTTTGGTGGTGTGGCTGTTCTTCCCCCTCAAGACTCTCCCCTGTAGGCCACAGAGAAAAGGAGAAATACTTGGGAATGTTGTAGGAAGGTGTTAAATACCCAAAAATGATTTTGCAGAGGTTTTCAGGAGGAAAGCGAAACAAAGAGAGACCAAAGGTTTATTTTGGTGGTGTGACTGTTCTCCCCCGTCAGGACTCCCCCCTGAAGGCCGTGCAGATGCTGTGGGTGAACCTGATCATGGACACCTTCGCCTCGCTGGCGCTGGCCACGGAGCCGCCCACGGAGTCGCTGCTGCTGCGCAAACCCTACGGGCGCAACAAGCCGCTCATCTCCCGCACCATGATGAAAAACATCCTGGGCCACGCCGTCTACCAGCTCACCATCATCTTCACCCTGCTCTTTGCTGGTGAGCCACTGAGCCACGGTGTCCTGGGGAGGGGAGAGGGGAAGGGAAAGGAGAAAGGGAAAGGGAAAAAGGAAAGGGAAAGGAGAAAGGGAAAAGGAAAGGGAAAAAAGGAAAAGGAAAGGGAAAGGAGAAAAGGAAAGGGAAAAGGAGAAAAGGAAAAGGAAAGGGAAAGGGNAAAAAGGAAAGGGAAAGGAGAAAGGGAAAAGGAAAGGGAAAAAAGGAAAAGGAAAGGGAAAGGGGAAAAAGGAAAGGGAAAAAGGAATGGGAAAGGAGAAAAGGAAAGGGAAAAAAGGAAAAGGAAAGGGGAAGAAGGAAAAGGAAAGGGGAAAAAGGAAAGGGGAAAAAGGGAAGGGAAAGGTAAGGGAAAATAGGAAAAGCAAAGAGAAAGGAGAAAAGGAAAGGGAAAAAAGGAAAGGGAAAGGAGAAAAGGAAAAGATAGGGAAAAAGGAAAAGGAAAAGGGAAAAGGAAAGGAGAAGGAAAAGGGAAGGAAAAGGGAATAAAGGAAAAGGAGAAAAGGCAAGGAAAAAAGGAAAAGGGAAGGGAGAGAAGGAAAGGAAAAGGGAAGGGGCAGAGTCCCCTCCCTGCCCACAACCCACCAAGGGCACCCTCATTGTCACTGTCACAGTGCCCTCATGCAGGACAGAGCTTTGTGAGTGGTGGGTGGGCAGCAGAGAGGTGACCCAGGGAGGGATTTTTGCTCCTGGATGCACAGTTGGAGCTTCTCAACATTTTTAAGGATATTTAGGTTCAGTGGAGCAGGCACAGGGTGTCCTAATCCCACTCCCCCAGCGTGGAGCAGAAGGAAGGAGCAGCATCTCGTCCTCTGCTCTCCTCCTGTCGTAGTTGAGATGGAGACAATACAAAGCAACACACTCCATTTTCAGAAGGCTTCAAACCCATTTTTATTCTAGCATGCATGCTTTTTGTACATTTTTAGAACACTCATAAATTTACACTTTACTCATTGGTCAGGAAAGACAAACAAATATTGGAATAGGCAGTTGCAAGTTTCTCTTATTTATCCTTTCTTTCTTTCTTGGTTTATTTTGGTTTTTTTCTATTGTTTTTTCTTTCTTTCTTGGTTTCTATATTTGGGACATTTTGGTCATTCTATGTCAACGACCTTGGTAGAAAATTCATTCGGGGTAAACACCCGGATCTTCTCAAACTTCTCTGTGGCTCTCAGAAATCACTGTAAAACCTCTTCCACATCTTCCCTTCCCCAAATCCCTTTTTTCCTGCTCAGGGGAGAAGTTTTTCGACATCGACAGCGGCCGGAACGCTCCCCTGCACTCCCCCCCCACCGAGCACTACACCATCGTCTTCAACACCTTCGTGATGATGCAGCTCTTCAACGAGATCAACGCCCGCAAGATCCACGGCGAGAGGAACGTCTTCGAGGCCATCTACCGCAACCCCATCTTCTGCACCGTGGTGCTGGGCACCTTCTTTGCCCAGGTGACCCCAGCCTGGGGGCTTTCCTTTGTCTGTGGGTTATTGCACATGGGTTATTCCATGGCTTCCACTTTGTTCCATGGGTTATTGCACATGGGTTATTCCATGGCTTCCACTTTGCTCCATGGGTTATTGCACATGGGTTATTCCACGGATTCCACTCTGCTCCATGGGTTCCACAAAATTCACAGCCTGGATGTGAGGACCCTGCCCCTTTCTGGTGTCCCATAAATTTTCCAGTCTGGATGAGAGGTCTTTGTACCTCTCTGCTTCCACAAAATTCCCAGCCTGGATGTGAGGTCCTTGCTCCTCTTGTAAGCCCAAGAGAGAGGGAAGAGTGTGGCCCAAGGGGACCTTTCCATGCCCAGGGTGTGACTCCTGTCTCCTGTGCTGCAGATCATCATCGTGGAGTTTGGGGGGAAGCCCTTCAGCTGCTCCGGGCTCACCCTGAGCCAGTGGTTCTGGTGCATTTTCATCGGAGTGGGAGAGCTCCTGTGGGGCCAGGTAAGGGCCAGTCCCAAAATCCTGCCCCATCTCTCCCTCCCTGCCCTTGTTCTCCCTGGTTTTTCTCCAGGGCAGATCTTTAGGAAGGGGCTGATGCCCCTCCCCACCCCAGCAGCAGGATAGAAGGTGGCTCATCCCCTCCTCAGTCCCCTCCTGCTGCAGAGGGACACAGCCAGCAGTGACAGGGACATTCCTGGTGTCCCCACTGCGTCCTGGCAGCTCCCCCAGGCTGGTGGCACAGGAGCTGCTGCCTTGGGAAGGCTGAGCTAGAGCAGAGGCTGGAGAGAGCTAATGAATAATGCAGGGATTTATTAAAAGGATCTCCTCAATGGATCCACCTTGGGCAGCACAAGAGCCCAGCCAGGGCTGCACCAAGATGAACCAAAATGGTCCCAAAATGAACCCAAAATGGACCCAAAATGAACCCAAGATGGACCCAAATGGTCCCAAAAGGAACCCAAGATGAACCAAAATAGTCCCAAAGTGAACCCAAGATGGTCCCAAAATGGTCCCAAAATGAACCCAAGATGGTCACAAAATGGTCACAAAATGAACCCAAGATGGTCACAAAATGGTCACAAAATGAACCCAAGATGGTCACAAAATGGTCACAAAATGAACCCAAGATGGTCACAAAATGGTCACAAAATGAACCCAAGATGGTCACAAAATGGTCACAAAATGCACATGTGGTCATGGGGTCTCTCCCTTTTATAAGTTCTGCTCCATTTGCATATTGGAGTTAATTGTCCAATTCCAGCTTTAGGTTCTGCAGTCCCATCCTTGTTTTTCTCTCTCCAGCCTACATTGTTAATGCTTTTGGGCCCGAGATTTGGATCATTTGAAATTTGGCTCATAGAGCAGGAATTGTTTTGTCTCCTACTCCGTGAGCAGAGCTCACCAACACTTAGTATGAAACTCAGAACCACACACTAAAGCAGCACAGAATCTAAAAAATACAAAAGTTAAAAGGTAAAGCATCACCACGACCTTAGGCTAAATCACTGCTGTGTCCCTGCATGTCCCCAGCTGATCTGCACCGTGCCAACGAGCCACCTGAAGTTCCTGAAGGAGGCTGGGCACGGCATCACCAAGGAGGAGATCCCCGAGGAGGAGCTGCCCGAGGACGTGGACGAGATCGACCACGCGGAGATGGAGCTGCGGCGGGGGCAGATCCTGTGGTTCCGGGGGCTCAACAGGATCCAGACCCAGGTACTGGGGGGCAGCAGGGCTGGGGGGCTCTGCCTGCTGTGTCTCCTCTCTCTCCCCCTGCAGGGGCTCTGTCTGCAGAGAGGTGACAGCTGCTGCTCGCAGGATGCCATCGCCTCCCAGGCCAGGCTGTCACCTTTGCAGGGAGCCAGGAGAACCTGGATTTTGGGACAGCTGGGGGTGGGGGAGGCTGTTCTGCTGCAGGCACTGTGCTGCTGGTCAGCAGGAGGATGACTGATGGTCACCTCTGCAGCACAGGAGGCTGTGAGGGGTGCACGGAGCCCCCCAGGCTCTGCCGTGCTCTGCTGGCTACTGGGATGCTGTTCCCAGTGGGAATGTGCCCAGCACCAGAGCCTCCCTGGTGTGGCTCCTTGTGCCACCCCTCCTTGTGCCACCCCTCTGTGCCAGCTCCCCGTGCTCCACACGTGGAGCTCAGCCCCATGGCACACGAGGGGAGAAAATCTCAGTCTTCTTTTTACATCACTTGGTTTTCCCTGAGTTTTTTCCCTGTTTTTTTTCCTTTTTCCCCACCCCAAAAGGGTGGTTTTTTGCTCCCACCAAGCTGGGAGAGCTCCGTGTCCCTCACTTTCCCTGGAGGCCAGGGCAGAGCTGTCCCATGGAGGGAAGTCCTGGTGTCCCTGGGCACACAGAGGATCACCTGGGTCACCTTTGTTCCTCCTCTGTCCCTGTGACAAACAAATGGGGACAGGGGCTGGGGTGGAGTTAACTTCCCTTCTCTGTGAGCTGTCACCTCCACGGTGTCACCTCGATGGCTTCAAGGTGAAGCTCAGCCTCGGTTCCTGGCTGGCTGTGAGCCCCTGGGGCAGCTGGGCTCTTTGTGCTTCACTGACGTGAGGAACATGAGGAACATGCTGGGAGCTTCCAGGATCTCCTGGAAGTGGTGCAGATGTGCTGGAAATCTGGGAGCTCTGCAGGGCTGCAGTGCCAGAGGTGCCCCTGGGGCCAAGCCTGGAGCTTCCCGGGTGTTTCCCTGTGCTGGAGCTGAGATGAGCTCCTGCCATGTGAGAAATGGGTGCTGGCACCTCCTGGAGCCTCTGTAGGGTCCAACCTGAGCATTGGGGGGCTCCTGTCCCCATTTGGGGTGTCTGAAAAGGGCACAGGGCTCTTCCCCCTGGGCCAGGGGAGAAGAGGGACATCACAGTGGGGCAGGAGCGAAGCCGTGTGTGAAACACCTGCACAGCCAGAGCTGGGGCTGGAGGAGGTGCCCAGAAGGTGCCACAGGGCTGGCATCACCCAGCCACAAAGTGCCCAGGAAGCCACGGTGGCCCCGGATGCTGCTCAGTTCCTCAAGCCTTGGGACACTCCCACAGGGCAGCCATGGCCCCACCAGCAGGGTGCTGCATCCCCAGCAGCCCTGAGGCCTGGACAGGGGCTGGAACATCTCCTGCTGCCACAGGGGCTGTGGGGAGCCCGTGGAGTGTCCCCAAAGCAGCCCCACAGGGCTGAGGCACCAGGAGCCCTTCCCTACCAGCTGCCCACTCACACCTCTGCCCACCCTCTCTGTCTGTCTCTGCTCCTCCTGCAGATTTTGGGGATAACCCCAGGTGTTTCCTCTGCCACTGCCTCCCACCACGGCCCTTTTCCTGGTGGGGGGATCGACCCTGCTGCTCTGGCTGCCCTGGGAAGGGCAGAGCTGGATGCTCTCTCTGCTCCCCCCCAACACCACCAGCAAAACCCCCACGTGGTTTTTGGGGAGTGTGGGGTGGGGGGCTCTTTCCTCCTTCCTCCTCCTCTTCCTCACCTCTCCATCCTCCTCCTTCCTTGCTGTCTGTGTGTCTGCCCGCCCTCCCCTGTCCCCTGTCCCTGTCCCTGTCCCTGGAGTTCTGTCGCTATCTCACTCTCTGGTTCTTTGCAGATGGACGTAGTTTACACATTCCAGACCGGCGCCTCCTCTTTGCAGGGAGCCCTCAGGAGACAGCCTTCCATCGTGAGCCAGCACCACGATGTAAAAAATGTTTCTAGCCCAACCCATGTAGCTCTTTCCTCCGTCAATTCCACTCCCACCACTTCTGCTGTTGCTGCTGCTGCTGCATCTCCTCCTGCGGGCAGTGAGTGATGGTCTATTACAATGCATGCCTTTATTAACCACAGAGAGCACCTGCACCCCCTAACCCCGCCTGCTCTCTCTCCCTCTCAGCCTTGACTCTCACACTCAGTCCCAAACCTGAAGGATGGGGCGGGAAACCCTTCAAAACCCCAGTTTTTTATGCTGTTAACAAAGCCATGAACCTTTCTGGTCCTTTCCCCCCCCAGTTCCTTGTTGCTGCCTCCAGTTTTACCTCTTCTCCTCCTTTGCAGGGCTGGTGTTTGAGTCCACCCTCCTGAGGGCGGGCAAAAATTGGCAGTTCTTGCTCAAAAAGCCCCGAGTTCACGAGCATTGCTGGGAGAAGGGCAAGGCTGAGCCCAAATCCTGCTGGTTCTTCCCACTGCCTGGCCCTGGGACACCCCAGGGATGGGCAGAGGAGTTGCTTGAAATCTCTTCTGGAGGCAGAGTGGCCGCTGGGACTGTCCCCAGGGCTGGCTGAGCCACAGCCAGGAGGGACAAGCAGGATTTGCTCCTGCCGTGGGTGCTGCCTGTGGCTCAGCTGGTGACACCTCGGGGCTGCTGTCCCCTCTCTGTCCCCACCTGGGGACTTGCATGGCCTGGGGACATCCCTGTGCTGCCCTGGGGACATCTTTGTGTTGCCCTGGGAACATCCCCAGGGCTCTGCTGGTGCCCAGGGCAGCCAGAGGATCCCTGGTGCCCACCTTGCTCTGCACACTCTGGATCCCAGGGTGTGCAGACACTGCTCTGCATGGAAATGGGCATGGAAAACAATTCCTGCTGGATCCCAGTGGGAATTCTGGATCCTGGATCTGGCACTGGGTTTCCAGAGCCTAAAAAAAGCCCTCTCTGTGTTCATCATTGGCTGCTCTGCACATGCTGGATCCCAGGGTGTGCAGAAACACAACTGTGCATGGAAATGGGTATGGAAAACAATTCCTGCTGGATCTCAGTGAGAATTCTGGATCCTGGATCTGGCACTGGGTTTCCAGACCCTAAAAAAAGCCCTCTCTGTGTTCATCATTGCACATGCTGGATCCCAGGGTGTGCAGAAACACAACTGTGCATGGAAATGGGCATGGAAGCCACATTCCTGCTGGATATCAATGGGAATGCTGGATCCTGGCTTTCCAGACCCCCCAAAAAGGCTCTGACTGATGAAGAACCCCTCAGAGTGTTCGGTGTTGGGGCTGGTGAGCACGTGGCTGTGGATTCTGGCTGCAGGCTGGGAGCAGGGAATGTGTCTCTGCTGGATAATTGGCTTTTTTATTGCTCAGTCACTTATCCCGTTCTCCTCTGATTAGAGAAATACCCTCGGTGACTTTCTGGAGAGCTTTCAGGCTCTGCTGTTTATGCACTGTGGGGGAGGAGAGAGAATTTGGGATAATTTTGTTTTCTCTCTGTTTAGCTGACTCTGAGGCTGGCAGCTGATTGGGTTTAACCCCAGCCATTCTGGAGCAGCACAGCTGCCTCCTGCTCCCGCCTGCAGCTGGGAAAACCTCCAGGATTTTCTGATGGAAAAAAATCTGCTTAGAGGGGCTCAGAGCAGAGGGCTTGGGGAGGGGGATGAGATCAAAATGCAGCTTTTTTGCAGTCTGTGGATCCATGTTTTCCCCATTTTGCAGCGAGGGAATAGAAAACTTGGATAGCTCGTGCAAACTTCACCAGGAGCTAACCCAGGTCTCCAAATTTCCTGCTGTTTTCTTGCCTGGATTTCTCTCGTTTTCCTCTGCTGCTTCCCTCTCTCCCAAAGCTCCTCTTCCCTCCACGCAGATCCGTGGTGTCCCTCTCCCGTGGATGAGTTTTTCCAGGGCTGTGTCCCTCCTGGAGCTGCTGGAGAGCTCTCAGGAATTGATGGTCAGGTTTTGCAGGGCCGAGCTGCTCCCGCTGGGAATCCTGCCCTGGACTGAGGGAGCTGGGCAGAGCCAGGGCCACGGCGTGGAGTTCCCAATTCCCCTGGGGCTTGCCCAGCACGTGGAGGTTTCACGTTTCAATCAATCCCAAGCCTGGAGGTTGCATTTGGAGCTTCCAGGTGGAGAGGGGGTGGGAGCCGGGCCGTGGGAGGGAGGAAGGGAGGGAGGGGCGGCTCCGTTCTGGAATTTCAGCTCTGCTGGCGCTGCCTGCCTCATTCAGAACACATTTCCTCCCTGTTCCCTTCCTTTGAGAGGGAACAGCTGAATTCATCTCGCAGCAGGTGATGGAGAAGGGAGGAAAATGTGAGGGAAGCTGCAGCAGGAGCCCCTTGAGGGGGCTGAGCAGGAGACTGAGCACAGATTCCCTGCAATTGCTCCAGGGAGCCTTCCCTGCTGCTCCTGCTTTGCTGGACAAACCTCCAGGGGGCTGGAGGTGATTCCTGGGAGAGGAGATCTCCTGGTCACACATGAGAGGGGGAGGCTTCTGTGGAGCTGCTCCTAAATCTGAGCTTGTAGATGCCACCTCCTCGTGGCCCTGGCAGTCCCTGGGTCTCCTTGGCCACCTCCTCGTGGCCCTGGCAGTCCCTGGCTCTCCTTGGCCACCTCCTCGTGGCCCTGGCAGTCCCTGGGCTCTCCTTGGCCACCTCCTCGTGGCCCTGGCAGTCCCTGGCTCTCCTTGGCTTGTTGGATTGTTCTCCTTGGTTCAGTTGGTGTTTTAGGGCTCAGGACTTGTCGTTCTCAGGTTGTTGCTGATGTGACAGATGATCAGTCCGAGGTGGCCTCGGTGGTGTTCCTTGTCCTGTGCGTTCACCTGAACTGATCCAAGGTCATCAGTGCACAAATCCAACTCTGATTTGGTTCCCAGCTCTCTCAAATTCCCATTTTTCCAGGCCAGTGGTGCTCCAGGCCCATGCCCTCGGTGTCTGTGCTCCCTGTGCAGGAGCTCCTGGGGCTGCTTCCAGCTGGGATGGGCCAAGCCTATGCCAGGAAATTCCTCCTGATCCTGTGCCAGGTGCAAAACTCACTGTGAAGGGCATTCCTGGTGAGAGGGGGCAGGGAGAACTCCAGGGTTCCAGGCACAAGGAAGGAATTCCCTGCTCTGGTTTTGTGGGATCAGAGATCCTCAGGAGGTTTTTGGCTGTGCTGGGGGGTGAATTCTCACCCGGATGGGGGCCACCCCAGGGACAGTTTAAATAAAGGGACAGTTTGAATAGACAGTTTAAATAAAGGGACAGCTTAGCCCAGCCCATCTCAGCAGGATTTGGGGTGAGCCTGCTCCCCCTCTCACCTGCAGCCCACAGAACTCCCACAGCTCCTCATCTCCCTCAGCACCAAGGGCATTTCTGCATCCTTCCCCCTCCACTCCCTCAACTGGGAGGATTCCCCCAGGGAATCCCTTCTGTGGGATCTGTGGATCTCCTCCTGTTTGTGCTGCCCCGGGGACACCACGGGAGCAGGCAGGGGATGTTCCTCAGGGGTGGGGAGCAGCTGGAGGCAGCTGAGGAGGAGCAAAGCTCCTTCCATGGGGCTGGAGACCAAGCACAACGACTGGAATTGCTCCAGGGAGCCTTCCCTGCTGCTTCCAGGAGTGCTGGACAAATCTCCAGGGGTCTGGGAGAGGAGATCTGGTCCCACACAAGCTCTGCTCCACAGAGCTGAGGCTTCTGTTGCTTCCCCAAAACCCCAGCAGAGCTGGGATGTGCCACTTGTCTACCCACCTGAGCCCAAACCCATGAGCTGGAAGGGTTTGAAGCTGGAATTCCAGAGGATCTGGAGGGAGCAGGGTACCCACTGCCAGCCACCATCCAGGTGTGTTCCCAGAGCTCTCCCTCCCAGTGCAGTGGGGGTGGCAGAGCCATGCCCTGGTGCTCTGCATCTCCTGCTTGAGCCTGGATTTCAGTGGAGCTGCCCCGGGACTTTCCCAGGATCGTGTGCGCGGCTGGAATTCCTTCAGAACATCCAACAGAATCTCAACTGGTTGCCAGCTCCATCAAATTCCCATTTTTAACTTTGCCTTTGGAAACCACTGGGTCTCCTGCAGGTGCAGGGAAGGCTCCAGATCTCCAGCAGTGTGGGGAACCCCACACAGACCTGGATCCTCACAGCACCCACCTGGATCTCTGCTCCCAGGGGCTCCAAAAAAGCTGGAGACACCTTTGGGAAGCCCCATTCCTTTCCAGAGCTGTAGGAAGGACCCTCCCAACCCCACCCAGGGCTCCCACAGTCGAGTTTGCCCCCGCTGTTTGCCTAACCCACCTCTTTTTGGAGCCGTAGTTGCCCCACCTCGTCCGTTGTCCTCGTGTCCGTGCACCCCGAGGCGCGCGCGCGCGCACCCCACACGACTTTAACGACTAATTAACGCCTTTTGGCTTCATCCATCCGGATGGGGCCCTGGGGGTGGCGGCCTGGACTCGTCCTGTGTCTTTTCTTGCAGCTTCTGAGGCTGGTGGCTTCCCACCAGCCCCGTAGTGCCTGACTCTGACCCCAGTTCACCGTAGATGTCTCATTTTTGACCGAGCTGTCTGTTCAGTGGTGATTTTGTCGCTGTGGTCGTGCTGTTGTTATTTTTTTTTCGTTCGATGGTTGTCTCTCATCATTTATTTCACTTTCTCCCTCGAGCCCCGCCCTCTGGCAGCACCACTGACCCCTGTTTTTTCTCCCCACGCCGCCCAGATCAAAGTGGTGAATGCGTTCCGTAGCTCCCTGTACGAAGGCCTCGAGAAACCCGAATCCAGAAGCTCCATCCATAACTTCATGACTCACCCGGAGTTCATCCTGGAGGAAGACGAGCCTCGGACACCATTCCTTGACGGCGCCGAAGACGAGCCCGAGCCTGACGGACTCCAAAAGCGAGGTGGGGGCGGCCTGGGGGGCTCCACGGCCCTCAACAGGAACAACAACGCCGTGGACAGCGAGTTCAGCTTCCCCGAGCCCGGGAGCCCCTTCCACAGCCTGGAGACCTCTGTTTGACCTTAGAACTTGGAATTCCCCCTCCTCCTCCTCTTCCTCGTCCTCATNCATTTTGTTCCTTTTTTTTTTTTTACTGTTATTTAGTGGGAACCAGAGTACCACCACGCTGGGTGTTGGGAGAGAGGCTAAGCCAAAAAAACCAAAAAAAAAANACCTCGGCCCTGTGTGATCCCAGCACCAGTAACTGATCACACGCTGCGGTCAAACTGCTCATGCCTGTATCATCATCTGGGTTTTTGGGGGGTTTTTTTTGGGGGGTGGGAGGGGGTTTAATCTGTTTTTTCTTTTTGTTTTGTTTCATTTTGTTCCTTTTTTTTTTTTTACTGTTATTTAGTGGGAACCAGAGTACCACCACGCTGGGTGTTGGGAGAGAGGCTAAGCCAAAAAAACCAAAAAAAAAAAAACCAATTGTGCATCTCCATCCCTGATTTTCTGTGGTACTCACCCAGGGGAAGCTGCCAGGTTCTTTCCTCTCCAAGAGTTGGGCTCCAGGCACCTGAAGCCAGGGGGTTTTCACTTTGGAAAAATGCATGTTCCAAGGAAATTCAAATTGTTGTAGTCTTACACGCCCTCAGCCCAAAGGCTGGGGGTGCACTTGTGACTTGATTTTATTTTTTTGTGTTGTTTTTTTTTTTCCACACGTGGTTTTTAGGGGTTTTTTCTTCTAACGTTGAGGTTTGCTCTCTGCTTGTGGGATTTGCCCCCCTACCCAGTGGGAAGTGGGGAGGGGCAGTCACTGCTCCAGTGGGAAAATTAAGGAATAAACTAAAAAATCCCAGCCAGGGGAAGGTGTTTACTCCAAGGTTCAGAGATCCAGGGGTGCCCACCAGTCTTCCACCTTTGAAAAATGGTACCTGGACTTTTTCCAGCTCCCCCTCTGTGTGTGCCCACACGTTTTTCTCTCTCTGTTTCCAAACTGGGAGATGAGAAACGAAGGTGTCTTGGCTCTAACCTTGCTGGAGGGGAGAGATTCTGATTTTCCTGCAAAGGTGGAGGTGAAACTGCCAGGGAAAAGTGGGGAGAACCCCCTGGTTGTGAGGGATGCAGCTTCTTCCTGAGGAATTCCCGAGGAATTCTCTTCTCCTCTTCTAGGAGAGGCCTCTCTGCTGCTCTTGGTCAGGGGGGAAACTCTTGGGGAGAGGATTTTTGCAGTCTCCCAGCTCCTGCCCTCCAGAGCAGAGGGATTTTTGCCCTTTTTTCTGTGCTTTTGGGGTCCAGCACCCCTCAGCCTGGCAGTGATCCGGGAGGAGGCTCCAGCCGTGCCCAAAAGCTGTGGGAGGCTGCGTGGGGACCTCCTGAATCCTGGGAGGGATCAGCCCAGCTGTCTCACGGTGCAGTGGAAGGCAGGGAGGCCCCTGGATGATCCCAGATCTTCCCAGAGGTTTGGCTTGGATGGCTGCAGCTCTCCCAGAGGAGGAGCTGCTGAGGCTTGGCCTCACTTGGCTGCTTTTTTTGGAGGTCATCTCCTCCCCTTGAGCCCTGCCTCACCTCCAGCCCAGGGAATAACCCAGTGAGAGTCCCTTTCCTTGGAGCTGGCTCTGGATTGTCCCTCTGGCCATCCCTGGAGCAGCAAGCAGGGCTTGAGCTTCTCCTTCCCTGGGGGAAGCTCTGCCACCTCCCTGCTCTCCTCCATCCCCTCTGGCTGGCTTGGGAGCAGAGAGAATGAGCTGGAAGCGAGGTCATTCCCACCCCTGGATGAGAAAACCCTGGGATTCCAAACGCTGAAGGAGGGGTTTTTTTTGGGAAAGGCTGGCTCTGGCTGGGTTCTCCTCCCCTGTCCTGCCAGGAACGCACAGCGGAATCTCCCGTGCCTTGTCCGAGCACTGCCTGCAGCACCTCCTGCCACGCCAGGCCCAGATCTTTGCCAAGATTTAAGTGTTCCTTAAACCACAACACAAACCAAGTGTCTCTGTGTCCTTCCCTGGGCTGGGAGGAGGAGGAGGACGAAAGGATGAGCTCCTTTTTCCTCTTTCCTGCTGAGGAAAGGTCTTTATCCCAAAAATCCCAAATCTCCTGAATATCCCGAGTGTCCCACCCTGGTGCTGGCGAGCTGGGCTTTGTTCACTGCCAACAGCAAGAAGAAATTGCCACCACTGCCCGTCCCCAGTGCAAATTCAGTGTCCACCCCATGCCCAGCTCCTCCTTCCCTCCCTCCCCCCAAAAAATAACCCAGGGGAGCGAGGGGATCTTGGGTTAAACACCAGGAAAAACAACAACAACAAAAAAACCCCAAAGGAGGGGTGGTTGTGGGGTTTTGGTTCTGTGCTAAAGGTGACGTTGCTTAAAAAAAAAAAAAAAAAATTNGAAATAAAAAAAAAGAAGAAAGACTCAAACCAACAACAACTTCAAGCCAACTTTGGAGGCTCTCAAAGTCACTCCCAGAAATCTGTGACTGGCAGGGTTTGCCACAAGGGTCTGGTCGTTGCTTTAGTTTGCTCTATTTTTGTCGTTATAGTTTCCATTTTAGGAGTGGGGGGAGGGAGAAAAATGCTATATATAAATATTATGCAAAAAAAAAAAAAGAAAAAAAAAAGAAAAAGAAAAAAAATCTAGTTTTCTTTAGCTCAGAAACTGATATTTTTACGTCAGCCATATGTATTTTGTTTAAAGAAAAAAAAGAAAATAAAGAAGTCGCGAGTCCCGCCGCTGCGTGAGGGCAGTTGCAAGGGACACTTTAATTAATTCCGTGGATTAATTAATTCAGCCATCGGATGCCAGTCAGCTTCCTTTTCTCTGAGCAGCCATCTTTCTACTAGCCGTGAGTTGGATGACACAAATGGGGTTTTTTTATATAAATATCTATAAATTATGTTGGTGTATGGCTGGTTGCTTCAAGTATAAATGTTTCTTGTGCAGATTTCCTGTAAAGTTTTGTTTTTTTGGGTTAAGTTTCAGTGATATCCTGGCAGCAGCTGACTCTTGGCTTAAGTTATTGAGGACATTACACAAAAAAAAAAAGAGATTTGGGGGAGATTGGTGCTCCAAAAAAAAAGGCATGGTCAGCGGCACGGACTTTTGGGGACTTTCTGCAACATGCCTTGACTAGGGGGAGATATAAATATCCATATAAATATATATTATTATGAATAATTTCTGGTTTTTTTGCTTTGTTTGAACTGCCACGAGTGCGCGCGGAGCAGGGGAGGGCCAGCGCCGTGCCCGCCAGGAAGCAAAGCCACCCCCTCCCTCCTCCTTGTGATCAACTTGCCTTGGAATGCTTTGTTATTAAAACACTCTGAACATCCTTCTGCATCCAGTTCTTGATCCCAGCAGGGCGGATTTTCGGATTTTCCGTGGATTTTCCGTGGATTTTCCGTGGAATTGGCGGATTGGTACCAAAGACATCGCGGCCTGTGTGAGGTTCGCTGGCCAGGCAGCTCTCGAGGCTTTCTCCTGCTGAGGTTTTTATGATTTGCACAGGGAGAAGGGTGTGGGGAGGGGGTTTAATTTCTTTTTTTCTTTTTTTTTTTTTTTTTTCCCAAAGGTTTTCCGTGCAATAAAGTGAAATTTTCCAACCGATCTCAAGAAGGAAATAAACTAAACCGCGTTTTTAGCATGGGCGGCCTTGTCCCCCTCACGCCCGGGCCTGGAGGCCTCAGCCCCTCTCTGAGGGTGACCTGAGGGCAAAAAAACCTGAGCTGGACAAAAAACCCATCCCAAATGCCCAAGGGCATCTCCAGGTGCCACTGCCAGCTCCTGGCAGCCTCTGCCACTACCCTGAGAAGGTTTTTGTCCCTCTGTGGGGGACACCTGGGCCTGCACGGCTGCTGCTCCGTCCCCACCTCCCCGAGCCCAAAACGCCCTCCTGCCCCCAGATCTCCCCTGGGGTGTGGGGGAATCCTTTTCCTGCTCATCTTCCACCTAAACAGGGGGATTTGGGCACTTTCCCCCCTCACCCAAAATGCCTCCTGCCCTCCCAGATCTCCCCTTGGGGCACACAGATATGGGGGAATCCTTTTCCTGCTCATCTTCCACCTAAACAGGGGGATTTGGGCACTTTCCCCCCTCACCCAAAATGCCTCCTGCCCTCCCAGATCTCCCCTTGGGGCACACAGATATGGGGGAATCCTTTTCCTGCTCATTTTCCACCCAAACAGGGGCATTTTGGCACTCCCCCCCTCTCCTCCCCCGACNCCAACGCTCTCACAAAACAAACTTTCTTTTGAAGAGGGCACGTGGAGCCGAGTTTTTTCTTTTTTTTTTTTCCA
>VZRH01007640.1:3273-36699 GCA_013397555.1 Urocynchramus pylzowi
AATTAAAAAAAAAAAAAACCAAAACCAAAAAAACCCTCACCAACCAAACCAACCAACCAACCAACCAACCAAAAAAAATCATCAAAAAGGAACTCCAAGACTAGGCAAGATAATACAAGATTTACTGGAAGGGTAACTTTTTTCCCCTCATGTGCAATGGATGGCAGATGCAGAGATGTATCACGTTAGTTCTTCTGCCAACAGTTTGTGTTCAGGTTCACCAAGAGACATCCACAGCAACAGCAGGAACAGTCTCTATGGCAGCTACAGAAGTTATGGTACAGGGCACTCGTATCCTTCCCAAAGTAAAAGAACAGCTTGTCAAAGCATCAGATCTTTAACATCTCGTATAGCAGTGAGGGCTTCCTATCTCCCTTTCTAGGCAGAATGACTAGAAGGTTTATAGGAAATTCTGCCACTACTCTGAGTTTTACTCAATCATCAACAGGTTAAAATAGGTATTTAGGAGACTAAAATCTAATTCAGGAAGAATTTCAAGCTGTACCCTTGTGGATTTAAGTACAGATGTGTGTTTGTGAAAACAGTGACAAGACTATCTACTCTTTACACAATATTTGAGTGATAAAAACTCTTGCCTGGAACATACGCAGCCAGAATTGGGCCTAGACAAGTTACAAACACAGTGGCCTGAACAGCCTATGGATGGGTTTGGAGTAGGCCCTCCTGTTGAATACATCACTTTGCAGCACAAGATGCAATACCTCACAAGAATAAGTGCCACCTCAGATGAGAAATGGCAGAGAAATGGAGGGAAAGAAGAGCAGAAAGCAGGCCTAGATTCTGAAGTTGCAAAGGCACACTATTTTGCAAAACAAAGGTAATTCTAGGAGAGATCAAATCCAAGGCAAAGTCTCTTTGCCATTTCGAGTGAGTAATACCTCTTATTTGTTGTGCTGTGTGTCAAGCTTGCTCAAATTAATTTATCTTGGGCTGGACTCTTTAAAGGACAGAGACTTCAGTAGGGCATAGGTCTGCCTAATTGGCAAACCCCAAGTTACCTCAAGGTAATAGCTGAGGTCACTTGACTTGTTCAGCCTGGAGGAGGCTGAGGATCTCCCCATGGTCTGCAGCTTCCTCTCAAGGGGCAGCGGAGCAGCAACTCCGATCTCTGCTCTCAGAGGGCACCAAGGGAACAGGACCCAAGGGAATGGCTGGAGCTGTGTCAGGGGAGATTTAGGTTGGTTATCACGAAAAGGTTCTTCCCCCCCAGAGGGTAGTCAGGCACTGAACAGGCTCTCCAGAGCAGTGGTCACAGCCCCAAGGCTGTCAGACCCCAAGAAGCATTTGGACAATGCTCTCAGGCACAGGGTGGAATTGCTGGGGTGTCCTGTGAGGGCCAGGAGCTGGACTTGATGATCCCTGTGTGTATCTTCAACTCAGGGTATTCTGTGATTCTTTAGGAAGTATTAATCAGCTCAATTTAGGCACAGCAGCAACCCTTCTACGAAGCAGAAGAAATTTAAGTGTTCGAGTAAACCAACATGAAAACTGAGATGTCTAGCACAAGAAAAACAGCTTTAAAATTTGTTGCAGTGGGCATATAAATTTAAATTCCCCCTCAAAGCAACATTCCTAAATTCCTTTGTAAACTAGACCCTACATGAAAATGGGTGAGAAATTAATTAGTTTGCAGGACCAGGAGAGTTTTTTAAGTGGTTCTTGCGACAAGGCTACTCAAGCTAACATGTCAGGTATGCCTGAACAATACCTCTTTAGTCCAGCAGCCACAACATCTTCCCTTCTTTACTAAATTGAACTGGCAAAATGATCTATACCAAGTGATCTAAACATAGCAGCAGCACGTTATTAATCTCTCTCATCTACAAAATAACTTCTCAGTTAGCAGAGTATGTAAGGGCTGCCCCATAAGGCAGTAAAGCAGGAATTATCCCCATTTGTTGAGCAGATATTCAAACTAATGTATTAGAAAAAAAATGGCGTGCAGCCAGATTCCTTGGTTGACATGCACTAAAATGGACCTTAAGACTTTAAAATCAGGTTTTAAGCTGCTAGAGAAATATAGAGGCAGAGTTCAGAAACTGTCCATTGTTACCAATAAATATTAATAGAATGGGTCCCAAATCTGAGAATGGAGGAATGAAGTCAATAGCACGGTTTATCTGCTTATCAAATATTATCTAAGGCATCTAGATAGAAGTAAATATGTATAAAGGGTTTTGGAGATCAGCCATTCAAGAGTTCCACAGTCATTGATGAAGAAAAATGAGAGTGGTAATCCCCTATTTGAGAGCCAGTTATGATCAGTGGGAAAGTCATCTCCCCTGCATGACTCTTCTTGATCACAGGGAGCAACCTAGGCACCAAGCTCAGGCTGAGTGACAAGTGTTTACAAGAAGATAAATACCTCTCTTTTAAGTAAAACAATGGTCATAGTCTTGCAGGCAAGTAAAACAAATCTATAAGGACTCTGGGTACAGTGAAACTGTTTTTTCCTGTGCCATCACCTCCCTCCAGGTGAGAATGGAAGTCACGTTGAGGTTTTTGTTCAAAAGTAATGTTTAGACAGAGGCACAGAGCTCAGAAATACAAGGCTGCTATTTACACCTATGAAAACAAGCAGCTGATGGAGGGTGTCTATTCTGCTTGTGTTTTCCTTCAGGCTGTACTGTTACCAGAATTCACAGCATTCACATCAAGGTAAAGTCCAGAGAAAGAATCCTAGAATAGAATCCCAGAAGGGTCTGGTTTGAAAGCGACTTTCAAGATCATCTAGTTCCAATCCCCCTGCCATGGGCAGGGACACCTTCCACTAGACCAGGCTGATCCAAGCCCTATCCAACCCAACAGGCTTCCCCAACTTCACAGGGAAGAATTGCTTCCTAATTTCTAAACTAAACCCATCCTCCATCAGTTTAAAGACATTGTCCCTTGTCCTTTGAGCTTGATAGCTCATGAAATTAATAAAAATATATAAAAGTATATAAAAAAGAGAGTAATGTTAGAAAACTATCATCCAGGTACTCACACACTTTAGAGACTGTCAGGTATTGTTCCCAGTAAGAAGGGTTTGGCTTGCAGGAGCACAGCCCTTTACTCTAAGGCACAGCCTTGAGCTGAATTACTCAGGTTGGGCTGATTCAGCTTCCAGCAACAATCCCTTGGCTGGTCTCCTGAGACACCAGACAGGTGTGGACGTCTGTCCAAAAAGAATGGCCTGTGAATTGTGGAGTATAAAAACTAATTTGATTAACTGTCTTTAGGGCTTGATGACTTTTAGTCATCAGGTTGGATGACACTAGAACTGGCTATGCATATGGGGATGTACAGTTCCTGTCAGAAAGCAGGATTTCTAAATTAAAAAAAAACAAACAATGAGTAGCCTCAGGTCACCAATTTCAATGTTTCAATTGTATCCAAATCTCAAAAGCCAATTCTAACAGTCTGACTTCAGCTCTAAGTTTTTCTGACAGCAAAATGACAAAGTAGTTACTTTCTCCCCAAAATATTAATTTTCGCTAGTTAACAAATAGTCAGTTTGAGTTCTTAGCCCTGAGGTGGAAGACACAGACCCCCCACTGTATACAGGTGAGATAAAGTGACTGAAGTAAGACACAAACATTTCTGAAATTATTTTCTTATTGAACACATTCTGGTTGCAGTTTTGATAAAACTTTTCTTTGGTCAGATTCACCTGTGATTATTCAATCTGTCTGCAAGTGGCTGAGAGAAACTGTAAAGCAATATGAGGGACAAAATACAATTTACAGGCTCAAATATGTATCTTTTCCTCCACACAAAATGTTTCCTGTGAGGAACATTACTGGATCACAGCTGGACAAAATACTAAATTTTGATTGCCTGGCCAAAAGCCAAGATCCACAGCTACAGCTCTTTGCTATGAGAATGCTTTAAAAAACCGCAAAAACCTAAACACCATTTGATCTTTTTGTGTTGTAAACTATGACCTCATGGCAGTAAGAATATTAAATGAAGGTGTTTTAGTTGGTTTATAACTATCTGAAATGCTTGAAGCTCCATAAGCACTTCAGAGCCAATATCATGTCAACTGTGCTAAAAAGCAGTAATAGTTTCTCACCTTCTTAGAGATTACTGGTAAAATAATGTACAATAGCAATAGGAAGGCTGTCAATATGAAGTTAAGATGAAATGGCATCTTTTGGCAGCTAAGAAATTTGGTTACACATTTTTAAAAAATGAAATCTTCATAAATCAAGCCACCAGAGTTTTCATAACTAAGAAGTTTTGGGCTCTTCTTGATTCTAGCAGTATATTAAGCAAGACATAGCCTCAAAACACAAATTTAAGCCTTGGCACTCAAGTATTTCTGAGGAAAGCCTTTAAATGCAGATCAAAAGGGCATCTCCCTGCCGACAGACAAGCTATTCAAAAGCAGTATCATGTATTTGCCAGCATTAGGTAAGTCTACTATCTATTGACTAAGAAAAAATCTTCTTGCTGGACTGCTCAGGTTTGCAGCATGCTCTTTACTTTCTGTTAATCACAAATACTATCCCTCATAAGTTACAGAGTGAAAAAAAAAAAAAAAAAAGCTGAAGAACAGGAGAGAAAATTAGTCAGAGTCTCTTGATTTAATGCAACCATAATCTAAAGAGTCTAAACTTGGGAAAGGTAAATCTGAACATGGAAAAATAAATAAAACTATTTTAATAAAAAATGTTGAAAATGGACAGGCTACACAAAAGTGGAGATTTGAAGGGGACTTACGAAAAACAGGGAGAGCACTTTTTTAAAGAGGCAGAGAGGGACAGGACAAGGGGGAATGGTTTTAAACTGAAAGAGGGAAGATTTAGATTAGAGATTAAGAAGAAATTCTTGGCTGTGAGGGTGGTGAGGCCCTGGCACAGACTGACTACAGAAGCTGTGGCTGCCCCATCCTGGAAGTGTTCATGGCCAGGTTGGATGGGGCTCAGAGAAACCTGGTCTAGTGGAAGGTGTCCCTGCCCATGGTCAGAGAGTGGAACAACATGCCTTTAAGGTCCCTTCCAATCCAAACCTTTCTATGATTCAGTCTCAAATGCTGGAATAAGCTGCCTGCTCACAAGAAAAAGGATTTAAGACAAAATCTGCATAGGACCTTTTGCATCCACAAAAGCTAACCTAAAAAAGTGAGCTACTTTTCTGGAAGTCAGTGAAACTCCAGGACTGAAAAACTGGAAACAGAGAGAAGTATTCCCAAAAGGAAACAGAAAAGATTTGGGGGACAAAAGCAAACACAGCAGAATATTGGTACCAGGAGAGGTATGAAGATGGAAGCAGAGCCTGCAGACCTGCAAGCTTGCTGCAATAAATCACACAAGTTGGGATGTGAAAACATGTATTAATCATTTAAGTGTAATGCCTGAGAAACCAAAACAACACAAATCTCACCAGGCTCAGGGAACCAGCCACTAAACCTTGATGGACAAACACTGCGTCTGAAGACCTTATAAAGGGCCAAAGGCTAACCCAGAGCTCCAGGCAAAACAGGGAAACTCATAGAAGACGGAAGCAGAGACTTTACAGCCAAATTTGCTCTAATGGATGTATGAAATAAGTGAGCTCTTCTACAAAAGCTATGGAGGATTTTTTGAGTTTGCTTTTAATCTAAAATGGTAATGATTATGGTGGTGACAGAACTTAAACTCAGAAAAACCCAGTTACAGTGCGCAGAAAGGAAACTGAAGACCAGCAAGAAAACCAAACTAATCAGGCAGTGCACATGAGTATGTGGACAAGAAAACCTCTTGTCTCCCTGCTCTTATCCTGCAAACAAAGAATAACCTGGAAATATTTTACTGACTACAGTTTGTGTCAGAGGGTATCAGATGACTCACAGTAACCTGAAACCAAAAAATCCTTCAAATAATCATTTTAACAGCTAGTGGTTTGTCTGCTTGTTTCAATGTTTGTAATCAGGTATTATCCACAGGACAGTGGACATCTGTATTCTGCCCAATTATCAAATTTGAGCCGGTTTTCCCCTTAAGATAGACTCCTTGTAAAGCCTCATTTCAATTTATATTATTAGGAAACATTAAGAAGCATTGATTGGAATCATCAGTTAAAAAAAAAATAAAAGTTAAAAATTAACAACTATTCATACAACTTCTGGATGTGAGAAGGAAATGAGGCATCGACATCTATGGGGAGAAGGGAATGGGATACTCCAGAAGAACTATTCTTCATATTCCTACATGGAAATATTATCCAGCCAAAAAAAAAAAAAAAGTACTTTCTTTTGCTAATGATTGTGCATCACCTATAGAAAACAACAGGATTGTATGGTGGCAAAACCTCCGAAGCATAACTAAAGTTTCCAGATCAGTTCCTCAGAGACAGCATATGCCAAAAGGGAAGAACAGGTATCCACACTGAAAATTATTCACATTTCATATGTCCCAGTGTCAACCCACTTCTGCTTATTCAAGATTGTAATAGACACCCATGACCTGCACCCCTCCCACTCTACTGCTGAGCAGAGAGAAGTGCTACAGATGTCACAGTCTGGCACTTCATTTTCAGATTTTCTGAGGGGACCACACATCATTTGAGGATTTTTACACTACTGTGATGGATACTACACAAAAAATCACTGTGATATTTTCCCAATGAAGAAGGCTTTTCTTTATGCATCTTGCTAGAGGAAAAAAACAAAAGCAGGGAAAATCTTTTCAGCTGTGCCTGAAATTACTTACAGAATAAAACCGCACAAGGGGCTGAGCTTCCTTTTCTCAGGACCTATTTACTTCCTCTGTTAGCTGAGCTGAATTTCCATCAGGCAACACTTTTTACAGTATTGATCAAAGAGGAAACTTTCCCTACTCCTGTATTTGTTTTCCTTAGCTAAGACTCCAAACAGCAACCTGGAGGTAGGGGTGATCAGTCTGGGAGAAGGCTCCAGATACCTTAAAGCCCCTGCCAGTGCCTGAAGAGGCTCCAAGTGAGCTGGAGAGGGACTTTGGACAAGAGCGCAGAATGCAAGGACAAGAGGGAATGGCTTTCCACTGCCAGACGGAAGGGTTAGATGCAATTGGGAAAAAATTCTTCCCTGTGAGGGTGGGGAGGCCCTGGTACAGGTTGCACAGAGAAGCTGGGGTTGCCCCATCCCTGGATACGTCCAAGGTCAGGCTGGATGGAGCTTGGAGCAACTTGATCTACTGGGAGGTGTCCCTGCCCATGGCAAGGGGTGGGAACTGGATGACCTTCAAGGTCTTTCCAGCCCAAACCATTCTATGATTCCTGTGTGACCTGTTACAGTAGGATTCACACAAGTACTTTTCAACATCAAAATCAATTTTAAAAAGAGAAGAATGTAGAGAGAAGAAACTGCTTTGCTCGTGAGAGTTAAGAAGGCAGGAAAACAAAACCATTCTATGATTTTATGATTAGATGAGAATGCAGGACAAAATAATTGCTTAAAGCAAGAGAATGCATNTGAGGGTGGGGAGGCCCTGGTACAGGTTGCACAGAGAAGCTGGGGTTGCCCCATCCCTGGATACGTCCAAGGTCAGGCTGGATGGAGCTTGGAGCAACTTGATCTACTGGGAGGTGTCCCTGCCCATGGCAAGGGGTGGGAACTGGATGACCTTCAAGGTCTTTCCAGCCCAAACCATTCTATGATTCCTGTGTGACCTGTTACAGTAGGATTCACACAAGTACTTTTCAACATCAAAATCAATTTTAAAAAGAGAAGAATGTAGAGAGAAGAAACTGCTTTGCTCGTGAGAGTTAAGAAGGCAGGAAAACAAAACCATTCTATGATTTTATGATTAGATGAGAATGCAGGACAAAATAATTGCTTAAAGCAAGAGAATGCATGAGTGCACGCAATTCAAAGTGCATAAATTAAAACCATGTGAATATAAACCATCACTTGTTGAAATACACTGGGTAGAAAATTGTGCTTCACATTTAGTAAAGTTCACCTCCGTTTAAGGAGAACTGGTTATGCTTCCTGCTCAAACAACTGCTGCAAGACAAACCTAAACTAACTTTAGCCTTAAAACATAGAAACCTGTCTGATTTGATTTTCTGCAGACAGTGGAAGATGAGTCTGAATCCTCCAGAGTGAATCAGAACAGAAGTACACAGGATTTCCCTGGAAGATACTATAACCTTAACTTATTTATTAATGTAGCTTCTCATTTAGCAACAACACTGAACATGCAACAGCTATTTTCATCAGCAGCAATTATACTACAGAGAGGTTGTGTTGCTTATCATTCACATTCCTATGCAGCTCACTTGAATTACACAGTCAGGGACTGCCCAGGCCATGACTTGTTCTGCTTAAGCAGTTTGATAGAGAAGGTGCACCTGCTACCAAACATTAAATACAGTCTTAAGACAACAATTAATTCACCTCCCTCTAGTGAAGAACATTGTTTTTTCAAACAGGATTCCCTTGCTACATCAGTCTCTGAGAAGGATTGTGAGCCCATCATATGGGAGAACTTGTAAGAGCGTAAGAAAACAGTAGAATGTTGTGGACAGTTACAGAGTCTGTATTTTGGGAAGGTCACAATCTCACCAAGCATGCTCAGCTTGTGAAGAGGAGCTGCTTGTCTGAGACAAATCCTTACCTTCAATTTCTTTGCAGCACCCACCTCTTTCTTATAAATTACAAAAAGTACTTACCACCTAACCATCAGCCCAAGCTCCATGAAGCTTTTCAGGTTAGGAAGAGTTTGCCTTAGATCTGGAGTACTCAGCCCATGCTGGTATCTAAGCTACAAAACCAGAAAAAAAAATCCTAAAATTAGCACAGCTTTTCAAATCCCAAAGAATACAACATCATGGTCAGGTAAGTCACTAGGTTTTTAGAAAATTTAGGATAATTATCCAGCAGTTCCAAGATCTTTATTCCCCTAAAGAAAATGGTCCATTTACTACTTGTATTAGGAAACCCACCCAAGAACAGGGACAAAACAATCAGTCAACCTGACTCTTACACTTTCTCCATTTACTATCTACAACAGGAGAGTAGGTTCACAGCTTAATAAAAACACAGCCATTATGGGAAGACACCAAATTCCATCACAATGTTCTGCATTCATGAATTCCAAATATTTATTTGTGTGTTCTTGTCAGTCTGAGTGTATCAGTGTATACTAGATGCAGTAGTGGAATTATTATAGTAACATCAATGAGTAAAAATACATATTGTCACACAACTGATCAATATCTATGCTCCTTACACAGTTTATATCATCATTTCAACGCCTGTTATTAGTATCATAATTAAATCCAGCACTCAAATCAGATGCTACTTAGCGAAGGGAAAGGCTTTAAACACTAACATACTTTAACCTGAATATTGACCCCTACAAGTTGTTTTTATGTTGTCCACATGACATAAATGTCATGAGAATGGTGAGAATTATAAACTCCATGTTTATAAAAAATAAAAATTTAAAATAATTAAAAATAAAAATTAAAAATTAAAAATATCTCTGAAGAAAACGGCACATGGAAGGGAAAAAGTCTGTCTTTCAAGTTTGAATCTCAAAATTTCAGGGAAACTTTGCAGAGAAATGCAAAGTTGTGTGGTTAAAATATGAAAAAAACCCCAACACCCTACATTCAGCATACATTAACACACTTCAGAAGTCTGTGCTGGACTCCAACACAGGCACACACAGTAACTACACAAATTTAATGCTGATAGAGCTACTTGCTAAAACATGGAACAGTCCCATTCCAAGTTAAATTTCTTTTGTTTAGAATCACACCCCAATTTCTTTTGTTTAGAATAACTCCAACACAGGCACACACAGTAACTACACAAATTTAATGCTGATAGAGCTACTTGCTAAAACATGGAACAGTCCCATTCCAAGTTAAATTTCTTTTGTTTAGAATCACACCCCAGTTTCCACAATTCCTGACAGCAAGATGCAGGAAAGTGTCTTAAGTTTCAAAAATTTTTGACTTCTCCCAAACAACCAGTTTTTCAGAGAAAAAGACTCCTGAAGTTTGAAATGATTTTTATGTTTATCTGAGTTTCAGAAAGAAAAATTAATTTGGAAGAAAATCACCCTCAGTACTGCATTGTACAACAACTGGCCATTTATTACAGTTTATTATTTCCATATGGACAAAGCCAAATCATATGGTGGGCTTGGGTTCATATTTTCTGCTACAATCACAGAACCCAGATTAAGACAACCATACAATATAAATTACAAAACCATCACCACATTCTCCTGATGGGATTATAGTGGAATAGGTTAACTGGAGAACTAGCCCAGAGCAAAAAAAATAAAGAAGAAAAAACCCACCAACCTCAAAAACTTTACATTTGTTCCTCCTCCAACCATGAAAAGTTCATGGAATATCCCTTTTTATAGTCATTCTTATGTTTTAAGGTTTCAGAGCATGAAAATAAGGTGGATTAAGGGATCTCTCCAACAGCCAAGATCAGAAGAATTCATAGGAGACCCCAGTATCCAAACATGAGCAAAACCACTGCTTCTACTAAAAGACATTTTCATACTTCCAATAGCAGAGATGCACATGAAGTAAAGATGCAAATTTCATGAAACCTCTAGAAAAAGTTATTATTTAACTTCATAAACTGCATAACTTCATAAACTTTATTAACTTCATAAAAATCTATTTTGCTTTGTAATAGATTAACAGCAAAGCAATACAGCCTTGTGTCTGCATCAATACAAGCTGCTGCTGATGTATTTACAAAACCAGAAATCGCTGAAAAACTTATATGCCTTCTAGGGACAGAAAAAAAACCATTCAAAAATCAGCTGATGAATCAGGTTTTAGTCTGGATTCAAAATTATCACTCCATTAATGCAGCAAAGGTTAACTCCTATTTTGTATAATTCTGTAGTAGTCTCACATATCCTGACAAAGAAATGTCTGCTTTGCTGCATGATACAGGCACTACAGGTACAACACCAAACAAATGAGAACAAGGAAGTGGAGGGAGCTTAAAATAAGTTTTTTTTTCTTAAAAGATCAGAATTCCTCTTCCTCCTCTCCTTAACCTCTGACAATGTAAAATAACAAATACTAGTAAGGACCGGGTTTTTTCCCCAATCCATAAAGCATTTCTCATACACCTTCTCTTAAGTTTAATTTTTTTAACATCCAACACCATACATGCTAGTTAATCCACCTCATCCAATAAATAGTAAGGCACTGAACAACGGTCATAAGGACTGAATCCAGAGGACACCATCGAGATACACCAAGGGTTGCTGGAGCATCCCTGCTCTGAAGACAGGCTGGGAGAGCTAGGGGTGTTCAGCCTGGAATAGAGAAGGCATTAGGGAGACCTCAGAGCCCATTCCAGTGCCTAAAGGGGCTCCAAGAGCTGGAGAGGGACTTTGGACAAGGGCCTGAAATGACAGGACAAGGGGAAATTACTTCAAACTAACAGAGGACTAACTATGACAGGACAAGGGAAAATGACTTCAAACTAACAGAGGGTTAGATGGAATATTGGGAAGAAATTCTTGGCTGTGAGGGTGGCAAGGCCCTGGCATAGGTTGCCCAAAGAAGCTGGGGCTGCCCTAGGTCTAGAAGGAGGGGGCCCCAAGGCCAGGTTGGATGGGGCTTGGAACAACCTGATCTAGAGGGTCTTTCCCTGCCCATGGCATGAGGGTAGAATTATATGATCTTTAAGGTCTGTTCTAGTCCAAACCAGTCTATGATTCCCTGTGACTTGTTACAGTAGGATTCACTCAAGTACTTCTTAACATCAAAGTCAATTTTAAAAAGAGAAAAATGTAGGGAGAAGATGCTTTGCTCATAAGAATTAAGAGGGCAGGAAAAAAGAGTGACAGAGGTAACCATATGCTGTCTTGATTCTCCTAAGAAAATGTTCAAATTTCAATTGTTGCTATTAAAAGTCACCCATCTCCACAGTAAGTTTTCAATGCAATAATTTTCAAAAGCAACATTTTATGTAAGATTTTAAAGATCAGATTGTTTCTTCAGGATGTTACAGACCCAGCCATCCAAAGAATATGTGCCTGTTTTAATTGGTGTGAAGAGGTGTCCAAGACTTGTGTTCACATAGAAGACCATGTATTCTCCACAGAACTTTGAGTAAATCATTAAAGATGTTCCAGTGATAAAATATTAATTCTGATTTCTATACCAATATTTAGCTCCTATGCACAGCTTTGTTTTCCCAAGTGCTACTCTCATATTTGTTACTAGCAACACTTACTCCACAGAAACAAGATATAGGAGACAAGATGCATCATATTTTATGAACAGTTCAAGGCAGAAGAACTTAAAGAATTATCTGTACAGAGAAATCTCAAGAAACAGGATAATACATTTACTTTAAGGCCAACTTCTCTGCAGAAAAACAGCTAACCATACCAGTGGGTATTTTCTATTATACCTATATATTCCAAAACCACAGAAAGCCATGAATGTTAAAATAAGCTGCATTTAAAACAGTGGTTCTCAGAGCAAAAGGTAGATTTATTCTTAAAAACCCTGTATTAGCTTTCTAAGAAAGTGTTTAAAGACTAAATTTCCTTAAAAGACTAAAACCACAGCATTAGCTGTAGGTGAGGCATGACAAATTGAAGTTAAATTGTAACAAAATAGGCATAATTATTTTGCACTCTAAGATGAGAAAAAAAATATATTCAGCTGCTCCAGTTTCTATCTGTATTTCCTTCTCTGCAATAGTCTGAACTTACACTGGAAGGTAAGTGAGTGAACCACAGTGAACCAGCTCCAATCTGAGTATCTCTACTCCACTGCAAACCAAACAACTTCCAAGGATTCATTTCATCAACTGATTGTTAGACTTAAAAATCATGACCTAAAATCACGTTAGACAACAGAAAAGCTTACTGCCTTCCTAAAGGTAACAATTCCACAGCAAAATGTTCATTCATCAAATCTACCAGTAGAGATACATCATTTGTTAACTAACTAAAATACAAACCTGCAAAAGTTCAGTTACTTTCCTATAAAGTCTATAAGAAATACTAGGACTACTGAAGTTTTTCAATCAAGTTGGCTTTAAAAGAAACCATTTAGTTATCCTTCTACTCCTGGGTAATTGCAAGTTGTACACAAGACCAAAATTAGGAGGTTTGCCATTCTATGCCTGCTCTTAAGAAAAACAATGATATCCTGAATTTATGTGCAAAAAACAACTGTCCACTTCCTATCCTAATTCTTGCAGCAGTATTTAATAACTAACAGTATACAAGCATATACATTTACTTCCAGCCAGAAACCACAGATTACCTGGGCTCAAGTACCTTTTTTTTTTTTTTTNATGACTCCAATTGTAACTTCATCTGTTCATCATTTCTCACATTGTTTTCCCAGCCATATTCATTGTGTTCTAAGCCATGTGGAAGCAGTCTAACAGCCAGAATATGTTATTAAAGCTCAAAATAGCAGCCACTTTAGTACATATTGTGCATAATATTCAAGTCCATGCCAAAATCTGCTGTATTTTAGACTTCCCTTAGTCCCCACTGCAGGCAACTGGTTCTTGATGTTGTAGCAGTACCTGTACCTACACAACAGGTGGACTCAACCCACTATTACACTATGCAAAGATTTAGCAATATTAAGGCAGTCAAAACCAATTCTGAATTATTTTCAGCTGTATGAGGAGTTTCTCTTGATAGTATCAAGAATTTAAAAAAAAACATCTGTTCCACAAATGTGAAAACCTACAGAGAAAAATAGAAGCAAAACAATTGTTTCAATCAAATTTGCAGAGCTCATCACAAGCCAAGCATTTGCATAAGGTTTTCAGAGAATGTCAAACACTGAAATATTAACAGTGTCAAATAGAAATATTAAGTTTTAGAAGTTTTAATAAAATGACATAGTTAATAGTTTTACAAGATCCTATGTGACTTTTCAGAGTATGACACAACACTGGCAGAGATTCAGATTACTAAGCACTGCAATAACGGACGCGGGAAGTGTTGTTATAATGCCTGTTGCTATATAAACAACTATGGAGGATCAGTGAAATAATGCCTGCTGCTATATAAACAGTTGTGTGTGTTTATATCTTTTGGGAGCAATTATAACATTTTTTGCTTGCCTTTGTTTTATTGAATCTGGCTAGTTCTTCTAGCTCTGAATGCCTATGCGGGTTTACTGAAAAACCCTTAAGCTACAACATTAGAGAAACATGTTGTGGTATCAATAGCTCTTTAGATAATGTACCTCCAAACTAAGCATCTAAAAATCATTTTCATTTTTCATACTTAAAAAGACTATCAGTAAGTATCAATTACAGTTTGAAAGTAAACATAACAAAAGGGATTTTAAAACTTTTTTAAGATTCATGGGGAAGTAGGAGTTGAAAATGGAAAAATAACCACTGTGATTATAACAAGTCTTGAAGTCTTGAAGTTCTCAGTCTTGCTTCCAGAAGGAGCAAATGGAGGACTGCTACAGTAGTGACAGCCCTCATCCAAGAAAGAGGAAGTGCTCAAATATAACAGCTATTTCAATAGATGTTATGACTTATCTTTATATGCCTGTGTCCATCTCCCAGTTACACCTGAAAAGCAAAGTTTACTTTGCAACTCATCCAAGAGTATTAAACTAACAAGAGAGCAAGTTACATCCACATCCTTGATTCATTAATCCATTGAGTATACATACCTTTTCAAGTTCCTCAAGCATGCTTAAAGCCTTCACTGAAACCATCTTAAAAGACTCCCACCACAATTTTGATTTAGCAATAGCAAATAAGGCACACAAACAGCAACCAAAGCAGTAAGAGGAGATAACTGCATTTTATGCTATATCGTTGAAGGATACTTACAATCAGTTATTTTTAAAGCATGCTTAGTCTGAACTAACGTAACTGACCTGATTTGTCCCACATTTACAAGGGAGATGCTGATATAAATAAGATAATTTCCTGTTATCACAAAATCCTAGAATCGGAATCGTTTATCGTTTGAGTTATTTACAGTGTAAATAACTTGACTGCCCCATGCAAGAAAATAGCTGCAGAAAACTTCCTTTTTACCGGTACCTAAAGAAACCAGCTTTACAGCTCTATTGAAATTATGTCCTCTACAATGTGGGAACTGGACAAAGAATAATGCCTGTCAAATATCATGCAAGAGATAACCTCTTGAATACCTACAGAAATTGGAACTTTGATGAACAAGATGGACATGCTCTCCTCAATGGCTACACATCATAAATACATGCATTAGACATAATGACCAATGCAGGACAGAAATACTTCAATACAGAATCACAGAATGGTTTGGGTTGGAAGGGACCTTACAGCCCATCTCGTTCCAACCCCCTGCCATGGGCAGGGACACCTTCCACTAGACCAGGCTGCTCCAAGCCCCATTCAACCTGGCCTTGGCCACCTCCAGGGATTGGGCAGACACACCTTCTCTGAGCAACCTGTGCCAGGGCCTCACCACCCTCAACTTTCTGGGTATACAATTCTGGGCGAGTTATTCTCCCACAGTAACACTGCACTCACTAGGGACTCACTTACCTCACGGAGGATGGTCACTAAATTAAGATCAACTCATCATGTGTAATGAAGAACCTACACTGAAGTCAGGCCGAAGCAATTAAAGCTCTGGGAATGAAGGAAAGAGACAGCAAAGCAGCCAGTAAAGCAGCAAGATGCTTTCTTTTTACAGGCCTGCAACTCAAAACTCAAAGGCACTGCACTCTCAATAACCCCTACTTCAAAGTTTAAAAAAAATTAACTAAATTATTGAGATGAAAAAACCTAGAGCAGCAAGACCACTGCTCAAGCACTTGTGAGAGCTCAGTTCCACAAGGTCCATGTCTCTGCCCCAGCAGAACTGGGTGCCACCCACACTGTATGTTCAGAACAAAGAAAACTCTGAAAGATGCCATTTTGACCCTGTTCTGTGTTCACTTATCACCCACAAAAAACCTCACCAAGCTTCAGGGACTTCCTAATATTCATCCACCATAACAAGAGGTTTTCACAGTGTAATCTCAATTACTCCGCTGTGAATACCAGGACAAGAGTTCACTTCTTTCTCCTACTAAAGCCTCAGCTTCCTTAGATACACATACACATCCCTAACTTAGGAGCTACAGAGTTTATGGGGCTTGCACTTGCTGAATGCTCTCCCACTGTCTAATGCTTTGGACAGCTGTGCAATTCACTCCCATTTTTAGCAATGCTATTGTACTTCACCTTTGATAATTATAGTGAGTTTTTAGTAGGTATTATTAGACATAAGTGACTAATTTCTCTTTGGAAAAAACTCTGCATTTCTATGCTAGTGAGAGTCAAACAGCTGAAATCTTAAATGGAAATTTACAGCCTTAGATAATGTTATCCAACTCAAAAAGCTCCTCTGTGAACTTTGTGAGGGATGTAATTTTACAAACAGAAAATAGGAGTATTGAAACAATTCGTGCTCACACACAGATGGAAGTTATTATGAACTCTCGGAATTAACACACATTGTTTCAACTTTGGAATGTAACAGCAAAGCAAGTTTCTCCAAAAAAAACTCTACCAAGCCAGCACTAGGCTGCTTCTAATTCCAGCTGAATTCTCCTGAGTGCAAGATGTGGTTTCCAGTGTTATTATCCTGCTGTTTTACAAAACAGTACCCCTTTATCTCCAGAAGAGTTTTTATGTCAGTAATTTTATTTAATATCAATCCCATCTCACTTCTTCAACACCCACATTTCTCCTTGCTGCCAGAATTCTAGGTAATTGTAAAAGGAAAAAGAAAAATCTGTGAAACCAGGGAAGCTTATACAAATAATTTCAAAATATTTCTTTAAGTTGATCAAGTTTTTCTGGGCTCTTTGTTTGTCACAGTGTTCAAAATTTGCATGAATGATTCAAGTGAGGTGATAGAGACCCAGGCTCCTGTTTTCATGCTCCAGTGAAGCACTATTCTTCCCAGGCACCTCCAACCTTCCTACAGCACAGAGGTAATTAAGCAACTGATTTACATTTATTCCTGACAAAGAGGACTGGTTCTCTGAATTAAGGTAAACACCTTTGGATGATGGTCTGGAGATAAGAGAGAGGCAGCTGCTCATTCTCTGTCCAAACTTAATTTTTCACATGTTCACAAGAACCAAGCATATCTGGTGTTCTAGGGCGACATTATGATGCTTGTATACCAAATCATCTGTTCTGTTTATGCTGGATATTATATTCTGTGCCTTCAAGACTGGCTCTGAGAACGAAGGCGGGGGGAAGAAGAAGCGCGGAGTTTGTTATCAGAGACTGCACTCACTCCTCCACATTCGGTTGGAACACAGAACTCCACTGTGGTATCTGGACACGGACGGGGCAGAACACGGCGCTCCGTTGTTTTTTAGTTTGTTTAGCTAGCTGAAGCAGAGAAGTGCCCTGGACTGTTTTTCTTTCCCTTTTCTTGGAACTGTTCGAACCTGCTCCAAGACGGGGACCCAGGGAAACACCAAGAGCTCACACTTTGTAGCCTACCAGGGCCTACTCTGGGCAGCAGACTTTCCCAGCGCTGGAGGAACTGATAACAGAGTGACCACGCACAAGAGAGACTTTCTGAATTTGTCATCTGGTATTGTCCATTTTTTGTGCCGGGGAGTGCTTTGCCTGTTAAATAAACAGGTTTTTTTTCACTTCTCTCCAAGGAAATTCTTCCTTAACCAGTTGGAGGAAGAGGCTGTGTGGGTTTGCTTTCTGGGGGGGCCCCTTTTTGGGAGGTTTTCTCCCAAATTTGCCCTAAACCAGGACATCTGGACACTTCTATGAAAGCAGCCATAAGGTCTGCTAAAATCTCCATAAATTCAACAGTTTCAGCATCCCAAGAAACATACAAGAACTCAGACAATCTTGGGTTTTTAGGTCAATTTAGACCCAAAGCACAGAGGTTTTGTGATGCATTTCTGCACATTATCTACGTGCTCTGCTTTCACAGTGGAATTTCCCCTTGGCAGAACTATATAAAGCAGCAATATTTGATCAAGGACATCAAAACAAAGGTGACTACAACAGTTTATGTGGACATCGTAACACTTTAATGATTAAATAAGTAGTAGATGCACCCCCAGAAATTCCAATTTACTTTTATTATGTTTTTATATCCAACAGCATACAACCTCAAGCATTAGCACGTGAACCACTAGTGTTCTACTAACCACTTTGAAGTTTGCCCACTGACTAGTTTGCACCAGCACCAATGACCCCAAGTAGAGCTGGAAACTCTTTTTATGCCAATACATACTTAAAGCCTTCATTTACTTTTATAAGTTTCAATATATACCAGTGATTTCAGAAACCAACCGCAAGGAACTGGAAGGCAACATGGGTGAGTGACCGTGTGCTCAACCACCCAGAGTCCTTCAGAAACAGGACAAGAAAATCAGAATGAGAGGTTTCAGTAGGTCCAAGAGTGGTAACAACTCAGAGGTGACAAGTCAAACAGATAAACAGGAAAAACAAGTGAAGTGATGACAGTTTCTGTAAAAAAAAATACTACAGGCACAAGTGTCAAGTAACCCAAACGAAACAAACAGGAAAGACAACCACCCCAGGCTCAATGAAGAATTCATCATTTTGATGAAAAAAAATGACAGAGCTTCTTGCTTGCAAGAATGGCAAACTCCAGAACAAGCTAGAGACGAAGAAGGGCTGAAAGGCAAAGCAAGCAGCATCACGACTCACAAGTTACAGAATGAACTAGTAAGCAGAGATTAGGGAAAGCATTGATTTGATAGTAATGAAGAGAGAGATCTATCAAAGTATTTGAGGGAAAGACTAGTCCCTTTTTCTCACTTATCTTCCCTCTGGAGGTCAAGTGTGAACAACTGGCTGTCACCACCAACAAGGAGGTACAGTCTAAGATAGACAGGCTAAGCAAATTTCCAAGATTAGTAGGATTTGATTAACTTTGTCTTAAGATATTTTAGCCTTTCAGTAAATTCAGAGGTTATTTACCAAAATACGCTAAGCATGGGCAAGCCTGGAAAACGGTAAATGCAATCGAAGCTTATAAAACAAACAACACAGAAAGACTTAGAAGCTTTACTTCAATTTGGGATAAGGAATGGCAAAAAAGTGATGGAAGAGAAAACTGGAAAAACAAACAAGACTAGTAGAAACTAAGCATAAAAAGGTCAGATTTTTCAAGAATAAAACTGTAAGACTAATGTAATTTCAAACAGATTAGAAACAGAAATGTCGTATTTCTCTTGGAATTTACATCCCTTGGCATTTTCTGTTATAATATGCTCACAAGCATGCTGGGGGAATGGGATATTTATCAAGTACAAGTGAATACAGAGAAAGTACTCTTTGGGTGTAATAAAGAATGGTTCATGACTACAACTGAAGTGCTGGCAAAATGGGACTCCACCTGGAATAACAGAACCCCAGTTCTATCCAGTATTTTAATCAGGTAATCTGGATAGGGCATAGGCTCAGATGCAGCTAACATAAAGCTGAGACTGAGTTCTCAACCTCTAGTGTTGTGCCACCAAAGCAGAAACATGATTAAGAACAAGAAAGTTCATCTTTAAGAATACATTCAAGGTACAGCATGTAAAATGTAAATTTAACAAATCACATGCTGTGACAGCTGCAGCTGGTCTGAAGCTGCACAGATAAATTTGGCCATAACAGAACCCCAACTCGACCAGGCTAGTTCATTAAAGAGTAGAAGCAAACAAGTCCCTGGCTAAGACAGTGATAAGTTGAATTCGAACTCAAACAGGGGAGCCCAGCCAATCCCATTCAATCCTGAATGCAGACATGTAGTTGGCCGGTGAGCTGGGTGGTGTTGAGACCTCGACCACTCAGGTGTTCAAGCATGGGAAATTTGAACCCCCTATAAAAGGGGGTGTCCATCAATAAACATTGGCTATTGTCGCTTGAACTCAGTGTGTTCAGTTGTGTGCCTGTCTCCAGACCTGCAATAAATGTAACAACCTTCACAAATTCAGAATGGACTGTTGTGATGCTGTGCAGAAGATACCTGAGGCTCTTGGTTGTACAGAATCATAAGATTTACTCTGCTAGGCTTTTAAGAGTAAAAAACTATTAGAACCCAATGAACTGGAAATAAAAGGACAAGACTTGGGAAGCATTTCTCTCATCGTACTCAATGTTTTGAAAGCAACAGTTGCTCACTATATCCAGCTTTGGGCATTACATTTCAAGAAAAATGTGGATCCAGATGGAGAATCTGAGACATGAGAAGTGTTGTAAAGTGATTTTTCAATGCATAAAAGTTTGCAAAGAGGAAGAGACTTAAATAGATCAGATTATTATAATATATAAACAAAGGCAAGACAGGTTTGGACTCAATGTCAGAAATCAGCTGTCTTTACGGGCAAGACAGACAAGCACTAGAACTAAGCAGTACTTATATCACAGGCTTTTCTTCACCAGGGACAGCATAAAAGCAGCTGACCCTGTCCTAGGACTACGTACCAATTGAAACAGCCAGGCCTCTTTAAGACCAGCTTTCTGAATGTTCTCTGAATTCCATACCAAATGTGTTAGCTGCAGGTATTACTGCCATCTCAAATACAAGTTTGCAAAGTCTCTTGCATTTTTCAGAGTAAAGGATGTTTTTTTAAAATATATTAAAAACAAGGAAGTAAGGTTGATAAGAGAACTTTTAAAATAAAAGTCACACATTTGCAATACTTCATATTTTACATGTATTGTGTTTTCTTACCAGGGTAGAATACTAGGTGAAGTAATAATACAGCAAAATTAAAGACACACGAGCAAGAATTACACTAATAGATCTTCAAGTACAACAGAATGCAAAAACTGAGAATATTTACAGTTTTCAAAACAGAGTGAAGTCTACAGACTCATAGAATGTACTATTTGAAAAGGAAAAGATTTATTATTATCTGGCAAGTCCTTCTCTAAGCACCACAGAAGAAAATCTCAAGCACAAAGCTGAAGATAAGTGAAAATTACGTTTTCAAGGATATTGTTCTTAGTTCACAAGTTTTCACCACAGAGAGCAGCATCACTGGACAGCACATGCATACTCACATCATATTGACACCAAGCAGAGAATACATATAAATAATAATAAATAATAATCAGAAGTGTACCAACCTGTGCTATATTTTTGTTGAGAAGATAAACTCCGTATTCAAACTGAAGCTTCTCCCCTCCTTTTGCATATAAAGGAAATCTGATGGGAAAAAAAAGGGGGGGGGAATATTTAAGGTGAAATTATTCAGATGCTTATGTAAACCTCAAAAAGCCTCAGATTCCTTTTCTGAGAAGGTAAAAATTTAAAAAGCTTCCTTTGCTGACTTCTCCCAGGAACCCCTCCATAGGATGTATTTAGGAACCCTCTGCAACTCCAGTCAATCAGCATTTAACAACTGATGCCAAAACTCAGCTATGGAATTCCATTTTTTAAAGTATTTCAGGTTTTTAAAAGACACTTTATGATTCTCCCAGGGCTGCAACATCCCTCTCACCAATCAAAGTGTAATTTCAGAAGCACACAGCACAATTCCAGATCCCATATTATCCATCTGTATTCACCCAGTCACACTTGTTTAGCTCATTTCCAAACAGAAAGAATATTTTTAAAAAGTTGTTCTCTTTTGATCATTACCCTGTGATTGACAGAGCACAATGCCCTTTACACAGAGAAGAAATCTGCAGGCTCACTTACCAGAACAACATTCAGAATAGAAGTGATTCCTTTCAACAAACTTCATACACACCACAAAGGCTTGAGTCACAGCATCACAGGTCACTATAGCCTTTGCAAATATTTTATTACTGATCTTTATTCTTCCTACGTAATAAATACTGCTCACCATTTTAAATACCCAGATGTAGCAAACAGCTTGTAAGCATAGCTTGGCACTGCTACGTAAGACAAGAGAACTAAAACATTAATCCCTTAAATACTGAAACTATTTGACAGTTTCTGCATTAAAGAATATTGTTTTATACATCTGCTTAAAGAATCTCTGCTTAAGTGAAGAAGTTCTCAAACAGCTTTAACAGCTGTACACTGTACTTCTAAGGATTGTTTTTTGACTCCTCCACAGCACCAGAGGTTATGAGGTCATCCTGGTCAATTCAGCAATCTTTGTACAAACTAGAATTTATTTTTATGGGAACTGCAGCATGAATCAAGCTTTTGCCTTTTCACGAACCATGTCCTGCAGCTCCTAATCAAGGTGGATAATGTCATGGATTGTGAAATCAATACTATTCTATTTACCATCTGTATGGAACTTGTCTTCTGTTAAGTGGGCAGTTTTCCTTATCTCTTCCACAACCACTCCTCCCTCCAGAGAGACATCGGCTGATAACAGGCTGTTGAATGTCAATGCATGACTGATAAAAACTTTAACATCCTATTGTGAGATGCTCCGCCCAGAGGGAGGAGCCAAGCATTCCTACACAGATACAGCTGGGAATCTGGAGAGACAAGGCAGCTCTTGCTGGGTTTCGCTCAGAAAGAGAATTACCCTTTTCATCTGGATCCTCAGAGGAAGATCTTCACCGTTCCTTTGATAGGATTTTCCTGCTCCAACAGAACCACACCCGAGGACTGAGTCCAGGAAGACTGCAGCCACAATTCCAATTGGACTGAGACTACACCCTGAGCAACCGGGTGTCAGGTTGAGTTCTGACTCTGTCTGTGTTGTTTTAATCTACTGCATTTGTTTTTTGTTTTGTTTTTTTGTTTTTTTTTGCTTCCCTAGTAAAGGACTGTTATCCCTGCTCCCATATTTCTTGCCTGAGAGCCCCTTGATTTAAATTTTATAGCAATTCGGAGGGAGGGAGTTTACATTCTCTATTCCAGGGGAGGCTCTGGCCTTCCATAGCAGACACCTGTCTTCCCAAACCAAGACAAGCTCCTAATCAAGATGATGAATTAATTATACACGTAAGCCCCACCCTACAGCAGAAACTAAGGTCTCTCTCAAATATAAGATAACAAATACAGGAGATAAAAATCTACTAGAAACAACACACATTCTGGAAAGGTGATTAGGCAAAGTGAATTTTATCATCCATCAGCCCCATAGCAGAGTACATTTGTAATTTTAAGAATTATATAGTGTCATTAAAGCTAAAGGTTAACAAGTCACGATCACAGCAGATCAAATATTGAGTCGTCAGCTTCAGGTTTTCTGCTACTTTCAAACTTGCTAGATCTCTTTCAGCTGAGGAACATTAAAATCTCTGTGAATACAATATATCTAGCTAACCTTCCTAAATAGATCTACAAATCAAACTAGTTCCCCATGCAAGAAAATGAAACTTTCCCAAATGCTACAAAAATTCTGCAACACATTATTCTAAGTGTAAAATACAAAGCAAGAGGAATTCACTTCAGTATCTCCAATTATACTACCGAAACAGAGCAAGGGTTAGATTTAAAGAATAACTTTACAATCAACAGTTTAAAACTAACCAATTTTTTTACAATAAAAGCACCATTAGGAACACAAACCATGTTTTCCAGGAAGACAGCATTTCATGAAGTCACTGGTAATGGGAACCATGCATTCTATTATTAGACACAGAGCTCTTTGATCCATGCAGTATAGAAAGGGGGTAAAAACTGGTTTATGGTGCTCACTGACATCTCCTACACAGATTCTTTTAAAAGGGAAAATCAGGCTTTTCTGCTTATCACATTGATACTGCTTCTTTGCCAATATTCAGATTTCTATCCTCTAACTTCTACTAATTAAGCTTGAAAGGCTTTAAATCATGTACATCCTCAGGTCAGCTTTCACAACATAATCACCTAAATGAAAGTCTTGAAAACTGCCAGTGGATATGCATATACACATTTATGACTCAAGAGAAAAATATTACTAGGTTTTATGCCTCTCTCTTTGTGTTTTGTCTTGCTTTCCCATTAAGCCTGATCACAAGCAATAGTTTATTTAAAAATAAACTATTTAAAAATAAATAGTTTATTGCTAAATTGAGCAATAAATTCAATAAGCAAGCAATAAACTATATAAAATGTTTATCAAGCAATAAACATTTTATATAGTGCTCCAGTGAGTGTAATAGAACCCAACTTGAACTGCTGCTTCCCTGTGCCAAATTCTTCTTGTCCACTCCACAGAAAAGTAGTGATTGTAAGCTCAATCTCTCCCTTTGGCATGCTGCAAAAAGCTGAGTCTGCTGTGTAAGAATTTAGTTATACTAAATACTTTTGAAAAACACTATTTTAGTGTTTTTATAATCACAAAATGCATAATAAAATTAAAAATGTAAACTGCCTACCTATTCTACTCCAAAGTGCACCTTCCTTCTTTCCATTCTTGCTGATATATTTAGGGAAAAAAAAAGCTCCTAAGCTCACTAAGCTCCTTTGAAGCAAAACACAGATACTTATTCTGAGACAAAAAATGTGAAGGAGTATGATATGTTTAGTGGATAGAATCAAAAATCACAAGCTACAGGTACCCTTTCTATAATCAGCAGAAAAGATTATCTGAGAGAAGTTATCAAGTGTTGGAAATTTGTTCTCAGTCCAGAACAGAGCTCAGAAGCTGAGCTCTGGTCCACCTCAGCGTAGTACTTACACACTCTAGGAAACTATGCATCTGCCATGTAAACAGTCAGGAATTGTGAACAAAACAGCTTCTGCTCAGTGAGGGTCAACATGTACCTTTATAAAAATACGTTGTCATTTACATACAGCTACAGAATATGACATTTCAGCAGCATGTAAACTGCTTAAAATACAGTGCTAACACACCCTGAGTTTACAGAAGATAATGTATTTCAGTATATAAAGAGACAGGCAATGAAGCAACAGTAGTTTTAATAATGATTTGTGAAGGAGATCCTGGTTTAGAGAAGATTAACCTGATGCAAGAAAAAATCCACCATGTTTAGTAATTTGTAACAGGTTTACCCCATTTGGAGCTGATTCTGTATCTGGTATTCCCACTGCTTTCAAGACAGGTCAGCAAGGGTAGGAGCCTGTACTAGGGAAAAGCAACAAGAACTAGGAGTGATTAAGGGAATAATTAGCCAGCAGGGATGCATAAAGGTGGCTTTAGGATCTAAGAGAATTGTGCCAAATATGCTGAAATTAAACAAGCCCCATTCTGAATTCAGAAGGTGGAGAACTCTGGATAAGAGTGATCCAAACTGCACACCAGACTGATTTGAACCAGATGGTCAATATGTGCTTTGAAGGTCTAAGATAACATAAAGAAGATTCTTAATCTTAAAAGCTTACATTTGTTTTGCGAGTCTCATGTTTTGCTTATTTAATCCTATAGGACTGTGACAAACACTAAGTTTTTACTAATTTTTCTTTGAGTCATGTTCTGTTTTATAGGGCTCACTGGGATACAAGTCAGATGACCAGCGTTACCCAGCTGCATCATAATGCATATCTACAATTAACGACAAAACACATGCAGGACATTTTTAGGCACATAGCTCATATCCCCTTCCATGGCATATCACTTGGGACAAAACCTGTGTTTTTCTACGGTGATGCCACAATGACTGAACAGTTTCTCCCCTGGTGAACCAACACTATTATGCTCAAGACTCAAGCATTCCCAGTCCCACAGGAAATGGTTTTGATTGTCATTTCTCAGAGATGACAAAAAATTTTAAATAAAATAAACTTAAAATAATAGAAGCAGATAAAAGACACTTTTAATCATCTCTGAATAACTTAATTTTAGCAGAGCTTAAAATAGAGATGACAATTCGCATGTCGTAACCTTACCTCTCTCATCCTCACCTACCTGGCCTCTCTCCCATCTCTCCTGCTTGAAGGGTTCCCAAGAATAAGCCCCTCCTCTCTACCTGCAATCTTAATTTCAGCAAGTCATTATCCACCGCTTTATTTCAATCCATTCCCTATTAATTCCTGCCACAATTCCTAAACAGACATCAGCTATTGGGTAAAGAACTCTTCAGCTTAAAACTTGTTTTTCTATCAAAGTCACCTAATATTCAAATATTTAAACCTACAGAGGATCTGCTGATATGCAACGAGTAAGGAAACAAGTGTAAGCAGGTCAAGGCTCAATAGAGTTGTGAAAAAGCAAGGCAGAGGTTACATGCTTGGTTCACAGTTACCCTGATGATATAACATCAAGTCAGACTTTTAAATAAAAAACAGGGCTGAAACTCTACCTGTAATCCACATTGAAACTACAAAAGCAGCACATTACCATCAACAATGGAATTAAGTTTTGAGTTCAAGGCCCTCACACTTCACAAATGCTAAGTTTTTAAATAGTTAGTTTGAATATTTGCATTAAAAAAATATCATTCTGATAGGTATCAAGTTTAAAGGAACCCAACTACATCATCAACAGGATTCTCAGGGAGCTGTTAACTTTGCTTAGTCTAATTAGACTTTATTCTACCATGGTATTTAATCAAGTAGAACGCTCTTTAGATATAAGAAACACATGTAACTCTAAGAAACTTAAAAGCAAAGTATAATCTCATTACAGTAAATCACATCGAGGTTACAAAGACTAGACAGGATACTAAATCACCCACTCTGGTTTAAAAGTCTTTCTATTAAAAAAGAAAAACCCAGTATATGCGTTTCCAGTCAATATGAAAAACCAGTGGTGGCTGGTTGTCAGCATTTCCACTCCAGTTGACTCATGTACATGCAAACAGCTGACTAGAAATCTCAGTGTAAAACCAAGGCAAATTCCAGTTTTCAGTTCAAGGAGGATTCCTGAATATGTCTAAACACATTTGCAGTCTGGTGGCAGTACAGAAGCAGCAGACATGATTTCAGATGAACACTTTTGCCAGTTGTGCTTGTCTAGGGTCCTAAAGGCATTTCTGCTAGAAGTCAGCTCTGTAATTCTTCCGGATCCCCACAGGAATCTGATCCAGAGGCTGCAGCCCACCCCATGAGGCCACAAGCCACTGCTCCATGTTGCTGTTCATCCAGATACAAGGAGATCATCCTGTAATCATAAAGCTACAGGCACAAAGAAGCCTAATGTATTACCTCTAAGGCAAGTTCAAACCACCCTGAACACTCAGCTATCGTAACAGTTTCCTCTAAATAAACTTCATCCTTCCTAGGGGTAGGAAGATTGTTTAAGTCACCTTCCATTGTTAATTTAACTCTTTTCCATGATTCAAGATGTAACAAGGAAGACTGTGCTCATGTGCTGCTGAAAGTAAAACCAAGAAATTTCAGGCACAGACAAGAGAAAAAGCCTCTTGCAAGGATTTTTTATTTTCATATTTACAGTTTGAGGTGTGATGCTGGCAGTTCATCATATCCATAATCTATTCTGGTGGGTTTTTTTTCTTTATAAGGAGTATTATTGACTTCTTAACAAAAGAAAGGGTTGCAACCCTTCTCTTACTGACTTTTAAAACCCCTGGCTTTGGTAAAAGCATAGGCAACAATTTGCTAATATAGTGTCTTCAACCAAAACTGATCACTAATAGTGATGTATTTAAAAACCAGAAAACTGACTACAGAAAAAGAGATCTTTTAAAGTTGCCCACAGATATTGATTCTGGAAAACCAGATGACTGTTTCAAAGCTACAACAATGATTAGACTATTTGTGGTGTTTTAAGCATTAGACCATTCTTACAACTCAAATAAATTGTGCTAAGTATTCTACACTAACCACTAAAAACTCTTCACTGTCATACTTTTTCCAGCTGACCCTCAACAAGTACTCATCAGCCATCAGGATGTCATTTAATTTCATATCTTTAGCTCATCTTTAGCTGTTTTAAATAGTCACTTTGGTGCTTGATGAACACTCAAATCACTACAAGATTCCTGGCTCAGGCAGATGGTAAATGTTAGGAAAAGTTAGAGTCCTTATACCATACATTTATTTCAGTCCTCAAGCATCTCTTACGAATTCAAGTCCAAATACATTTACTGTTGTGTTCTGTGATTTATGAATTCTGCATCCAGAAATATCACATATGTACCAATATACTGATGGCCCACTTTTATTGTCTATAACCACCTGCCTTTAACACAAACTATTTTTAAAGCTTATGAAATTGCTTCATTTTTAACTGCTTTCACCTGCTTCTACTTTGGTAATACACCATATGTTTTAGATCTTTTATTCTCTCTTCAGTTCAGACCTCTGCCATATCCCAAATTATATTAAAGTCTCAAAGTTTAATCTGTACTTCAGAAAGCTCTTAAGGGAAGAAGTCAGTAAAATAATGGTTTTTACACATCACATCCAACTGTCTTGCACAGGCTGAAGTCTGGCACAATTTAAATATCATATTACATCTCATTTGGCAAATCTAAGTAAAATTCCAAATCTAGTTTGGAATCATATTACATAGCCTTAACTTTCCAAGTGATTCAGAACTTTAAGGACCAGTAATATTTGCAGCTTTATAAGCTAAACTAGGACACTTATGGTTTAAGAACACTTAATTATCACAAAATGTTTTGTGTTGGAAGGGACCTGAAAACTCATTTTGTTCCAACCCCCTACCATGGGCAGGTTCACCTCCCACTAGACCAGGTTTCTCCAAGCCCTGTCCTACCTGCCCCTGCACATTTCCAGGGATGGGGCAGCCCCAGCTTCTCTGGGCAACCTGTGCCAGGGTCTCCCCACCCTCACAGGGAAGAATTTCTCCCAATATTCCATCTAACCCTGACATCTGGCAGTGGGAAGCCATCCTCCCTTGTCCCATCACTCCAGGCCCTTGCCTAAAATGACTCTGTAGCTCTCTTGGAGCCTCTTTATGCACTGGAAAGAGCTCTCAGGTCTCCTTGGAGCCTTCTGTTTTTGAGGCTGCGTTCAGAGCAGAGGGGCTCCAGCCCTTGGAGCACCTTTGTGGCCTCCTCTGGATTCACTCCAGCAGCTCCACATCCTTCTGATGTTAGATCCCAGAGCTGGAGGCAACTCTGCAGGCGGGGTCTTGCCAGAGCAGGAGAGATGAGCAGAATTTCCCCCTTCACTGCTGCCCATGCTGTGGGATCAGCCCAGCACACAGGCGCTTCTGGGTGCCAGAACACATGGCCAGGGTATGTCCAGCTTCTCATCCAGCCATTTTCCCCAGCTGTCCTTCTCCTCAGAGCTGCTCTCAATCCATTCTCTCCCCAGCCTGAACTTGTGCTTGGGATTGCTACAATCCCAGTGCAGCACCTCGCACTTGGCTGAACTTCATGAGGCTGGCACAGGCCCAACTCTTCAGCCTGTCCAGGTCCCTCTGCCATCCCTTCCCTCTAGCACCACACAGCTTGGTGTCATTGGCAAACTCCATCTCACTGTCCATGTCATTGACTTAGAAGTTAAACAGTGCTGGTCACAATTCCAAATCATGAGAACACCAATCATCACTGCTGTCCATTTCAACATCAAGACACTACCCAGTAGTTTAATGCAGACTGGAATCTTAATCCAAATATTAAATGAAGCTGACACCACCGCATTTTCACATGACCGCATTTACACTATCTTTGATACTTCCCGCCCAACTGTGTCAAATTTATCAGAGAATAAACTCAACCTGGCTTTTTCTTTCACTTCTCATTTTCAAGGACAGTAAGCAGAATAACTGCAGAGGTGGCTGCAGCAGAGACTTGGCAGAATGCAGCTGAAATCCAGATTATTCATTACCATACAGAAAAAGAACTGATGTAATTTCTGTGACTGTAAGTCACTCGTGTCATAGCAGAGTCATCTACGAGATCTGGGGGAACAATTGTGTCTCACACAACACTATTAAAAATGGGTCAGTTAAGAAAAAAATTAGTTTTAAGCTTTCGACCATGGATAGGACACTCTATACAAGGACAGGACTAAATAGCACAATCCAGGTAAGATAATGGCCTGAAAAAGCCACAAGTTCTTGTTTGATATGTCTGAAGTATGAGGAGTGTAGAAGAAAAGGTTCAAATATTTACTGAAGTTTGACTTATTTCAGCTTCATCCCCTTTTGGGGTCTGCAAGGAGGGGCAGGCAGGGGAGGAAAGAACTAGTATTTTCCCTCCAAGCTAACCACATCTTGTTTGCTCACTGTAATGGAATGTCGTATTCAGAGGAGGAAGCTTGTGTTATTTACAAGTCCTGGGGCTTCTCTGAACCAGAAGAAATTAAACCCTGAAAGCCTTTTAAGTCAGAAGGACCACCACTCTCCAGACAGCTCACTTGAAATCACAATTTCTCAGGACACTTCAAATCAAATACTAGGACAAATAAACTGCTCAAGAGCCACAAGGACCAAAATATCCAGCATTCCTAATATCTTAGCACTCCACCTAGATCAAGGCACAAGAAGCTTTAGCTGCACACCTTTAAAACCTTTAAATCCTTCTCAGATAAGCTGCACCACAACTCTATCAGCTTCAGAGCAGAGACTGCACAGACCTCCTGCACAAGACCCAAAATTAAATGAAAAGACAGAAGAAAGAACTACAAGCATGCATTTTGCTTGTAATTACAGATTAAGACAAAAATATGAGTTACAAATCACAAACAAATTCAGACTGGATTACTATACGGTTTTGAGTTCCTACTTAACAGAAAAAGCTACATTTGTAAAACAAATTTGATGACAAAAATACAGACTGCCATGAGAAAAAAGCATATCCCCATTCAAGCTTTATACAATAAATAATAATTACTTTACTGGGGAAATAAAACATTAGTTTAACTTTATGAAATGTTTTTTCAAAATGCTTTTCTGAACCGTTCAGATGATGATAATCAAAAGCAGAATCATCTTTCTGTGATAAGTGTAACTGCTGTGACCTTGCTCTAGGGGAATACACGATAGCTTCAGTATGTACAGATTGTAGAAAGAAAATAAGAGCAAAGATCTAGATTATGAAAGTCAGGCAGCTCCTGACAAGACAGTCACCACTTTGTACAAGTGGGTATCATTCTAGTGCTTCAGCAAATGATTTCAAACACTTCAAGATCACAGCAAAGAATCTATGGAGCCAGCGACACTCATGGCTTTTTGTAAACTGGGCATTTCCATGACATATTTCAGCTTGGATTCAAGGCTTGCACCATACAAGCCACGATGGATGTCACAACACATGGACTATCTGTAAGGACAGAGCAGATAACCTCGCTATTAGAACTTTAAATCTCACTGCCACTGAAGAATCATTTTTAACTAGAAGGCACTTATACAGGTCAAGTCCCTGCTTATTTTAAAAAATGAAGTAATGTTTTGGAAAAAAAAAAATCTCAACAGGAGTATAGTGTTCCAATGGGAGTAAATTAAGAGTAGTATGTCTTCACAGAAACATTTCTCAGCTGGTCTCTAGGGTCAGTGGTCTCATATACTGCAGTAAACAAAATCTGCTTTCTCAGACTGGCCAGGAGTATGTTAAAACTTCTAGTTCCCAGAAACAGTGTTAACATTATCTAAATTCATTAGACAACACCAGGTCTAATTCTTTATCTATACACAGCAATATCAACTGACTCAATGAAGGAAAAAGTATTCTTTTGCTAATCAAGAATCAAATAAGCCAGGATCCTAGCTAAATATCCTCAGGAATTGTAGAATGTAAAAATGCAGTTCAAGATAAGTTCATGGCAAAAAGCATTCTTTGAGCAATACAGTTGAACACTTAACACACACTCAATCTGCCCCAAAGAATCAACTTTTCTTTGATAGCGATTAGATTTCTCAAGCAACCATCTCCCTCCATCTAAGTTTGCCAAGATTTCTTCCCAAAGCTGCCATTTCATTACCTCAGCCAAAGTACCAAATATGATTCAAGACGTGTCAATTGAGTTGGAAAATCTTAATGTCAGTGAAAAGTTATTCTTCACATGCTTGTGTTCTGATTTTTCATACTGCTTTGTTTGCAAGTGACTTATCTGTTACCGGGCACAGAGCAAGAACAACTTTAGTGGTGTTGTACTAAGTCTACTGTAGCTGAAATCCTTATTTTCCCATTCTTCCAAAGTGGAGTAAGGCCACAATAAGGAGGATCACTTACAGATTATGCTCATTTAACAAGTGGATCACAAATGCTCCAAAACTATTCATGGCCAGTTCAGCAACACTTACGTCCACTTATTTGCAAATCCAGCTTGTCACATTTCAAAGAAATTAAAGATAATACATCGAGAAAGATAATTTGGAAGCATCTTTGGAGCAGAATTGGCAAGGAATCCCATATGTTTGCCTTATTCATACTTTATCCTGAAAAAAGATTTTTTACATCAGAACTTCCACTGTCAATAACTCAACTTTCCATGATTTAACACTGCGTGAACCACACACAACATGCCAGTTTTTCTGAGCAGAGCAAATGAGTAGGTCTAAAATACAACAACAATACACCAAAATAATTGCTTCAGTATGTGCAGATTCAAAATATGTCCTGCCTGATTTACTTAATCTTCTCTGAAATTTGGTTTCTTAAGCCAATGAAAAGCACCCCAAACTGGACTAATCCAGTCTGCTAGGGTTTCAAGGTTCAGTCAACAAACTGTGGAGATACATCAACATTCCCCACATGCAAAGGTGCTGCAGATCTTGTACATCAACTAAGACAAACTTACTCAATGCTTTGCATCCTTAAGGAATCCAGAACCACTCTGAAGACCCAAGAAGGGCACCTCTGATTCATGTTTTATGCACTCTTCAGTTGCAACAAGTCTGCACCATCCCAGTGGAGGGTGACCTGTTTTTTTTTTATTTATACATTTGCCCTTCCCATAAGGGCTACAGCAATGAATTCAAACTGGCCTTCAAAGTATCAGCACCTAGAGAAATCAAACATCAAGACAAAAACTGGCTAATCACTGCAATCTTCTGGCATGCTTGAGGTTTTCAATAATGATCAAGCTTAGCTGCATACAAAGACAAATTTGAGGTGTAACTCCAACTCAGAAAAATAGTTTCCAGGAAACTACTTCAGGAACAGACCTATCCCTTTTAGCTATATTATTATTTAGCTGTATTTTGATCCTGTTTTCTATGAGAGCCCAGTATTACAATAGAGAGATGTTTCCTATTTTAATGACAATAAAAGGTATTTAGACAGGACAAGTAACCCATGGTAGCATCCTTAATTTCATTCCCCCTTATACCATTTCATACATCTCTTGGTTCCTGAGGTACATCAAAGTCATAAAACAACTGCAAAGATGTCAGATGCCTCAATGTACATGCTCAAAACTTGCATGGTAGCTGTTTGAATCCTTTGGCCTTTGCTGTCTGTGTTTGTCACACACAGTGAAAGGAAAAAAAATAGTCTTTCTCTAAATTACAAAATGCCAAGGAAATCTTTACAGTTGTTTACTGTTATCTCAGATCAACTAATGCCAAATATTCCTGCAAAAAATGCACCAGACTAGATCAGGTTTCTTCCATTACTGTCTAGGTCCTGTTTGTTTATCTTTATATTTTATATAAATTTTTGGCCTTTATAACACTGAATACCAGCAAGTTCAATATTTTAACATATGACCAAAAAAAAAAAAA
>VZRH01007640.1:36762-66136 GCA_013397555.1 Urocynchramus pylzowi
AAAAAAAAAAAAAAAAAAAAAACCAAAAAACCAAACCAAACCAAACCAACCAAAAAAAAAAAAGAAACAAAAAACAAAAAACACCACAAAAAAAACCAAAAAACTTCCTAGACATCAGACAACTCTGCAATGTCTTTAAATGCTCCAGCAGCTATGCTTGCAAACGACAATGTTCTTGCTACCTTATAAATATAAAACCTTTTTAGGCACTGATGCCATTTTCTACCCCTTCATTTTTTCCCCAACTTGAAGTATGACATTGAGGTGGCAACTTTCTTCCTACTGCTCCTCCTACTCCTCCCTTAACACATTTTGTGGGGATGAAGGTGTAGGATCTGTCAGATTGTGAGTACTATTTGATTTCTCTGTACTATTATTACAGAGAAATAACGTTAGTAAAACTATTTCTTGAAACAGTTTCTAGTTCCAAGTTACCTAGCAGGGAAGTAAGACCTCTTGAAAATCTTTAAGAGACATAGTAGGAGTCATAGCTCAAAAATTCAACATAAATAATTTGTCTGAATGTGCATTTCACTTGTCCAGATATACAAAGCAAACCAGAAAGGTGATTAAACTTAAAAAACCCTATTTTTCCTCTTAGAGGAACATACATCTTTCCAAGCTGTTTATACTCAAAATACTATGTCATGAGCAACAACACCAACACAGGAAATGTCACAATGTATTTCTCACTCCAGCCACAACAATCCTTATTTTGTCCTAAGCTAGGAGCCATTCTTTATTAAAAATAAACACTTTATAACGCTTTGCAAACTCACAGAGTGAAGCTGGTCTCAGGGTCACTCCAGAAGGCGAAATGGACTGTAGCAGGAACCTTGGAGCAACAGGTTAGAACAGCAGAGGTGAGCACACCCAGCGTGGTGTGTAGCAAAAACTCCAAAGCAGTGACAGGAGCCGCTGGGGTCAGACACCACTTGTGGAGTTGAAGTGTAGCGAAAAAGCCCGAAGCACTGGCAGAAAACAACAGGGCAGGTCAGCGGCAGCCAGGCTTTCACAAGCAGCCAGGAGACCCTCCCTCTAGGGAGGGGTCAGGGGTCCCCTTCTCAGTAAGGTTGGATGTTGAAAAAGTCCCAGTTCAACAGCTGCTCTTGCGAGCAGAGGCTCACCCACGGGAAGGAGAAGCAATGAAGGACAAAAAAACTACACAGTAGCAGTGAATCCCCCAGGCAGCAGCAGGCCGGCACCAAAACCACAAGTCTGATCTTGAGAGAGAGAATGAGAGCTGAGCCCAGCCCCTAACTCCCAGCCTATTTTCTCAGTATCCCTGTATTTTCCAAGAGAAAAACTCCCAGCTAAGAGACAGAAGCAAACTGTGCCCTGTCGCCAGCCCTGGCCACATCTTTTGTCTCTCTTGAGAATCTGTTGTTCCCATCTCTTAGACAACAAATGGGAGAAAAATTTCCTGGGAAAGGAAAAAAAAAAAAGGAAAAATCCTAACCTCCAACACCCTGCAATGAAAAAAAAAAAAAAAACCAAGTATGTAAGTAAAAGCCAGTCCATAATGAGGATGCTATGTTATAGTAAAGATCAAATATAGGCAATTACTCAACAATTTATGCTGGAGTTTGAAAAGCTGAAATCTGATTTCTACAGAAATCTAATAATGCATGGTAACTGCTGTGCTCAACACAATTAGGAGCAAGGGAGAAACATGATCTATTAGTTTAGAAAGAAAACTGCAATTTAAGACATTTGACATAAAACCTTGGATTTGGTAGGATTGTTTCTCCAATAGCTGGGAAGAGAAGATTTCCAGCAGGACCTAATTCTGAAAAAATATTACACAACACAGGTAAGTAGACCAACAGGGATTCATTTACTTAGCTAAAATCTCTCCTTTTCAGAAATCTGTTGTGAAATCAAGTATTATGTCACAAGACTTTGGAAGGCTGTAGCATGAAGGACTAAACCTTCTAATCTGTATGAGAGAACAGGAAATTGAATTGATCTTTACACACCCACACACAATGAACTCTACTACTCAAAAATTTGTTTTCAAGATACAAATGTTCTAGTTTGCAACCCTTCTCAAAGTGATGTACAGGAAAGAATAAGTATGATCATCTGTTTCAAGAACTACACTGAAGCAAAACAGGTCAATGTTCTATTAAGGTACCCAGAAGTGTGTTCGGACAAGTTATTAAAATGGTATTAAAATTACTTTGCAAGACATAATTATATAGTTGTGTTTTATGGTGTCACAACAGGAAGACAAGTTTAAATCTTAAGGCAAATTACCTTGCCTGTCCTGCCAAAAGTCACTAAACTTCAAAGAGAAATCAGACACTTTCAAGCATCCAAATTCTGTCAAATAGGCACAATAAAACCCTTCCATCTTTATTTGGATTATGAGGAATTAATGTTAAAATGTTGTAATACTTGGCATATTTCCAAAGAGAAGAATTTGTTTTTTCACAGCTTCCTGTCAATAGAGTCAGCTACTTTCCACAAGTTCATTCCCCCTGTCATTTCCTTTGCTCCTTTTTCAAACTTTTGTGGAGAAATGAAGTTATTGATGCTGCAAGCCTGACAACAGTCATCCATACACACATACAGGGTCGCAGAATCCCTAAGTTGTAAGGGACTTCAAGCTCATCTCATTCCAACCACCTGTCAGGGTAGGGACACCTTCAGCTAGACCAGGTTGCTCCAAGCCCCATCCAACCTGGCCTTGAAAACTTCCAGGGAAGGGTAGTCCGTAAAGTCGCTGGACAAACTTTACCAGTGCCCAGAATCTGAACAGAGCAGTTGGCCTCCCACCAATGGTCATTGTTGCATTCCTGGCAGTTCAGTGGTTTCAGGCTACAAAGGGAACCTTAACCGGTAATTGCTACTAATTTCATGTTGGAGCACACAGGTTCCAAGACAGTGGGAAAATAAGCAAAGTTTCAAAACGCAGAAGACATTCAGAGAGTGAATTTAAAGACAGCAAGACAGTTTCCTAGAAGGAAAACAGTAACAGTGTAGCTACATGTTCAAAGACAATGATTACAGAACAAATGAAAAGCTCTACATTGAATATTCAGTTATTATAATATTCAGATTTATAGTAGGTGGCAGGTTACTGTGCTTTTTCAATTGATTAAAAAACTCTGTGTTAAAATAAAGCTATTTGTTTTCTCCCATTTATTAACCACTATTCCGGCACTGGCAGCAGCTCCCCAGTGAATCTACACCTGCTATCTGCAGTTTATTCCCATAGCCATTAGCAAAACATAAAAGGCAAGTTTTCCGAATAGAAGCCAAAACTCATTAAGCACTAAGATACACTATTTAAGTTTTTCAAGCATTACTGGATGCCAAATCAAAGCCATATATGTGCCAACAGACCTAGAATAACAAAGCTGAGCTACTCTATCGTATCCCAAAATTCCAACAAGAGAAACTCAACGATTACTCCACAGCTACTGAAAGCAGTAACAACTTCAAATTCCTTATCACCTCAGACTGCCCAAAGCTGTTTAAGATGGTTTTCTTTGGTGTTGATTTGTTATTTTGAAGAAGTAGATCAGTGTATTTATAATATACTCACTCTCGTTCTTTTTCCGTCAGCTTGTCATTTATATTATCTTTGATTGTAGACCGGGAGCCCTTGTGAATTATAGGATACCTGAGTGGCACTTGTAAGAAGAAAGATATCATGGAAACTAGGTGAGCGGTATAGCCCAGGGCAACAGCAATGCTTCCATCATCTTTTGCTGTCAATGACAAAAAGATGCTATTATTAATTGTATCCACTGAATCCTGATATTCATCTTTATTGCTCAGAGAACAACAATTACTGTAGCTCTCAGAAGTCAGAACTCAAGGATAGAAGGAGACCTGGTGTCATTTTGGAGAGCTTTACAAGTGTTTGCACTTCACTGTGTTGTGTTTGCCTCTTGTGATGAGGCACAGAAAACTGGTGATGGCTTGTTCTCCTGTAAATTTTACTTTCAAAGCTACACTGCCAGGATGGGGGAGGGTGAAGAAGATACGGAAAAAGTGAAACAAAATTCACAAGACAAAACTCAAGTATTAAGATTTCTGTGTTTCTTTAGATGGAGTTGACATGTGAGTGGGATCAGGAGAAAGCTGAATTCCTCCTCAACTTTATTCACAAGTGAGATCAGCTGGAGAAACACTGACCCCAAGCTATAAATAGCCAATAGCTGGAAAAACTTAGATTAATCCATTGTTTTAAAGTATCATTTTCAATTTGACATTTAAAGTTTAACCTTAAAGCTTCACCTGCCAGGAATACACATAGATCTAGCAATTGAAACTACATCTTTTAGTATTTCTAAAATATTTCTTTTCTCTATTTTTAATTATTTTTAATGGATACAGACAGCACAATAGTCATCCCTTCTGATGCATCTATGAAATCAGCTAAACAGAGGACCTTCAACAAAGCTTATAATATTCAACAACCATACTGAGTTCTATCAGAGCCTGTCATGAGGTATTTATTTAAGTTACACTCCTGCCAAAATGGATTTTGTAAAAAAGGTTCAAAATTTGAGCAAAACTGGCTTTTTAGGTCGGTTTGTTTTTTTTTTTTTGACACCTAGTTTTTTAAAAGATAGTATCTACTGAGTCTGAGATAAGATCCATGCCAGACAGCTGGGTTTCAAATTTAACTGCCTATTTCACTAAATTGAATGCTTAGTACTCCTTTCTCACAATACAATTCTTCTAAAGACTTGGATAAAGAATTAGTAATTATTTTGCAATTAATTAATACCAGGAAACTGAAAATGGGCCAGAAGATGGCACACCACTCATTCCAGAATATTTTCCAGAATAATATTTTCCAGAATCACTGAGTTTGAAAGGCACTTCTGGAAATGGCACAGTCCTCACCCCTGGCTCAGAGCAGGTTTTCCCAGGACTGTGTCCAGCTGGGTTCTGAGCATCCCCAAGAATGAAGACTTCGCTGCCTCTCCGGGTAACCTTTTCCAGTGTTTCAATATGCAGTCTTAGAACACAGAGGTACTTTACTAAGAGTCAAAAGGAACCTCTTTTGCTTTAGCTAGGCAGTACCAACAAATAATTTGTCAGGTTTTTTTCTAATCTGTATCTTTCTGGTCAAAAATTTAGACCCCAAGTTATTGCTACCACTTTTCTTAATTTTACAAAGTTTAGAAGCAGTTTTAATTCTAACAACTACATTAAGAATATGCAGCTACCTTGAAAGTCTTCAGAATTAGGAAGCTTGACTCCACAAACAAAGTAATCCTTTTGGTTGTTCTGTAAATTTAACATCAACAGTGGAAAGTGAGCAGGAAACAATAACATTCAGAACACCAAAACCTGCATAAAACACGACAACAAAGCTAACAAACAATAAAATAAAAATAAAAAAACTAAATATTCAACTAAACTTAGAGTGACTGACACAGTATTTTAATCCACATCTCACTTAGTTCGGAAAATAAATGCAACTTTTTAAAAAAGTGAAGAACTTTATATTAATTCATTATATAAAAGATTTTGAAGCTCAACATTTTAACATGCTTCTGTGCACTCAGCTAGCCTACTGTCAGGGTTACTTTATGCAATTGTACACAAAATGGAAAACATCCATTAAATTATAGCTATTCTGTTTTCATAGAGGACACTGTGTAAGAGGTGCTGGCTTAAGTTCCCTCCCTGTAAAGTTTGTAATCTAAAGACCAAATGTAAGAAAAAGCTGAAATAAACAGAACAAGCCAAGAGCAGATTCTGTCACAAGTAAAGCATAATATTTGCTTTCAGTGTAATAAATAGGAACTCCATTTCACATTGAGCAGATTGTCAGGATGTTGAAAACATACCAAATCAATAGGGTAGATGTAGGATAGCTCCGACAGCAACTGCTTGCATCGAATAGTCTGCTGGGCGTTTATCTTCAAAAACTGTTCTCTTTGGGGAAAGAGATTCCAAAACTATTATTTTCTTCAAAAGCTCCAAATAAAGGTATCGAGCTGTCATATCCCTTCTGCAGCTTTCCAATTATCACCTCCTATCCTCCAAAAAGTAAGGTAAATCCACCCAAAAAAACATACAACACACAAAGCTAATTTTTGTCTTCAGGCATACCATACATTATAGACATATTTTGACTACAAGAATCAGGTATTATAAAGCTGTGTTACACTAAAACATACCTGAAATTCCTATCAGAGTCTACAAATACAACCAAGCATGAGTTTTCTTCTCTTCTAGACCTGCCACTGTTAATCACTTTAGATTATCTACGAACTGTAGCAGGGATGTCTTAACAGAAGTTTTAGGGCAACATGAGGAAGAATTTGGTGCCAGAAGTCCCATTTTTAATGACTTGCTCTCAAGCTTATCTTTTTTTTCCAGTTACAGAACAAACATAGGTCCTTTTACCTCTTAGCAGTGCATTCCTTTCTTAATTCATACAGAGATTCATTATGCTCTTCAAGTTTCTGGTGTTCAGTCCCAAATGCATTTTCTAAACAACATGAGGAATCAGGAAAAAAATAGTATAAATATTTTTTAGTTATCCAAAGTTTTAAAAGTAGATACTGACAAAATGTTGGCAATAATCCTCCACTTATTCTTACCCTCCCATTTTCCATATTATGGTCCCAAACTAGAGAATGTCAGACAGCACAGGAGAAACACCTGTCTTTATACACTACACACCATTTACCAGCCAAACACAACCCATCAGATTTCATCTTCATTTAATACCTATTCCTCTCACAACCACACAGTGTAGTAATCCAATTATGGGATTGGATTACTCAATGTAATCTCAATACTTGCATAGCCAGAATAAGGTACATGGTAAAACCCATCCTTTTTAGTAGTAACTAATTACTTTAGACTCAACTAAGTATTGAAAACAAGAAATCCTGCAACAAAATCAAGTATGTGTATAGTTTGGTCTTGGTGAGCTACGAAGAGGCAGTGATACAGCATTTCACTATAGGAGACTTGCCCAGTAAAGAATGATACCAAGATGACTGAGTATTTCATCTGTCACTTAACATATTAAAATATTAATATTTAACATATTAAAATATTAAAATATTTTGTCTTCTAATACTTAAAACTGAATCCAAATCACAGGTACAGCAACTTCCATCGTGATATGAAGTCCCTTTATGATGGCAATGTTTACTGTACTATACTGCAGTTCTTCTGATGTTCTCATAAAATGTCAGTTAAACCAGATTTAAGATTGCTTTGGAGAGGTGTCATAACAAGTTATTTAGAGACAAGATACCAGAAACTGCTGTCTAAAACTCAGTATAACATAGAGTGAAGAAATTACACCTGGCTGCACATTACAGCCAGACAATGAAAACAGAAAAGAAACCAGCACTTTCATTCTGGTCATAAACTAGGCTAAGGTTTCTACACTTACCTCTGTCAAGCAAAGTACTTTTTTGCTTATGCAACAAGGCTACTTCTTGACCAAGGGCCTTCTTCTGTCGCTCCAGCTCATTATGCAGCACCAGGATCTTCAACTGTAAACATTCACTCTCCTTTTTCTATGGGAAGAAATACAGATTTAAAAAAATAATAATAATTTTCTCTACATAGAAGCAGTTCCATAAAAGGGTGGTAGGAGAGAATGAAAAAAAACAGCACAAGACTAGCACCTGCCTAAGAATGGAGTTCATAGATTACCACAGGAAACAGATTCCCAAAGACTAATAATTTTGCTGCTTTGGAAGGAGCAAATGCAGCTGCGTGTCAGAGTGCTTGCTCCTCCTGTGGGATGCATCTCTCTTGAGCCCAGACCAAAAACTAAGAATGGCATTTCACCAGGACATAAAAACTGACAACACAGCACTAGCAGCAGAATGAGCACTAATTCCCTGGCAAAGGGCTCACCAGCAAGAGGGAAGGTAAGCAAAAAGAAGTCTATACAAAGTAAGGGCAGGAGCTGAAAAAAGGCTGGAGATAATTCAAGCTGCACTATTAGATTCAATTCCCAGCTTCAGGATGATGAGAATAAGAGGATACAAAGAAAAAGCTGAAAGGGTGTTCAGCCTGGAGAACAGAAAAGGCTCCAGGGAGACCTTAGAGCCCCAGTTGTCCAAGAGAGCCGGAGAGGGAGTTTGGACAAGGGCCTGAAATGGCAGGACAAGGGGAAATGGCTTCTTACTGCCAGAGAGTAGTGTTAGATGGGATGTTGGGAATTAAATTCTTGGCTGTGAGGGTGAGGAGGCCCTGGCACAGGCTGCCCACAGAAACTGTGGCTGCCCCATGTCTGGAAGTGTTCAAAGCCATGTTGGATAGGGCTTGGAACAGCCTAGTCTAATGGAAACAGCCTAGTTCCAAACCTATGGCAGGGGTTTGGAACTGGATGAGCCTTAAGGTCCCTTCCAATCAAAAATATACTAGTATTGTATGATATAGTTTTGCTCTTAGCTATTTAAAAATTAAAAGACTTTGCAAGGAGGGACGAGAATATCCATAACTGAAAAGGTAATGGTTAAACAGCCAAGATACCAGAAGGCAAAGAAGCTCTGGGTTGGAATGACTCACAAGAAATTTTATATTGCCCCGTATGGAAGGTGACTTCTTCACCTCTTCATCTACAAGGCAACCCCTGTAATAACAGCAGGTAAACAAGCTCCTATTTTTCCCATTTTGTCAAATCCTTGAACCAGTTTGACACTTTTGGAACTTAGCTGAGTACTCTCAACTCAGAATCTGCTTTACATCAATAAACTTCACACTGCAAATGTGTTCTTTACAAGGCAACAGACACATACCACTGAGTACCAAAATAACAAAGTCACCACAAACCACCCCTGTTCTGTCAACTCATCTTTGAACCAAGATCAGCTTTCCTGGGCAGAAAGCAGAAATTAATGTCAACAGACTTCTCTGGGGAGGGGAGGAGAGCAGGTAAAACCAAATGCCAAAAGCCATTTTAAGATCTAGTACTATTTCTGTTTAAAATTAATATTTCACTTGAGTGACAGCAGTTGCATGAATTCTGTTCATCCAAAGGGAGTCAGGATGCAAGACGATACAGCCAATAGACTCACCTCACTCTAAATCTACCACAGGTTCCTGTCAAGTTTCATATAAATCATTAGAAGCTTGTTTTTCCTGAAAGACCTCTTCCGTGCACTGAGTAATGTTTATGCTTTGACAGCATGATTGTACAAAATATAGGTAAAAATAGGATAACCGATTTATCAATCCATCTGAGTAACTCATGCAACTCAAACTGATGATATTACACAGCTCTCAGATGAGTTCCCATTTAAAATGATAGGTGTAAAAAAAGATTCCAAGTTCAAGTGTTAAAAAAAAAGCTTACAGTCAAGACATCAGTCAGAGGCTTCAGCAAGCCCATAAAATAGGGTTTCAATAAATGAAACATACCAGTTCATTCCTTGTAGATGTACATCTCAGCTTTTCTTCAATCTCCCTTCCTATTTTCTGAACAGTTACCTGAGTCTGTTTAATTGCACACTGAGCTCTGTGGAGCCTGCAAGAAGAAAGTTAGAGTTGTGATAAAGGTTCCCCACAGGTGCAAACACCTCAAAACCAGCAACAAGAATGCAAACTCAGATTGTCAGCTTCCATTTCAAAATACCAAATGAGGAAGCATAAGGAAGGCTGGGTTGGATGGGACATTGGGCAGAAATTGCTCCCTGTGAGAGTGGTGAGGCCCTGGCACAGGTTGCCCAAAGAAGCTGTGGCTGCCCCATCCTTGGAAGTATTCAAGGCCAGGCTGGACAGGGCTTGGAGCAACCTGGTCTAGTGCAAGGTGCCCCTGCCCATGGCAGGGGGCTGGAACTGGATGAGCTTTAAGGTCCCACAACCCCAAACCATTATGTGATAACTTGCATAGTTTATGAAGAAAACTGACAAGTCTTTAAATTCAGTCAAGTATCAAAATCTCCTCTTCAATTTTTCAATTCAACAGATACTGACCAGGCTGCAGGTGAGAGAGCAGGTAATTACAGGTATCTCACTTAAGTTAAATCACCATTAACGTGAAAATAGCACAAGCATTGTTAACACAGGCCAGCTTTAGAAAAAGTGCAAGTATCCTTTAGCTAACACACAGCTACCCAGCCAAGAACATGAAATGTTCTTCAATATCTCCCATTATGCTATAGGTCCTTCTGTAGCAAAAACATAGGTTTCTTAATTGAATCACATTTGACAACATTAAAAGATTACAATGATGCGTTACTAATTGTTAGCCCCTGGCTTCAGGGTGAAGAGAGAAAACCAATTATTTGCCATATTTAATGGAAAAAAAAACAGGCAGAGGAAAAAGATGGCAAAAACAGTTCTAAGAGAGACATTAACATCTTTCTTAAAATTAACAAAGAGTAGAAATTATTGTATTTATTAGAAAAAGAGGAGTTGTACATGGAAACAAACAGTGCTAATATATTATATTATATATTAATAAACAAGGTCTTGTGATTTAGAACTTTTACATGTTACATTTCTAAATGAATACATTTAAGTCACCAGATGCCTTTACTTCCTTCACACTGTTGCTTCTCCTAAACACCAGTAATAGCATAATTTAAAGCAAAAATCTAAGTAATTTTTTTAGTTTCTCTTGAGTTTGTCGAACTGCTCATAGCACCAGCAGCCACAGAGCTGGTCAGGGGCCATCCCATATGAAGAAACACTGCTCTGCGGGCTGCTGAGCGGAGGGGAGGGGGCCAAGACTGCTGAGACCAACAGCCCTGCATCACTCAAGAGCTTGCTCTTAACACACCTAATGAAGAACTGAGACCTCCTGGAAACCCTGATCCTACTGGGAACTACTTCTTACACCTCCCACCTTTGTGAATGCATCCTGAGGCTGTTGGCTACAGAACATGTGGTTACGCAGGTCAAAGCCAAGGTTTGCTGACCATCCTGAACATCACTCAGAGCTCTGCTGTCATGTCATCCACTTCCACACTTTCCAACTTGTCTCTTTCCAAAAGTCTGGAATGTTTTCCTTCCACATACAAGAAAGCCTTACCCAAGATAAAACTTTTTGGTAAAGAGTAATAACTGAATAACATTTCCCTTCCTCTTTATGTAGTTCAACATTGGAAGAACACTCTTGATTTAGTGCTTTAGGTGATCACAAGACAGTTTTACAAGTTTTCATTTAGGCAGCAAAACCTCCTGGAAAGCGTTCTACTCATTGAAAGAATATTTACATAATGGAGGAATTATTAGAAAGGTCATTTGCCATGTGAGTTCCTCACAGCAATTTGATCAACACTCATTAACAGCCTACAAGCTGTGTAGTAACTAAGCTCTCCTATGCATGCTCAAAGGATAAGGAACAAACATCTACAGAGACTGACTTCTCAAAACAATACATATAGTCAAATACTTGTTCAATTGGGTTAATCAGTATCTAAATATAAATTTCTGACATATAAAAACTGCTATACAAAATAATTCAGCAATAAAATCTGGTTTTAATAAGAAATTTATGTCTTTTTAAGCCAAGCATCATCCACTCCTTGCACAGTTAAACTTTGCTTCCTTGATGCCAAATAGGGCCATTAACACTGCGAGACAGAAAAATTACTGATATTGGTTGACTCAATCCCAGTACATCCACTGTTGCTCTAAGAACTTTAAAATGGTAACATGACCACATCCAAAGTTAAATCATACAAGATTCAAATTTTAGGGACTCCATGTCACAAAAGCAGCAACCATCAACAGATTTTTTTTTCTAAGCCAAAAAAAAGCCCCCATGTGGAAATTTTTGATCATCCAACAAGGGGAATACAAACTAAGCTATTAAGAATGCCAACATGGAAATTTTGAGTATCACTTCAACACAAGCAGATTTTGGTGGAAGCAATTATGATTGTACAATGGAAATCAGCAAACTGAGGCCATAAATCTGGATTAAAACGTATACAGAATAAACAGAGAGAAACTTCAACCCTAACTGACCACATCTTGTTTCCATTTCTAGGCTAAAAGCAGGTCCAATGCTACAGCTTAGTCAGCACAAGCTGTGCTTTGAGCACAATCCTGTTTGGTTTAATAACTGTCAACAGTAAGCCAATTGATTACATCACCTACATGCCATCAGCCAATGTGGGATTCTTCCTACATAGCCCAAGACTTCATTTTTTTAAAGTACTTTATTAAAATTAGCACTTCCATAGCACTTTAAAAGTTAATTGAGGACTTGAAGAGGCCACTGGCCTGCTACCAAATTTCCTCTAGCAATTGGGAAAGCCAAGCCAGGTACAGCAGAAACTCCAGCCTTTTTAAAGGGATAGTTTAGCCAACAGTGTTGTCACTCAGAGTCTGCAGCAGCTCACAGCCACTGTCAGCCAGAAGCAAAGCAACTGGAACATGATGACTGACAGATTTACTGCTGTTGCTTGGGGCCCTGAGAGCTGCTCTACAATTGTCCAACATCACGCCAGTTCCATGCTGCTGCCTGGCAAAGAACCGGAAAGCAAAGCAGACATTTAAATTCTTGAGCATCCTGACTGATTGAAGGTGGAGATCCACAAGGCTGCTGTTCTATTTCTGTTCTCCCAGCTTTCTGAGATGGGGGAGATTAAGAAGACACCAAACACTCTCCCTTCCTTTATCAGTTTAGAAAACAGTTGGATACATTGGAAGTGCAATCCATGTATTTTAAGCTAAGACTAACACAAGCTGCATCCCTACTTGGTCTAAAAAGGACCAGCACATAAAATTTCAATGTCTCTCCTCTATACTTTCTAGACCCCAAATTCCTGAAATACAGGCCATTTGGGTTCTCAAGGCTTTTCAAGTTTTACATCTAATTGCTTTCCCCAACTACTACTGCCCCCTTCCCTCCCAACGAAAAAAAAAAGCCCAAAACCCACTTTCTACCTTGGCTGTAAGATTTGAAACCATTCTAGCATACAGTGTTCCACCAATCAATCCAGTTTGGGTACCGGGTTGGATGGGGACAGGGGGAAAAAATGGTTAGCAAGTTTTGGACTTTATCATTACAGGATTTCTTTGACATAATGTTCTCGTCTTGTTTGCAAGATCAATCAGTTTTCCTTACTTCCCAGGACTGAACAGTGCACTGGTCCAACATAACTTGACTTTACAACTTCAGAATGTGCTGTAACAACCCATTCTCTTTCTTTAAGCCTGCGGTAAGTTTGAACGTTCAGCTGGAGCACATTCCTTTTCAATATGCTGCAGTATCCTAGTCTCTCTTGGTCATGCATTAGTCCAGTGATTTACTAGTTTGCACAGTAAGTTCATTTCTGGCTGCAATCTCTAAAAAAAGTTGGAATGTAGTGAGAGTTGTGTCTATTAAGTGTCTTGATTTGAAAGACAGGGATCTGTTAAGGAAGGCAGAACTTCCCTTGAAATGGAAAAATTACCTCCTTCCCTCCAATTTATTATAACCTAGAAATTAAGGGGCATTCAGGCAAAGATATGGGAAAAGAAATAACAGGGCTTTACTAGTATGCATATGTACAACAAGACGAACAAACAATAACAATGGCATCAACAACAAACAAAACCAGAAACCCAGTAAAAACAGCCTTCTCTTGGTCGTCAAGCACTTTCCCCTTTGGTGTAGTTACGGTCACAGCCGACAGGGGCGCTGGTGGTTCCCAGGTAGGGCAGGTGAAATTATTCCCCCGCAGCTGTAGGGGGTGCTGTGGTGCGAAGTCGGTTGCATCTACCTCCCATGGTAATGGCAGGTGGGCTGGATGGCAAAAATAGGCCGCAGCAGAAACCTCGGAGCAGCAGCTCGGATGGCAGAGGCAGACAGACACACGCCCCCCGTCCCTCCACTTCACCCCAGGGTGGCAAACAATATGTAACAGAAAACTCCACAGCCTTAGCAGGAGCCGCAGGGGTCCGGTAGATTCGGGATGCTGAGTCAGAGTACAGCAAAAAAGCCTGAGGCAGCGGCAGAAAGAAGTGGGGCCGGGCTGCAGCACTCAGCCAGGGAGACACGCCCTCCAGGAGTAAGGAGGGGGTCAGGCTCTCAGGTTTTACCCTGAGGCACCCGAATAGATGATGAGGGTCCTTCCCAGTACAATCAGGTGTTAATAAGGTCCCAGTTAAACGGCTGCTCTAACAAGCAAAGGCTCACCAATGGTAGAAGACGCAGTGAGAGGACAAAGGCTCCGCAGTGCCAGCAAATCCTTCGGGCAGCGACTGCAGACCGTTTGTCCCTTCACCAATCCCGAGAGGGAGAGCACAAGAGGAGCCGAGCCTAGCCTTTCATCCACCCCCCCGCCCCTTCCCCCGCGAAATTCTGGCGGTATCTCTGCCCTTCCCAAGAGAATGCCCCTCAGCTACCCTGGACTACGTCTTTTGTTTCTTCTAAGTACTGGTCATTATGGTCTCTTAGCAACAGATGGGATGAAATACCACGAGAGAAAGAAACAAAAGGACAAATCTTAAGGTAACAAACATTAAGGTAACATATGCTTGTATTTATATTAATGAAAGAGTCTCAGCTTTATCAGGCAATTGATACACGATTTTGCAGTTCTATCATCCACTCCCAATGTCTATTTTCTATCAAACACATCTGGATTTTTCCTGTACAGAACTTTAAGCCATAAATACATCAATTAATTGTAGCAGTCACATACTACAGCTCCTTCTCACAAGAGAAATAAATACCTCTGGTCATATTTGCCAGAACAACCTTAGTTTACAGCAAGATTAAATTTAAACTGAGACTTACTACATGAGATTTAGAAAATAAAATGAAACACTTCTGGCAGTAAGTGACATGTTGAGTCCTGGAACTCTGTTCTGCCCATAGTTCCCTTCGCCCCTCCTCTGTGCTGTTGCCATCAGACAGCCTGGGTTGTCTAGGATAGGTAAAAAGAAGGCATGCACGAATGCCCCTTACGTAGGGCATTTAAGAATGGAAAAGCTTGTTGCTAAGGGGGTGAAACATGGCAACACCTGACCTCCAATCAAGTTACAAGAAAGCAGACTCCACCCATAAACGGCAAAGAAGAGCTGACTGACAGACTTTGGGAGGGGCCAGGGTTGGCTGATGCAACCCCCAGCAGTATAAAAGACTGAGCATCCATCTTGAAAACGAACCGGCCACGTGGTACCCACACAGGCAGTTCCCAGCACTGCAAATTTTTCCTTATGTAGTCCTTTTATTGTATTTTTGTTAAGGTTTAATAAACATTTTAAAATTTTCAAAGTGAGCAGTTGTCTCTCACATAATCATATATTGCCTTTTCAGTTTCTTAAGATACTTATACCTACAATTTATCAAAAGCAGATGTAGGGCAAGAAAAGACAGTAGGGAGTAAGAAAACAATAAAATACAGGTCTGATTTATTAATTTGTGACATCAAACCTCTACAAGAGCCAATACTGTAAGAAACTCATGATAGATGAGTAATGCGATGGTTAACTCTCACAATTAAAAGGCAAATATTGCGTATATATGTTAAGAGAAATTTTATAGACTTATGTTTTATCTCCTCTTGTGTTACTATCGGTGTGGCCTGGGTTCAGGACATTTGGGAGGGTCAGCTTGTTACTATGGCATCACCTCCAATCAAGATTTAAGGAAGTAAACTCCCCCACTGGACAGCGAAGAAGGAGTCGATGGACAGAACTTTGGGAAGGGCTAAAGGGTTAGAAGGTGAAACCTCCATTGTGTGGATGAGCACATGGTGGGAAAGATCATCTACTCCCGGTGCCGTAATATTTTCTCTATTCAGTTTTCTGTTGTATTTTTGATAAGGTTTTAATAAACCTTTTAAATTTTTTGAAAGTATCATTTCTCACATTCACACAAGACAGTGCTGATGCAGCACAGATAACTTTCCATCATTCTTTCAAACAGTTCTGACTCCTACAAATGTAAATCTACATTTAAGCCTTACACATTTAAGACTCAAATAAGCTTTACAATAATCACGTCCATGTGGATTTGTGGACTGCAACAGTGAATACTTTGAGCTATTTGGAAACAGAGAAGAAAAGGGAAAAACATGTCTATCAAATGGGCAGATTCCAGCCTCCAGTTTGAGGAATATTTAAGGAAGCTAGCTAGGATATAGATTACCTTCAATACTCACAGGGCATGAATTGGAGACCCTTAAAGTGAAACTCAGTTTTTTTGAGAAATGAAGCAACAAAATGTGTGATGTCTCTAGTTCCCTTATTCCAACTCACAGATTGAACTTCAGTTAAATAGATGGATTTATGGGCTAGTTTTTTTTAATTCAGAAAACAAATGTGGTAAATTACAAAGGAAGCTTCTTTTAGTTCTTTCTCAGTTTGTGATTACAGAATCCTTGCTGCCAGGGCACACAGAATCATATTGAAGACACTGTATTTAGTAAAAATGGAAAATGAGATGCAAATCAAATTTCTAAAGTGCATAAACATGTCAAAATGACTCCTGCCAGGTGGACAGTAACACCAGTAGAATTCAACAGCCATTTCCTAACAAATCTTCATAGAAGTTTCAATTCTCACTCTGAGACAGTGAGCAAGCCTGAGACTGGGATTCACTGAACAACTGAAAAGGAAGATGCACAAATTCAGACTGAATGTGTTCCGGGCCCCATCCAAAAAGAGACCAGGTGCTCTCCACTTGATTGTGTTCTTCCACTTAAGGCCACACAACTGATAAAGTGCTTGTGACAGCAGAGCACAGGCTTATGCAATGGAGGAAGGAGGTGGAACACAAGCCAATATTCAGGTGACTCATGTTTCAAAACTGCATACTGCTGCACTTTCCTCCTGGAAGACACCCCCAAATTCAAATCTGAGTTTTCTTCCAAGGGAAGCAGAATTCTGCAGCTATAGCAGTGAAAACTCCCACCTAAACAGGAATGGTCAAAATGCTCTCAGGAGTGTTCTGCAGCTTCTTGGACATCCATGCACTTCCTGTGCTGCCCTGCTTTAATGAGCAAATTTATTAGAGCATTTTCCCCACTACAAGATCTTTAATCCTTTTCATTTGTTCTCAGTCAAAATTTTGCCTTGACTTTCCCTGGTGTGGTTGGATAGTTCTGAGGATTTTAGAGACATGATTTCATTCACTAAAATCTTTGCCCAGGCTGAGAGATAAAGCAACTCACAGCACCATTCTCATGGCCATATCCAGGACAAAAGTGTAAAAAAAATAAACAGTCTTGATGTTCACAAAATGCTCCTTCTTAAAAACTTTCAGGTATCCATCAGTAAATTACTTAGCTTCTCATTTGGTGGCACTTCGCTATTTAGATTAAAGATAAGGAAGACATTTTCTACAGTGAGGATGGTGAAACATTGGCACAGGTTGTTCAGGGTGGCAGTAGGTGCCCCATCCCTGGAAGTGTTCAAGGCCAGGTTGGATGGGACTTTAAGCAACCTGGTCTCCCATGGCAGGCAGGTGGAACTAGATGATCTTTAAAGGTCCTCTGAACTCAAACTATTGTACAATTCTACAACATGCTGGTTTTCATCCATTTCATAGAGCCAGAAAAAGGAGGAGGACTGGGTTCCAACTTATCAGTATTGCTTCATTAATACTGTTTAAAATAGGTTAGAAACTGTTGTAAAATAGCTGATAATTGTTAAGCATGTACTGTTAGTTTGGTTGTTATATTATAAAAGGGGTTAAAAGGGTAATTATAAGAAATATGGTACTCAACGTACCATATTACACNCCAATCCAAAGGGACAAAAAACAGAATAAAAAGGGGCATCTGACCCAGGGAAGCCGTACCGCTCCACCTGGAACATTGGGGACATCGCTGCTCAAGAAGACCCAGCGCTGGTGCTGCAGCATCCTCAATGGGAACGCTCCTGCTCAGCCCACAGGCCCCCTTGCTTTAGGCCTTTTCTTTTTATTATAATAAATGCTGAAATCACTTTTAGTACCAGGAGTCTGGTCCCATTTTTAACAATACCATCTTTTACACACTGTCACAAATAAAGAGGCAGAATAAAGCTACTTTTTAAGCCCTGCACAGCTTTGTGTAATTCCTCTCAAAAGTGCTTTGAAACAAAATTTGACCAAGAGCTAGCAATGTATCGATGCTAAAAATGTGCCGCTGCAGGGGTAGCTTATTGCATATGGCCTATTAGAAAAATTGAAAATCAGAGCAGCAGCAGACTACTAACCCAGCAACAAAGACGTACTGCTCTCATTCTTCATGGACTGTTTCAACTTGCTACGACCCATGCTACTGTCTGCTACACATTTTGGCAAATGGCAGGCTTGTAAGTTAAGTGTTCTAATGACTGAATAGGCTCAGTTCCCATACAGCTCAGCACCATAGAGGTAAAATGCCTGGGAAGAGACTTGTCCAAAAGTCTGATGCCATGAATAAAAAATCCCTAAGGAACCTCTCAAAATAGAAAAAAATCAGATCAGAGTTTTCATCTCCATTGCTACTTCTTAGGAAGCCACCACAGCACAATTCAAATCCACAAAGTTTTCAGGCCAAGAAGGATGACACTTGTTAAACTGTTAATCCATTTCAGTACTGCTTAATTAAGCATACAGAGGCACTCTAGAGGTCTGATTCCAACTCCTATTTATTCATCTTGGCCTTATGCTATCTGGATTTGCCTGTCCAAAGCCAAGGGGGGGATGTCTGCCTGGTCTTGGCTGTCTATTGGGTACAAAGCGTCAAGTCTTCCAGGTGCAAATCTTTCCTGTTTAGAAACATCAAACCTGGCCATCACAAAATCCCCTGATGCTTAGCAAAGGATGTTTTAGCGAGGAACTTGGTGATTTAAGAGCAGGTAAGAGGAATCCTGTAACTTTTTTCACTCTTAAGATAGTGTATTTCTGCATCAACAAGAAGATGATAGCAGCAGTAGCAACAATGATGTCCAAAAGTTTGCAACGTAATTGCCAAGATACTCTCAGAAAAAGACAGAGCAAGGCACTGCAAGAGTATCAGGTTATTTATTAGTGATCACCTTTCCTGACACATTCAGATTCTACAAAAAGATGGTGACTGTTCCACCACGTGAACATCCGTAACTGCAACATTTAGAGAGGTTTTGGTCACAGCTGAGTTGGGACCCTTTTCTGAGTAAAGGACAGCAAACAGAAAAGCTAGAAACAGGAGACTTAATTATCAGTGCATCTTCTAAAATTTAACTTGATCTTTTCCACCTGTCCTTATCTCTATGCAGCTACCAGCATGCTACAAGGAATAGGGTAGCAAAAAGCAACTCTTTTCCATGTAGTCCCATCTACTTCCTAGCTCCATTTGGTTCACTTCTTTCGTGGAGATGAAGATGGAAATAGAGGAACTTCAGGGAAGTTCAAAAGGCAGTACAGCTTTGCATGGCTCCCATCTGGATTTACCAGATGCTGTGCAACTCTCAGACAGCCAGTGATGAGAACATGTCTTCTTCCTACTTTCCCTCCTTTTCACCCCACTAAACAACTGGAAGCCTAAAGTTTGGAACTGCTACTTAAATCAACAATACAATAACAAAGTCTGGCTGAGCTCCTGTCAGACAAGACATTGTTACTGTTTAAGATGGACTGATTTTCAGAAGACAAGTCAATGTACCTGAGATACACCTTAGCACTGAGCAGCTTAAGCCCACAGAGCCCTCTACTATTCCCTACTCAGTGCTTATGAAAAAGTTTTACTTTCAGCAGTATTTCCATGTATTAAAAATAGCTGCACAAAGCTATTACATATACATTTGGCATATGCAATCCTAGTGACTGTAGTCTCACAGAAACTACACTGAGGAGCTACTAACAAGTTTTTCAGCTCCATCAGCAGCCTACATTGACCATATATTTTGTCTTAATTTCTAGTTTCAAAGATCAAGTTCTATTTGTTCAATAAAACTGTTAACAAAGATGGAAGATTTTAAACAAAAGCAAAATAGCTATTTAAAAACATCTTCCCTAAAATAAGCAGAGCTAAACAAAAGCTGATTTTATATCATGTCAACATGTTTTAGCCATGGTCACTAGAAGGTGATTTTATGAATATCTCAGTTTCAGATCACAGACAAACACTACCAACATTTGTATTCTTAAATAGTATCTCTTCAGTGATGAGACATCCACTCTTCTTTAAATGAACAATTATATTACAGATGGCAAACCCTGAAGCAAACTCTGTCACTTGAAGCATACCCTTGCCCCATGAGAGATTAATACCCAGAAGTATTATTCAAATCAAATTCTGCCAGATTAGACTTTAATAATATTAAGCAGCTGCCTGGAGCTAGTCTTTTTACCCAGCCCAGCACTCAGATGATGCCAATGTCAGATTCTGTTGTTGGTTTTGTTGTAAAAGAACACTTTATTTAAGCAAAAACACGAGCAAAATGTCTTCAATCTGCACTAACTGGCTGACTAAACACCATAAACACACCATGCCATCTGCTGAAGAACAGTTAAGCCACAGAGATGGCAGTTCTAAATGGAGTAATAAAAACTACTGGAAGCAAAACTTCAAAAGAGCAGATTTTTACTAGTTCTTAGAGTACTTTTTGTCTCCAGGAAGAATATGGGAGGATTTCAGGCATTCACATACTTAGAGGCACAAACCAATTACTCTGTAAGTGTCACAACAACACAAAAAAACTGTTGCAGAATACACTATTGCAGAATACAATATTAATTTTTGTATTTAGAGATTGAATTAAATTTTATTACGTAGCATTTAAAGCTGTTTCTTTAGTGATATCTCATCTTCCCAACATCACTTAATACTAAAAGTCTGTTTTTCAAAGCTTTAGGAAAAGAAAGGCTAGAAAATCAAGAGAATACTAAATATAAACCTATTCCCATTAGTGCTGATTATTGAGACATGTCCAGAACGTGACCTCAGATGAATTTGGCCCATCTTGAGTGCTGTGTGAAAGGTGTTACTATATAACCTATTACTACCAGTAACATAATGTTTAGAAAGTCTTCAAATTCTCTCTTTTCAGGAAATATGACAAGGGACAAAAACCTCAAAATTTGAGCTTTTCCACATCAATTTGAGTTGATGTGGTAAATTTTTGTTAGTTAGCCCTTTTAAAGCAAATGACTGGAAGAATATTTGACACTTCCATATGGCACAAACAACTTACAAGCAGTACCATGTTTGAGGGTCTTGTCCCTGGTCCCAGAACAAGAAGGGTCATGAGCTGCAGAGGTGCTGAAATGTTCTTTGTGTAAAGAGGAGTGGGCTGAACATTTAACTTTTTCTTCCAGTTTAATTAACTTATAAATCCATGTAACTTGGCATCTGAACACAAGCACTATTTTAATCCAACACACAAAAAGATTTCTATTGTTCACACATTCTGTCATTCCAAATTAATTTTATGACTCAAGATAATTTGAGCCAAGCATACACTTTTTATTAAGGTCTATTCACAAGTTTCATAAATTTTAGCTATTCACTTCTGAGGAAAAAAACTACATCACTTCTTCCCCCACAAGCAGTTTCGAAACACAGATCAACCACAGAAGTTCTCACTGTGCAGCCAAGAGTTAGGGGATGAGCTAGAACCAGTTCTCTCCATTTTGGCTATCAGTGGCTTCGCCACATCTGGTAGCACAGTACCATCACAACTGAGACTCAGATCCCACTGTCACCAGTATTTGCTTCCTTTTGTAAAAGTTTAAATAAAGCCAGTACAAGCTGTTCTTCATATCCACATTTATTGTGAAAACATTAGGAAACCACATGCACAGCTTGTGAATTTTTATTACAAACAAATATCTTATCATGAGAAACTCTTTAAAACATGGGATTTATGTGACCAGATGCAAATCTTTATGGTGTGGACACCTCAGTATTCTCTACAGCCAATGGACAGAAGAAGGAAGACAGCGACTCATTTCCTCCTGTCTTAGGTTGCAAATGCAAGATGTTGTTGGGGGTGTGTATTCTATTGCCATCTGTTGGACATGGGGCAGTTTCTTCTGTTAATTGGGCCACCTGTTAAAACCAGGTGGGGCAGTTTTCTTTATCTCTTCACAAACCAGTCCTCCCTCTGGGAAATATCTTCTGTTAATGGGCCATTGAGTCTCACTGCATGACTGATAAAATTACATCCCACTGGGAGATGCTCTGCCCAGGAGGAAGAGCCAAGCATTCCTACCTGGATATAATCAGAGATTTGGAAGACCACAGGCAGCCTTTTCCCACTGGATTCCCAGAGGAGCAGCTTTCTTTTCCACTGGATTCCCAGAGGAATACCAGGCCCATCTACACCACCACCGGACCTTCAGAGGAAAACTACACCCTTCTACAGCAGCACAGCTTCAACAGAACCACATCTGCCACTCCAAGAGGACTGCAGCCACCATTTAATGAGACTGCTTACTGACACCCTGACCAAGAGGGTATCAGGTTGTATTCTGACTCTGTCAGTGTTGTTTTGTATTACTGCTTTTTTTTTATTATTTTTTCCCAATAAATAACTGTTATTCCTACTCCTATATCTTTGCTTGAGAACCCCTTAATTTCAAAATTATAATAATTGGGTGGGAGGGGGTTTGCATTTTCTGTTTCAAGGGAGGCTCCTGCCTTCCTTAGCAGACACCTGTGTTTTCAAACCAAGACACCTCCCAAAGTACATCCTGTCTAATGAATCATAACTCAAATTATGCCCACCTCTCTCTTCTGTTCAAAGAGGAACTCATACAAATTATCTTTGGGAAGAGTTCATGGGCTGGTTATTCAAGCATGGACTCCTGGAGGAGGTAGCAAACAAACTGCTTGGTAGGAGAAAAAGGACACCTGACAAAAAGTGACTAGAGATTATTTTAGAACAAACACCATCACCAGGCTTTTCAGACTGATATCAAAGCAGCAGTATAGAAAGTAGCATTATAGAAAATGCATCTGTAAAAAAGCAGAGTTAATGTGAGAGGGAATAGAAAGCATTTTAAACTACACAGAGAACTCTGTCTTAGTTCCTGATGAACTTTCCTTACTACAATGAAATCAGACAAAGATGACACCCAGGCAGAGTCGCAAATTACAGCTTCTAACTTCTGCTGGAACTAAACAATGCAATGTAAACCGCTTGATACATATGCAGAATCCATTAAAATACAGTCAGCAGCAGGCCTGGTTCTGAGGCTTGGAAAACACTGTTCCTTGTGGGACAAAATAAAAACAGAGAATGTCTCAGCTCAGAGACAAAGCTTAATAGAAATTAACCACACAGCATGCCTAGGCACTGTGAGAGACTTGAGCCTGGACACTCACATCCCAAAACAGAGAGAAGCTCCAGTAGTCAGCGTTCAAAACATCACTAGTCACTCAACAAGGTGAACTTTATCACAGCTGACATCTTAATTTCTTGTCAGCTTGAGGAAAAACAGGCATGTTCAGAAGAAGATCTGTTCATACAGATCAATTACACAGAGCTAGACAGGGGTCCAGCTAGTCAAGTTCATGACCATAGTGAGTCTTTCTTCTGGAACATGCCTCATACTACATAGGTGTTACACAAAATGTGAAAAACCCTCATGAATGAAGTAATCAGGGTACACTGCACATGTTTTCCTTTTTCTGTTTAACAAAGAGTTAGTTAGGTAGTACAAGTTCTCTTCTAGTGGACTGTGCCAGAATGTAATCAGAACTTCCTAATACACCCCCTGGTTGTTTCCCACTAAAAGCAGAGAAAACAAACATTTAGAAAGCAGCCTTCAGTTTAAATATGCTTTACAGAATTAAGAAAGAGAACAGTGAAATTTCAAGAGAGCTTAAATAAGGACATAGGAACAGGCAAACTAAGATGACTTTTCCTGCCTCTTCAGAGAGGCAACACTGACACCTACTGTCAACACTGTCAAATGGATTTAACTTGTACAACTGATTTAAAAAGTCAAATGTTTACATAGACTTTTGAAAGCATATTAAACATTTCCTGTTCAAGGGTTTCCTTCATAGCACATCTACTGCCTTTACTGCAGAACCAAAGTTATTAACCTGTCTTGTAAAATGCCATTTAAATAGAGATTCCTCAAAACCAACTTACTGATAGTGGTGGACCACAATTATACTTTTTCATACCTAATATTTTTGAACTGTTATAATTAAAGCAGATCTGAAAAAGGACATCTTGTTTAACTTAATGCTAGCACTTCATGGTTTTTATCACCACAGATATTTAAGTCGCCACCCAAAAGCAAAAAAAACACTGTACTTTTTTTAGACCACATCTGTGTTGGAGTAACTGGGTCTTGACAGTGTTCTCGTGTATTTTAAAAAAAATTATTGCTGTTGAGAACAGAGTTAAGGTTTTCCACAGAAACTTTCCAACAAAGAAGCTCCATGATTTTGACCTTCACAAGGTATGCCCAGCTCCACAGTCAGTCCTAGTTCAGAGCACTCAAGCATCTACACATCAGAAGCCTAGCAACCACCACTGAACATGTATACATCACAGCCCAGCTCCTCGCTACATGAGTATATTGGCACAACCTGGATATCTCCTTTGCACATTCCATACCAGAATGCTGGGGGTTTTTTAATATTTGGAAAGATTCCTCCCACACCGACACTACAGAAGTTACAATAACTACACAAAATATTATCAAAAACCGTACCTAAGCAAAGAGAAGACATCGTAAGAGTTACGAACACAGTTCTGATCCACCTGGAGAAGACTGTTCTTCAGGGTACCTGAGTGATCCTTGTGGAAAAGAAGGAATATTACTTTAAAAAAAAAAAAAACATCTTGAGTAAGAGCATGCACTTTTAGTAGAATAAATGATCTTGCATTTAATGTATTTTAAATCTGTCTTTACACATATTTTATCTATAGTAGATAGAAACAATTTAAGGTGGCAATAACTCCACTTACCTATAAAAGTATTAAAGATCTACCAGTTTATCTATGTTCTAGACACATAGCGTGTTTTCTTGAACTTTATAATCCATAACTGTCTGAATTTTATGCACAGAAACACTGAAAAGTGCAACTGACAGCACTGCCATTCTTCAGCTTTAGACCTGAGAGCCCACTCAGACATGTGCAAAAGAATTGCATGAACGTAAGATAAAGCTCCATCCTTTATCTGTGCTATAACACATTGAAAGATCAAAGTAATCTTAGTTTTGAGTGACATGAACAAGTCTCTGGAAGTTAGAAGTAAGAATGACATAAGGTTGTTCTTTTAAGAGACCAGAGTATCCATTATGCTCAAAAGGTATCAAAACAGTAACAGACAAACAGCAATTCCTCATGCAGCAAATGTCAGATATTGAGCTTTTCCATATCAGGCACAGGCACACAAATTCCTAGAAAAGTTGCAAACTTAGAAGTGTTGCTTTACATGATAAAGTAAATTTTAAGCAGGTCAAGCCACTGGCAGCACTGTCAGAAAGATTATGGGTTACAGGAAAAAAAGGCACTTACTTTAGTAAGCAGCCCCATCTCATACCTGTGATCAGCCACCTTTCCAACAGATAGAGATGGATTCTGAGTACCACAATCCCTGCCTAAAGAGTCTTTCCTGCCCCAACTAGAGGCTGTCTCCATATAGAAGACGTTGAAATTCAGACGTATACGTCACCATCTCCTAACACAACTGTATTAACCATGGGCCACACAGCAGATTCCTTTCCACCAAACATATGATTCCATCTAAATAATCCTGAGATCTGCACACTGTGTAGCACATCACGTTGCTACAGAGGCACCATCCCAGCAACTCTCTCAGCTCCTCATTTTTATACCCAAGCTACTGGATGCTAAATGCTGAAATCCAGACATCCCTCCAATTAAAAAATACCTAATTAAAAACATCTTAATGTCTGTTTGAAAGAACTAGGATGGTGGAAAACTGAAAATGCACAAGGTACCAGCATCACCATGCCCTATCCCTGGAAGTGTTCAAGGCCATGTTGGATGGGGCTTGGAGCAGCCTGTTCTAGTGGAAGGTATCCCCCATGGCAGGGGGGTAGAACTGGATGAGCTCTAAGGTCCCTTCCAACCCAAACCATTCTAGGATTTTACAGCATGAAGTTGATGGTGTTTCAACAAACACTGCCTTCACAAAGCGAAGTGCAACATTTCTCAGAAAATAAGAGGACTGACCTAGAATAACTGGTTTCAGGAGTGAAAGAATTTGCAGCAGCAACCTGTTTCAGCCTTTTCTTTTATGCAAACTGTTCTACCATGAGTAAATTTGCAAAACATGTAATGTAACGGTTTCAGACTTAGTTAATAGGAAGTTTACCCTCTAAAAGAGGAGTGTTTCTCTTTCTCTGCCACATTTACTAGATATAGGCACATGTACTTGTAAACACACAAAAAGGCTTTGCTTGTGCAAAGTGGCCAGGATCTAGCAGCTAAAAAAATTTTAAGAATATGCATATGTGGGGAAGACTACCTACACTAATGGAGACCACAGACTGAAAAAAGAGAGAGACGCAGCTTTCCAAAAATGGGTATTTCCTTCTTGATGGAAAATGAAGCTACAATTCAGCATCCCTGAAAAAATATAACTTATGTTTCTTTCCCCATGCCTCTGACAACTTCTGAGCTATGGAGAGCTATATTGACTGGCTCTGCTTTTACTTCTTTAAAGAGAAATCAAAGCTAGTAATTAACTAGAAGCTACACTTGCTTCCCTCAATACACTTTCTGAAAAGGTATCTCTGCAAGAAGGGTGAGTTCTATCAGTTAGAAGCAGCTAGCATAAAACAGTTGAAAGGCCGTAAGTCAGGAAGTCACTGAGGAAACCAGAGAACAAGAAGCCTGGCTTTAGGAAAGCTAGTATAGCATCCAGAATTGATTATGTTGAACCTGGGTAAATACTGGTTTTACACACAAGCATGAAGCCTCAGACAAAACCAAACAGACTCAGAAAGCTGCTCAAGGATCAGAAATACTTTATATCCAGCTTAATAGCTTCAAAATAAATCCCTGAAGCACACATCTATCTTACTTAAACATTGGTCCAGTTTAAGCAACTCCAAACAAAGGTTCAGTGTACAATTAGTAGAGATGATAAAACAGAGAGGAACAGAGCACTTCGGTGGTCCAGTGCCAGAAAGGAAACAGGAAAATGTATTGGACATGGTTCTGATTAAAGTAGCAGAATCCTGCTGAAATCTTCCAACAAAATTACTGCTGCAAAATAATAATAAACTTGTTGAAGTCCAGAAGTTGGAGGTACCATCATGTAAAAGTCAAACGTGATCAAGAACAAAACAGCTACACTGGCAGCACACTTTTGTATTTACACTGAGAAGAAAAGCTGTAAACACTAGAAGAGTTACTGTCAAAAATCTATAGTAAAGAAAGAGTACCCTTCAGTGTTCAGAAGGCACCCACAAAGGTTTTTTAAACCCTTGAAACCCAACCTTTTTCCTTGCCATGAGCTAAGTATCCATGGCAGTAAAAAAACCTGCAACTTGAATAAGAGCATGACTTAAATAAAACCTCTTTTTGAGCATCTCAGCAACAGCCAAGTTGCTACTGGACAGAAGACGTGGAAGAAAGGTAAAGCTCCTGATACCTATATATTGTCAAGGATACAGAATTTGAAAGTTTTATGGCATCTCTAGGAAAAAAGTGAAGAATCAGTGACAATAACAATAAAGAGGCTCTGGCTAGGGTTCTTTTATTCAGGTAAGACAATTATTACACTACAGTTGTCTGGGATACTTAGAATTTCTCCATCAGTAATGCTACAAGAGTTTCCTACTTTGTTCCTCTACATGACAGGCTACAACTGTATTTGCAACCAAAAAGCAGAATGAGGAACCTCCAAGGTGAGAGACCCCACCTGAGTGCTGCCTCCAGCTCTGTGATCTCCGACATCAGAATAACATGGAACTACTGGGAGCAAGTCCAGAGGAGGCCACAAAATTGCTCTGAGGGCTGGAGCACCTCTGCTCTGGAGACAGACTGGGGACAGCTGGGGTTGTTCAGCCTGGAGAAGAGAAGGCTCCAGGGAGACCTTAGACCATCCCCTGCCAGTGCCTAAAGGAGCTACAAGAGAGCCAGAGATAGGCTTTCGACAAGGGCCTGGAATTACAGCATAATCCTAGTGGGTCCTTTCCAACTCAGAATATTCTATGACTCTGTGACAAGGGGGAATGACTTCACGCTGACAGAGGGCAGTTAGGTTGGATATTTCAAAGAAATTTTTCCCTGTGTTGAGGCCCTGGTACAGGTTGCCCCAGAAGCATGGCTGCCCCATCCCTGGAAGGTGTTCTAGGCTGGGTTGGATGGGGCTTGGAGCAACCAGGTCTAATGGGAGGTGTCCCTGCCCATGGCAGGGGGCTGAAGCAAGATGGTCTTGAAGATCCCTTGCAACCCAAATGATTCTATGATATAATTATATAACCAAAACCAAGAAGTACCTTTAAACCTTATGAGCTAGGGAACAAGTCCTGACAACAATCAGAAAAAGACCATGTTCCCATCTTCAAATTCAGGCCCAGGTTGTCAGTACTGAAATCTTGAAAAACAACTGCATCCTGATTCAGGAAAACTGAATGCAGAAACTGCAGCTGTGTGTCAAGGAGTCATTTCCTCTCCAACCAGGGACTCCTTAACACAACCTATCTGTACCGCAGTACTGCCACCAACAATTTGAGATTAAAAAAAAACTGTCAGAGGTACTATTTACAACAGGTAAGTTTAAACTTCTTCATCATCAATGAGGTAATAATCAGAGACAATATTGGATGGACAGGCACAAATACTACAGTGGATACTTGAGGAAAAAACCCATGGGGTAAAACCCATGGCGCAGCATGAGCAAATAAATAGCTTCCCATTAAAGACCTACAAACTCTAGGCTTCAGACTGATAACCAAAACTTTGTGGTTTTATATTTGCCATGAAAATGAGTCTTAACAACCACATCACTTTCAATATGTCCTATGTTTGAATGAAATGTCTGCCTCAAAGAACACAGTCAAAGCTTATTTTCAGTAACCAGAGGGTTTTTGAACCCTAAATGCTACACTTCGAATCTTTTCAAAACATAACAGATATCCATGCAACCAAGGCAAGATATTAGTTTGTTTCTGTCACATCAAAAAAACTATTCCTTCTCAAAACAAAGCATTTTAATGTTCTGAGGATCCAAATGTGAAAAACCAATCTCACAGGTTGAATTTCAGTTTGTCACCATGTGGTGGTTTGACAAGGAAGGAAGTTTTTGGGAAAGTACTGGTCAAACCAATCAGTAGCCAGATGTGAATATTGGCACCTGGTGTGGCTACTAGGGACCTGGATACGCCTCTGAAAACACACAGGGGTTAAAAAGCAGAGCATTCCCAGAGGAGCTTCCTCTTTGGGTCCAGCGGGGGAACAGAGCTGACCTCTGTTGCCCAGCTGCATCTGGGTGTGGGAGGGGGGTGAGCCATGTGGCTGGCTGGGGGTGAGGTAGGCCAGGCCGGAACCCTGAGGGACCCTGGGATGCTTTGGGCAGCCCCCCCCC
>VZRH01007640.1:66577-125385 GCA_013397555.1 Urocynchramus pylzowi
GCAGATTTTCCCTGGATGGCTGCCATGTGTGCCGATGGAAGCACAGGAGGGTTCGACCGTGCTTCCTGGGGGAGGCCTGTGGTGCAAGAGGGAGACTCCTCTTTCCTGATGAACTTAGTTGGTTGTGTGAGAGGTGGTACTGGACAGAGAATTGGGTATTCGAGAGGTGGTAGCTGGATTGGAAAGGTTAAGTCTTGACTCATGGTGTGATAGAGGAAAGGGGGGGGGAAGAGGAGTGGTTTGAAGACTTCCATTGTGGATATTGTGTGTGTGTATGGTTTTTTTTTTTCCATTTTGTGTTTGTTGTAGATGCAATGAAGTTGTATTCCTTTATCCCTGAGATGATGAAGCCTGCTTTGCTGTATTTTGGGTCACATCTCACAGTAGCCATTCTGGGAAATATACTTTCATGGGGGCACTGGCATTGGGCCAGGGTCCACCCATGACACACCAGTACCAACAAACCAGCACAAATACAAGACACCCTTACCTTCTGTTCAAATGAAGCTCCATAATAACCATCATTGAGACCAAAAATAATCTCATTTGGGTTTCTCGCATGGATCTGTAGGGAAAGAAGAAAACAAATCAGTTTACAACCAGCTTACTGCAAATTTTGACACCAAATGAGCACAAATTGCTTCAAGAGTCTAAAGCAGTTTTTCATCACCTGTAATTCCAGAAGTACACAAAAGCTCACAGAAAACTGAATTTAACATGGAAAACCTGTTTGCTTCACAGCTTTAGCAACAGTCACCATGTTCAGCCATTCTACTTTGAAATCAGAAACACTAGAAAGAGCATCATTCCTATTATTGCATTTCCAGGTGACAAAAATAAATAAGATAGCTGGAAACTAAACAGAGGTGAGACTCTTGAGTTTGGTCTGGAGAACAGAAGGCTCCAGGAAGATCTTGCCAGTGGCTCAGGGAGCTCCAAGAGACCTGGAGAGGGACTTTGGACAAGACGGGAATGACTTCTCACTGCCAGAGGGCAGGGTTAGATGTGATACTGGGAAAAAATTATTGGCTGTGAGGGTGGTGAGGGCACAGGTTGCCCACAGAAGATGCGACTGCCCCATGCCTGGAAGTGGGCCATGATGGGCGGGGCTTAGAGCAACATGGCCTAGTGGAAGGTGTCCCCACCCATGGTAGGGGGTTAGAACTGAATGATATTTAAGGTCTCTTCCAACTCCAACCACTATATGATTTTATGATTTAAAGCTCTGATGTAAACTAACATGAATATCTGTAATCAAACTTTAAAATACAATCTTCAAACACACTCATTTCCTTTCTCAGCATTCTATATATCAATTCATCCAGATGTTCTGTTTCCTGAAGAAAAAAGTTGAGAAAAAATATTTTCACATTACCTGCTGGCCCAAGTACTTTAACCCATCTAAATTGACCATCCATTCAATCAAAAGCTGAAAGTGTTCCTTCTTGCCACCCCAGATCCTCACAACAAAACAAGAGACAGAGGTATCAAGATGATCAGGCATTATTCCAAAGTCCAGACTCCTCCATGTTGGATTCTAAGTATTCAAAGAAGGATAAATACAGTTTAATTAAGCTGAAACTAGTTCATAAATTGACAATTCAGAAAGCAGCAAAGCCCACCTCAAAGAATTTAAAAATCTTAAGAATTAGGAACAACAGTCATTTCAAGCTCTGCTGCTTCCTTACCTGGTTTGCTAAAGAGAATTCCTCAGTTAAAAGGTATATGCTGTAAAGTACTTCAGAAACTGTGAATGGGTTTTGTTTCTTTCCATTACAAGACATCAAAGAATTTACTTCAGAAATTACTAATTCAGTTTAACCAAATCAGGAATTTACAAAATGGAAGTAACACTCCTTTCACAGTTATAATTCAGCTTCTGAAAACCAGAGTATAACATGTATTCCCAACATTAAATGCTGATATATTCCACAATAATTAAATTTACAGAACTTGCTGACATATTTGTTCACATTCTTCTCCTCTTGACTGATGCTCAGTCCTCAAATGCTGTCACTAAAAGTTCATCTTTACTCCACAAGATCAGACTTGCACCTGGAGCTTTTCAGAACCAGCACACATTAAGCTAAACCGCAAATTCCACCAGAATTCAGATTTGCAAAGATGACGTATTCCAAGAATTTCCACTCATCTCTAACAACATCTAAAGAACTGACCCAAACTGTAACAAAACCAAGTCAATCCAACATTACTAGTGCCAAGAGACAACAGGGTGTCCAAAAGCAGAAGTGGGAAAGTGCTTTTATTTATATTTATTTCTCTCACTTTTCTACTGAACACAGAAACAGTAGCTCCTGCAAAGCAAAAGGTAAGGAACCCACCACCCCATGAAAGAACTCGCCTTCCCTTCTAGTGCTTAAGCAGCTTAGAACAGGCCTAGCATCTCTGAACTGGGATGAGTCAATTTGAAATACAAGGCCTCTGAAAAGAAGGGAAAGGCAAAGTTACCCACTGAAAATTACAGAAAAAATACATTAATCAAGTCCTCCTAACAAGAAGGAATATTTCATAGTTATTCAGGCACAAGAATACCAGGTCATTCAAATACCCATAGGTTATATACAGGATGTCCTCAAGATATCTTTTATTTAAATTTTTGTTATTCAATCTCTTATATCCTGTGGTTAGTTTCCCTTTTTGTTCTTCCTTTTCCTGATTTAGAATAGACAGAACTAAAAATCCTAACAACCTAAGAGAGAAACTGGAGAAGTTAGCAGCCTTGAGTAAGCAGACAGCTCTTCCTTCATTCAGGAGGATTGCAAAGCATTTACCCAGGGTGCTATAAATGGAGCAGTTCTACCTTGTTAATGCAGGCATTAAAAAGTCTTCAGCAGGTTTTCAAACTCCCTTAGCCAACATTTGCAACATCCTACTCCTATCTTATTATTACCCTTCCTAATTTGTAATAAACTGTTCACTTCTGGCCCCTTCATTCATCTAAACTGAAAAATTTAGAAAATATAACATGCTTTCAAACTTCAGTTTCTTACAGCTATTAGCTCTTCAAAGAATATATGTATATATCTGGCAGGTATATGTTCCTTGCTGTTATCCTGCACAACATGAAGTTGTTAATAGAAATCAGCATTTCAACTACTCAGTAGCTCCCTATTCTAACCCTCATGAAAAGAATCTGAAAAGGAGGAGAACACAATGCTCCTAACAGAACCAAACAGTGGAAAGACACATTAAACAGTTACGGTATTCAGCAGAGGAAAGACACATTAAACAGTTATGGTATTCAGCAGAGAAATCAATATACTGCACTAAATACACAATTTTTAAAACAAAGTTTTTCCACATTAAAGTAACTTACCAGAGAATTCTTGATCACCTCACTCTTATAAAATTCTAAAGAAAAATAAGTAAAAAAGCACCTTTAGATTAGCTTAAACACTGATACAAATCTTAGTATTTGAAACAGAAAAATCCAAAATAAGTAGCAATCAAGAAAGACAAATGTCAGTGGGCCCAGTTTATTAGTAACCGATTCTTAAAACAGACTTTGAAATGCAGTCATGCTTTTGACTAACATTACTCCTTCACACTTACTTATTACAAGTCATTATTTAAATTTAGTATTTCATCTTTATTCCCATGATAATCCTCAAGTTTTACAAGGCTTCAATTTCTGAGGAAAGAACATGGCACAGTAGTTAACAGAATTTGGGTGACATTTGCAAAAATGACTGATTTGCCACACAGCATCTTCCTGGAACACAGCAGCTTGGATAAATTAATTAGAGCACTTTCCTGAAGAGCGATGGTGATCTGTTCCAGGTGCTCAGAGAGGAAACAGCCAAGTTACCTGACAAAGGTGCCAACAACCCTATATTTAAATGGGAATAAGCAATTGCTGGCGCATGAACCTTGGCTTTCCCAGTCAAAGCAAGAGCTTAAAAGACTTTAGACAGCTCTAGAGGCAGGAATACAGATTTTGTACAATATCTCAGCCCACTGGAGACCAGGGATAAAGCTTTGATGAAGTGCAAAAGAGTCCCTAACACCAAACACTGCAGAAACCATCATCAGTGACAGGTTTATCCCATCACCACAATAAAGTCCAGGCAGCAAGCTCAAGTTTTGTATTCTTATCCTTCTAAAACACCAACCTTGGTAAAAAAAGCAAGGCAAGATGCCAGATGTGTCACTGTGCCAGATGAAAATAAAAATTAAGAGAAAATCAAAATTCATCTCCAATCACACCAAAAGGAGCATGAAAATGTATTTTTAATAACATCTCTCCACAATGAACTATATACCATGGTGGGAAAGAAAAGCAAGAAAGAGAGGAGATCTAATGTTCAAACACAGTTATCTAAACTAGAACACATGCCTGGATGCTTCATGTCATTGGCTGACAATTCTATTTTTTGAAAACTTTGATAACAATATGTGCTGATGTATGCTCTGTAAAACAACTGGTATGCACAGAGTGGGACACTCTTCCCCACAAAAGGCAATCAAAGCTCCAAAAACTTTAACTTTTATGTGCCCTTGGAAGTTCCCAATTTCTTACTTCATCACTCAGGGAAGAACAATGACAAAAACAGGCTGATTTAAAAGACTACAAAACCTGTCATCTGTTTTGCCTCCTTGGCTGCTAACATTGAAAGCTTTCAAGAAATTGAAGAAACTAAAGAGCTCTTTTCCAGTGTTAGCAAAGGTGATGCAACTAATGGCAGAAAGTTATCAAGACAAAAAAACAAGGAAGAAAGAATTCACATATCATAAGAATTCAAATATTAACTAGCAAAAAGGTTGACAGCAAGCCTGGTTTACCTTTGTAGATCTTGGCGTTATCACACAAGTGAAGAGTGAAGTATGTATCCAACAGGCGATGACCATTCTTATTAATAATGTTACGTGCAGCAATATTCCGAAGATGACGAAGACGGCGCTAAAAATAAGAAAAAAAATTCAAATAATTTTCTTAGATTGAAAATTAACCCTTTCTCTTTTTTCAAAGCATTTTAATGATTCCCAAAGCACTGTTGTGAAAAAAAAATCCCACCAAACAATTTTCTTTGTCAGACAGCAAGTGTAAACAGCCAGGATTCAGCAAAGCCATGGGACAAGCAACAAGCACCTACAAGCTTGGATTAAGCAACATTGATATTCAAGAGAAAATATTCTTATTCATGTCCTGTATGTCATTTTTATCCCACATGACTAAATCACCCCAACTCTTCGAGCAGTTTCAAGCAATGTGACACTATCAGCTTCAAACACAGCAGCAGCCATCACCCAGATGTTTTGCATCATCGCACTGGGAACACTTCCCAGCCAAAGCTATTTTCAACAAGAATTAATGGACAAATAGCTCGAAACAAACCACCACCTAATCCAGAGCCATAAGGAACTAGCTGGACAAAGCTTCCTGATTCCACGGTAATCCTGGAAACTGCTCTAACAACCTTAAATAAAAGTAAAATACATCAGGAAGACATATCAAGATTTTCAGGGAAAATTAAGGGCACAGTGAAATTTTAGATTTTCACTGTCAGTTACCATCTGCTGTGATGAGAGAGTCCTTTTCCCTTGGAATGAATACAGTAGGATATGTCACTAAAATATTTAGTTTAAGTGATTTTATCCAATTCCAACATTATCTTGGTTTACTACAGTACTGCACCTTGAATGAAAATCATCAAATCAATCTCTCTCTCACACCTCTCTGTGCCCAACAGCTTTAATAGCTGTGGCTAAGGTCTTAGCTTCAAGGCACACCACACCTTTAATTTTTAACAAATATTTTGCATTATTAACGTCTTATAAAATTTAACTAGTTAACAAAGCAATTTTGCAGGACTGTCACACTTAAATCATTGCTTAGCTGTTGTCTTCGAAGACCCATGTTTCAAACAGCCTCCCATGAATGCAGCACTCAGCGAACTGCTACTTCAAATACATAAAGTGTCCACCAAATCCTTCAGTGCCGTATTTTCCCAATCAATCTCTCAACTCACCAGTGTCTCACCCACTACCATGGGGATGTTGACAAATGGCTCCACATACTTTGTGGATCATCACAATACATCAACAAGCCTCAAACAACTGGTTTAGTGCATAGTTTTACCTCAGAGTTCATCTTGCAAATAAAGATGCTCTCGGGAAAAAATGGTGTAAGGCAGAATCCAACCTTAAAAGCTAACTGTCCAAAAGCACATTTTAAAAGCTTTTGAAACCGAAAGACAATTTTCCTGTTTGTTGCTTGTCTTAAAAGGCTTTTAAGAACAGTTGAAAGGCCATAATCTGTTTTAGAATCATAGTATGACACTTTATATCACTTAACACCACTCCTGTGATATATTAGTTTTCCTTCATGGAAAAGTTATGAGGAATATTTAATTTTTGTTTGACAGCCTAAAAATCACTGAGGGAGTCATTTCCATTCAAAGTCTGTTTATAACTTAGACTCTAAACAGAGCCTGAGACGGGATGCCCAGGTACCCCTAGTATATACAATAACTACAAAATTAAAAACAAAAAAAAACCCAACCAACAAAAAATGTTCTGTGAAACTAGATGGTCTTATTTTCTTAGAAACTGGTATCAAAAATGTCAACAGAAATATTAAGTCTCACTTAAAAGAAGCCACATGGACCTTTAACATTTTTTCACATCGAACCTCAAAGCTGGGTAGCTTCACTGGCTGTTTTGAAGTGCAACTGAAACATACTTTAAGAAATGGCTTTGCACATGAATTTTACTACCTATAAAAATGATTCAAGAATTTTATGTACCATCTCTCTTTTAGTTAACATCAGTAGCAGAGAAATCAATCAACCACCATGCCCATTCCCTTAATTTTTGGTATCTTTTTTTTCCTTTCATCCCTTACAAAGAACAGCCCACACTGTACTCTAAGACGGCAGTTTTCTCCAGGTCTCTTTATGACTGCAAACTCATTTGTGTGCCTGCTTTAAGTAATGTTTCATTGATTTGCTCTCAAGCAAAGTCAAACAAGTTTCTTACTATTCACAGTATACACAATGAGGTCAATGAGGTTTGAAAACAAACAAAAAAAAAAGCTGTCAAGTGTCCCAACCTACACCAGCATCTCTGAATGAGATGTGAGTCCTTATCTCCATGATTTGTGACTTCCTTGCACCTGTCAGGATCTGAGGGTTAAAGTCTCACATCTCCTAAACCTGTTGGAAGAGGATCATTAAATTTGGGGCTATGAGACCACAACATAGTTAAGAACTCAATGTGCCTATTTGAATTTCCAGCTTAGCCAGCACTCTCCTCCTATCCATTTAGTGAAGTCATGATGACAGAGAGACTTGAATCCTGATAATACATCTTCCTGTTCGCCCATTATGTTCACTGATATTATACTGAATTATTCAAATTTCCTCTGAACTCTACACAGGCAACATTCAGAGTTAATTAATCTTTCCTGATCAAAGATAACCAGCTTAAACCAGGAGACTATCAGCTACAAAGACATACCCAAAGACAACTGAAATAGGTTCTAGAATTCCTCACTAAGGGCTTTGTTTTGTGACAAACTAAATATCATTTTGAGGGAAGTTTTAAATATCTAGTGTTACCTCCTATGCATTTCATATCATTTTGTGCTGGAGACATTAGAATACACAAAACAAAAACCCACTGTGTTGCAGCTCAGCTAGCACCGGCATCAGCCAAACACTGCCAACCCCCAGCACTGCACCACCCTTTCTTATTCGTTACACCATAAATAAGCACTTGTGCAGCTGCTCACAGAATCATATCTGGGAACCAATCTGAATGGAAACCAACCACCTCTCCCTTTTCCTGGGTTAGTTTCACCAGCTCAGATCCTCAATATGGTTCACCACATGGCTGGACAAGGAGCTGAGCAGACCAAGGAGGGGACAACGCAGCAGCAAGAGGCTGAAGGCAGAGAACGGCTAGAATGAAACCACCAGCTTGAGCTGTACATGGAGCAACAGAGCCTGGCACTGCCACAAGCCAAGGGCAAAGCAGTTCACAATGAGGAACCAGAGCATTTCAAACTGCAGAATCAACTCTTTTTAGAGAATAAACCAGTACACTCTATGTTGAATACAGTAGCTGCAGATAATACACAATTCTATCATTTCCTCTTCCTTCTAGGTGAAGTGCCAAAAAGGGTCCCTTTCCTTTAGTGACAAGTTTCAGCTATTTTGCTCTTTCTGTAAAAAGTGTCAAGAAATCATCACCATGAGGGAGGATTCCTGCAGGATAAGATGCTCTGCAGCCAGAACAGTCACTTTAAAAAGCCCACCTTAAAATTCAAAATACAAGGGCTAAAAAACAATCTAAGCTCCTTGGCAGCCTCGTGAGTCACTTAACTTCAAAAAGGCCAGTGTGAGTGCAAAATGATAGTGCAGGACCTGTTTTCATCTAAAAAAAAAAAAAAAAAGAGCAAAATATGCAATGAGTATAGCTGATTTTCACTGCTATCTCCTCAAAGAATTTACAGGTTACCAGCAATACAGCTCTGAAGACCTCAGAGAGGCATCTACAGAAGGTATCTTAGTGAGATAGCCTACAGCAAAAAAAGTTATTTTTGCAGAACTAATACCATGGAAAAGGTTGTTTAACCTTTCCAAGAGCTCCCAATTCAGCACATGCAGCCTTAACAGGGGCATATCTGGATCAGTGCTTAGCACAGTAATACAGCAGGTCTAACAGGTCATTCTCGGGCGGGTGTGACACAAGTTATTTTGGTTACAATTGTCCTAGACCTTTGCAATTCCTAAGAAAGCCAATGGAGCAGTGAAATGACATTACAGGCCTGATTATCCTTTGCTTTAATTGCCATTCTAAGTTGCATTTGATTAAAAGCAACTGCTATATAGCAACTACATGATGACTCACATGAAAGAAATTAGTGCTTCCTTCTATATTGAAGATAAATTACTACAAAACAGGAGAAGAGATACACTTATTATCCATTAGGAGAAATCCTGAGTAGCTTGTATTTTAAAAACACTGCTGCATGTAAAGATAGCACAGGTCATAAACAGATAGCTACCCCAAAGATACATAGAAAGTCTGATCAGAAAAGCTATAGGAGAGATCTGAAGAGTAGAACCTACCCTCATGTTTCATCCCTGATGCCTGCAGAGGCAGAAAAGCAGCTTCCCCGAATACTGCAACAGCATCTTAACAGTTGCTGCGGAGAACAGCAATACCATCCCTGCTCAGCAATTACCAGCTTCACTCAAAACAAATCAGACTGCTCCAGAATCAAGTATTTTCATCATCAACCTTGTTAAGATGGCTTTTTCATCAGATGATTCTAGACAGTCTGCCAAGTCTTTTGAGGTCTAAAGGGCTGAAACTGTTTGGTCCCTTCATGCTTTAGTTCCCTCAACACTAAGATACAGTAATCTTTCCCTACCTCTGCCTAGAATGCCACCTTCAGCATGTTCCCATCCTGCACAATGTGTTTTGGTGAGGATCAAAAAATTAAACCAAGGTAAAGCTGCCAAAAGCAAAAGTTAGTAAGGGTAACTAACTGGGTAAGTAAGTGCAACATTTGGCTAAATTCCTCCAATTCAGCTCCCTACAGCTACACAGATGTGCCAGCCACAGAAGAGGACAGAGGAGGCAGACTTCAACACTTAAGCTTCTTTACAGCTTAAGCTCATCCAGATGCCACTCTTTGCTTTCCTCCAGGCCTGAGAAACAGAAGTGATAAAGCTATTCACTGTTTTTTGTCTAATAATCTGGTATAATTAATAAAAAACACTATTGAGATGACACAGCAGGGAGGTAAGAAAAGGAGTAAGTCAAATGAGAGAGAAGTGCACTACTGTTAACAAAAGGTCTGGACTGCTCATGGCAGGAGAACAGGACTACCTACAACAGCCTCAAGTATTCATGGAATTTCAGAATTATTTGTTCAAGGTCATATAATGGGTAGCAATAGCAAGCATGGAGAGTTCTGATTCCTCTTCCATCTTAACCAGTTCATTATTCCCTTACAAGAATTTGACGACCCTCAGAAAAAAAAAAAATAATGTCAGTATATCTAGGCTGGATGAGAATACAGCCAAACACCATTTTCTATTTCTGGTACTCAGCTATCACACTGACTCTAGCTCCATTTAGCTAGAGTAAAAGTATCAATTAGTGAAGCTCCAAGTATCAATTGTGAAGGCTCAGGTCACTAATACGGGCAACAGCAAAGCCCATTCCAATCACATGGAGCCTGTCATGCTGTTGGCAGCTGGGATGATCTAATGCCTCACAGCTGGGAAAAGGGGGAGGTCTGTCTTCTCCTTGTCCCACATCTGCCTTCTCCCAGTAGCACAGTCTTCCGTCATTAGCACTGGCTCTTTTAGCAATGGTTGTTCATGAATTCTACTCTCAGCAGGCCCTTTGACATGTTTAATAAATTTACAAAGGTGTCAAGGGAGTATCTGAACTTAAACAAGGCAGGCAGTTTGGTTTCTTCCAGAAAGAACCATCCAAGATGCCAACAAACAGCCCCCTCTTTGAATGGAGGGTTTGGCTGAAAACTTCCAGATATTACTAAGTGACAGTGGGCTCACTGCACCCATGGCCATAAGCAAGTTTCAGAAATTCAATCAGGCAGATTTTTAAAGAATTTTATAAACAGAAATACATTTTCCAGAATGAAGCTTAAATTCAATTGCCCAGGGAGAAGGTTTTATACATCTGTGACTGAATTTGAAAAAGGCTGCCTCACCCATCCATTCCTGATGACTTTCCATACAACCCATGTAACCAGAAACTTACTTTTGCCTGAAATGTAAATATAATGGTAAAACCAGCATTAAGAAGGCTGGGAAATCATCTTGTACAGGCAAAGTAGAAGTTTACATAAATTACTTAGCCCGAATTCACCAAAATTATATCACCACTCAGAGCTCTCTCAGAGGCCTGATGAGCTGAAAAGCATTTATCATGAGCCCAGCTCATACTTCCAGAACAAAGAACTTTCAACACTGGCCAAAATTTCAACACCAGGTCTACTTCCTTAGCCTTTATGGAGTACCCTACTTATTAAACAGTTTTTAATCAAGACATACTAAGACAGTCTTCATCTTGGGGCACCATCTCTGTTTTCAGACTGGTGCCTTCCTCACGATTCTGTCAAGGAAGTAAATTCCCTGAATTCTTTTCAGATCAGGATCAGCTCTGACCTCTGTATGACATGGTACACACTATCTTTTCACCTGGCTTTCACATGAATTTCATAGCTTGGTTCCTTGCTCTATGACCCACAGAAGCTCTGGAAGAATTTAAGCAAAATCCTTACAACAATTTTAGCATTAAAGCAGGAGACAAAGATTAGTTAGCAACACAAATGTTACTACAGGAGATCCACTGTTTTTGAACTGAACGGACCTGAGCTTGCAACGTCAGCTATTTAGATGTCTGGATATTTGTCAGGATTAAGTCATATTGAAACAGAGGCCTCTGTGTGCTTTGTAGCTCATAGCAGACAGGTTGAGCTGGGTCTTTTTCTTAAAAAGCATAAAACCTCCAGCCCTGAAACAAAAAAAAAGTTACCAAAATATGATCTATGTTTAGTCAACGTGAGCATTTTTTATTATCACAGCACTGCTCTACACCTCTATATTGCACCTTCCAACTTCCTCAGATTTTCACTATTTGCTTTCACCTCTCCGTGCCAGTTTGAATATTAAGAAGCAATCACATGATCCAATCTCTTGGAAGTCACATGGCAGACAAAACTTTATACTTAATTTTATATAAGTTTTCAATCTGCCTCATTTGGGAAGTTTAGGCATTACGCAGACGTATGGTTACTTAAAACCACAGAAAGGGAAAAAAATGCTTGTACTCTAATTTACACACTTGCTAGGAAGATTTATGAGGTTTGCAATTTAACAGTTTTCCACAGTTTGCAATTTTTAACAGTTTTCAGAGTCAAGAGAATCAAATGGGTTTTCACATCTACTTCTGATACAAAGCAGAAGCATTTGATATGCAATTTTTGTGGGACACATCATAAGGAATTTTAAGGAATTCTATTTTAATGTTTTCCAGCACACACTTGATGACAGCAAGGCTCTCAAAGCTACATAGCCCTAATTAGTTCATATACAGCCATAATTAGTTTAATGAATTACTTGTAGTTCTCCTTATAACTGTGCCTCCTTCCTATCTCAATTTCCCCATGTCAAGTGATCAACAGCCATCCAGAAACTCCTTTCCCTTTTTAAGATTAAGCTACTTTCTTGCAAGTGCCTTTAAGAAAACTGTTTCTACTAGGAATCAGAACTGAGGACAACACCAGTTCAAGGATGCACTGTAGGAGGTGCAACACACTCACATACATCACATACTTCACATTCCCAAAGATCTTATGCAAGGAACCAGAAACATTGAACCTGTGCAGAGTGATTTACCCAGACTAAATGACCACAAGAAAAATCAAAGCTATTTCATCAACATGGGCTCAAAATTTTCCAAGATGCACAATTGTGAATTTTACTTTACAGATCCTTAAACCAAAGTGCCTCCTTTCCTTTACACTGGGCATCTGAAAGGCTTTTGAAAGTTTCCCTTAGGAAGGAAAACAGCTATGTAGCTTTCATGTGAACACATCAAGGATCAATACAGGTTTCTAATCATCCATACCCTATGCCATGACTACTCCTGCTTCTGTACTGCACTGAGAGCTTCACCAGGAACAGTCAGCAAATGGAAGATGTTCAAAAGATATTAAGTCTGCTCTAATTCACACAAGGAGAAAGTGAAACAGGAAGAATAAGGAATATCTCAATACCTGACATGGTCCATGCAGAAGTATAATTGAGCTATCTGAATGCAAAACAGCCCTTTGCAAGGTCAGTATGGAGTTAAAGAATGCAACATCTGAAGTCAGTGTTAGATCTAACAAAATATGTTAGTCTATGGCATTATCTGCTCCTTTAATACTAACTAAAGCAACAGTCACACTAGAAAATAATTAAAACAGATAACTATATTATAACTGAAAAAAACTTAAGACTATGTATTACTCTTGAAAGACAGCTGTGTTCACTGGTCTATCATTCCCTGCACCCTTTCCTACTAGCTAATCCTCTAAACTACTTCCTCACTAAGTAACTACATTTACTCTGAGGAGCAAATCAGAACTCAACTTCTACCCCCACAAAATGATGTAAACAGCTGGTAACTGTTCAGCTGGCACATGAAATCTTCTCTTTGAACCCCATAATCACATGTAGAAAATCTACACCACTTAGAGTCCAAAATGAATGAAAGAACTAAGACTAAAACTGATGTAAGCTCATGATGCTCACACGACTCACTAATCTTCTGCATCTTTTTTTTTGTGCTAATTTCTGCAGAAAGACTGTAAAAGCCTGTTATTTAAAACATGTTGTAGGGGCAGGTACAGAAGACACATTCAGTCTTGGGATACAAACAGGACAGCTGTTTAGGTGTGGCAAAACAAGACTCAATACACAGAATTAACTTAAACATAATGTTAGCAGGAAAGGTTCAAAAGCCAAATCATGTGCCTATGCAGGGTTTTGGGCAAATAAAGGTCTTTCGGGGTATTGTTTCAACAGCTGTGTTAGGTTATGGTAACTATAACATCAAGAGCAACAGATCCAGCAAGCTGGCAAACACCACAGCTCCAAAGAGTTAGAACTGTCAGCACACCCTAAAAAATTGCTCTAAACTACGGCTAAGAAAATCTTACAAATATTGCCCACTGGCCAGACAAAGCTCTTCTTGCTAGGTGTTTGCGTAAGATGCAAATAATAGGAAACTAGACAGTCTTTCCATCTTTAACCAAAACCTTTTAGAAGAGGTAGCTAGAAATAATATCTTTCCTTATTGATGCTTTTCTCTGAATTTGTCTAAATAAGTATTTAGTCTCAAGATGAAAGACTGAAACTGTAGCTGCTTTTTTGACACAGCATGGGAATTAACCCACCAGATAGAAAAGAACATCAGGGTGCAAGTCCCACCTCATTAACAACACACTGCAGCAGTTGAGAGAAGTCCCTTAACCCTCTTAACATGACCTTGGGGAAGGGAGCATTAGTCCCCATTTGCTGTGGGAATAATCTGGGAATATCAAGATGATACTCAGAAGAAAGCACCCAAAGAGTAAACAGGGCCTTACAGAACCAACAACAAAATCAAAACAATGGCAATTTTGACCTTAAATAAGCACTTAAGGACACTCTGGGTTGCACAAGCAAATAGCATATGATTATGAATAACCTGAAGCATATTAATGCTTCTCTTGTTGCTGGATGATAAATCAAGAGCAAATAAGTCAGTTTTCCTTCATAAATGAGACTTCGATCTTTAGCTAGCAAGTTGCTCAATTAAGAGCATTCCATAACCCACCACAAACATCCCAAATAAAGCATGAAAACTGATTTAGTGCAGCTTTTGGGCATAACAGTCTAACTTACCAACAGATCATTTGGTCTGCAAACCAGACCTGCCTCCCTTACAGAATACAGGTAGTACACTTCAGATAGCAAAATTCCAGCCCCAGCTTAACAACCAGTCTTTTGGGCTAAAATTACAATTTGCCAGTAACTTTAACAACTACAACAACTCCTCTTCATTTATCTCTAACAAAAACTAAACATTGATACAGCTGGGTATGGATACAACTGAGTAAGATCAGCAGGTCACAACTCACTGTGGTGTTTCAATGGAGCAGCACTTCCCTCCCACTCAGCATTTAAAGGCAGTGTGTGTCAAAGAGAAATGAAAGCAATATTGCAATGCAACACTTTCCATTCATCATTCTAACTGCCTTCCTCCCCCCATATTTTGTAGGAAAGGGGAAGTAAAATATTTAAGAATCAGTATTTTTTTTCTATATAACTCAGGAGAATATATAACAAGAGTAATATAAAACTAATGTTTAAAAAGAAACTATTTTCTCATTGTTTAGTTTAAAGTCTCATTCATGTGCAGTCCTGGGCCTATATAGTAACTTTCTTCACTTTTACTACACAAGACCCCTCAAACACATTTGCCAGCACACTTTGAATCACCCCTTTCTGCAATGTTGTCCAAAAAGTTGTGTATGAGAGATACACATCTTTAAAGAAAGAAACCCAAGTCGAATCTGGAACTGAACCTGGCAGGGGACACAAAAGAAGGGCTTCTCCACGTATGCTACCCAGAAAAAGAAAGCCAAAGAAGGTGTTACCCCCTGATAAATAATGCTGGAAAACTGGTAACAACTGATGAGAAGGGTGAGGTACTCAACAACTCTTTTGCCTCAGTCTTCAATGACAATCTCTCTTCCTGCACATCCTGAATGGATGGACAGCAGGACGGGGACCAGGGAAACAAAGCCCCTCACACTTTAAGATTGGGTTCATGACTGCCTGAGGAACTTGAATGTGCACAAGCCTATGGGACCTGATGGGATGCATCACAGAGTCTTGAGGGAACTGGCTGATTTAGTTGCCAAGCCACTGTCTATGACATTTGAAGTGATATTGGAAGTCAGGTGAAGTGCCAGATTGGAAAAGGGGAAGCATAGTACCCACTTTTCAGCCTCACCTCTGTGCCTGGAAAGATCACAGAACAGATCCTTTGAGAAGCTGTGCTAAGGCACATGGAAGACAGGGAAGTGATTCGACAGCCAGCAAGGTTTCACCAAAGCAAAGTCCTGCCTGACCAACCCAATGGCCTTCTATGATGGGGTGGCTACATCAGTGGACAAGGGAAGAGTTACAGATGTCATTTATCTGGACTTCTGTAAAGTCCTTGACATGATCCCCACAACATCCTTCTCTCCAAATTGGAGAGATGGATTTGATGAGTGGACTGCTAGATGGATAAGGAGTTGGTTGGACAGTCAAATCCCGAGGGTAGAGATGCTGGTGTGGAAGCCACAGGAGCCATGTATGATGAGCACTGCTCTTGGACTCATACAAGTGCATAAAACTCCAACTGGACCTTTACAAATCCCAGCCTTAAAGTTAATGGAGGCTACAGAGTGTCCTTGAGAAGTTTCACTAACTAGTTGCTCTGTTTTGCTCTACCCTAAAATACACTTTTGACACCTGTAGCTGAAACACTGCTGCTCCTCTCCACAGAAACTTTCACTATCTGTCAAGAGATGTTTGTGAACTGAAAGATACAGAAAATATTGGGTCGCCTGGTCTGACACTATTCACAGCTATGCACAATGGCACAATTTACCCCTTCCCTCCTTACCACCACATCCATACTCAGCACATACATCTACCTCCCTCATATACACCCTCCCAGGCACTAGTTCTGGAGTCCATGACTATGTGCTTTCCTGTCACTAGACAACCACACATGAAATCTGTTTTGGCCAGCAATTAGCACAGTAGCACTCAACAGATCATGTGACTGTGGCATGACTGCCTCTCTACAGTCAGGCTGCTTTTCAGTCCAATCCCTTTCACTAAGGATATATTAGAGTCTGAAAGGTTTGGGTCCCCAACCCCTCCATTGCTTTGAACTGCTTATAATGGCAGGATTGAACAGTTTGTTTTGAGCATTCAGAAATGCTTATGTTATTATGACACTCCCAGTTTTCATGTGTCAAGCAACTACAAAGAGATATTACTAAAGAATCTCGGCTCCTGAAGTGCAATCATTTCACATTTTCAGTTCTGTTGTGCTCACTTGTACAGCAAAAGAGAACAACATCCTCACACAATTACAAAAGGATTCAAATGGGAATTCTATGCTTAATCAGATGCATTTCTTTACAACCATATCCTTTATTTCTCTTTCTTAAAATACAGAATACAACAGCAAAAAGTGTTCTCTGCCCCAGTCATTCCTCACCACACAAACAAGTTACAGAAGAGGTCAGTCAGTTTTGACAACTGTCATCACAGTAGCAAAAGGTTTCAGACTTAACTTTTCACTCCTGCACAAGTGTCAGTAGCAGGAATGTTGTTTTCTAATCAATGTGAATGTTACTGAACAATTAAAGCTAGACTAAATCCAAATTACACCATCAGGACTTCTGCCTCTAAAAAGTCACTTCAGTCATTAAAAGCACTCACCTTAATTTCACAGTTGAGAATTTGTCTTTGGAGAGATTTATAGCCATGACTCAGACCATCAATCCTTATAGTCAAAAAATTGTAGCTCTGGGTGTCCTAGAGAAAGCCGCCCACTGAAACAAATCACCAAGTTGATTTTGTGCTGGCCTACAGCAAACAATTACCTTGCATCACATAACTTGGGTAAATCAGACTATGGCATTACAGGGGTGGTTCAACAGACTAGGAATGACTTATCTTTTTCATAATTCTGCAGTAAAATAGCTCCAGTGTGTTGAGCCCCTTCAAGGTATCTTGCACTTCAGTAACAGACTTTTGAGCTCAGATAATACAAAGAAAGAGGGTAATTTGCTATCAGTATGTTCAGTTGAGCCTCTCAATTTGATTCCAAGTACGGACACAGTAAACAGATCCCTCAGTACATGGTCTTTTTGTTACCAGAGCACACAGCAGAATACCTCAGTCTCTGTCACAGCCTTACGCTTGCTACAATTAACATACAAGCATCCTCGATAAATATTTACTCAACTGGAACATCATATAATTGATGACTCAATTTCTGCTCCTAGGAACTCCTATAAAAGTTTCTGCTCCTAGAAGAAAAAGCCTGTGTTTTGGTCTCACTTTCACAAACGAAATCCAGTGACTAATATCTCAGGCTTCTCCCTGCAGCATTCACTTGGCCCTAGCACAAGCCTGAGAAAGAATAAAACCAAAAATTCAGCAAGGAGAAGGTCATACTTGATCTCGTGGACAATCCATTGTTTCCTGTTCATACAGAGCAGCATTCATGTTAATATTTATTGACATAGAGCAAACCCACATTTCAGAGTAAGTACTTACTCGAAGATTAGGGTCAGGTGGCCAACAGCCACCTCTATTTCCCTCCCTTTGCCCCCAGGTAGATTCTAGAACATGTTAAACAAAAGAGCAGTTATAGATCCACTTCAAGTTAACATCTGCTGATTTTTTCTCTAGGTACTCTTTATATTCCCACCTGGTAACATGTAGCTCAAGTAAAACAGATTGTGTGTCTAACTCATATCGACCACACTGAGTCAATGAGCCAAAACAACACTCACATCTTACACTATTTCTAAAGAAAAGCAAAATTTTGTTAATTACTCCCGCCTTCACCACTCCAACTCCAGCTCCTGTACAATCAAAGTCACCACATGCAAGAGGGGAAAGGGCACAGAGTTGGTTTGATAGGTATTGCTAAATGCTCAGGCAGAACCTAGTCTTCCTCACTTAAAATTAATGCTCTCCAAAATGAAAATGTGGGAAAAATGCCCAGTAATCCAAAAGGCAACTATCAGCAAACAGGAAAAAGAGAGTTAGGAGAAGGAAGGATGCAATGGGAAGAGAACATTTCAAAATACACCTCGTGTTATATCCACACTTGCTCCCCACCCCGCAAAGAGGAGGAGGAGGGGACACCCCAGCTGCTCTGGCCTCACAAGGTGCCCAAGTTTAACATCCCACCTTTAGTCTGCTCCATATCCGCTGTACGCACAGAAGTAGTTTTCTGGGAGAGGAAACACCACCTGACTCCCGGGAGAGAGGTGCAGACCCCTACCCCCATGTTCCCTCTCGCCTTCCTACCAGCCTAAGAGAAAGGAACTCAAACTCCCCCTTGCTTCAGGGACTCCCCTTCCATCAGCTTGGGGACTCTACCTCAGGTACCCCCAGACCTCGGGGAAGCCCCACTGACACCTCATGGAGTACCTGTCCACCCCTTTACTTCAGGGAGCACCCCCATTCACCCGAGGGAGCAACCCCTGCACACCTCAGGGAGCGCCCCTCAGTTCAAGAAACATCTTCCTTCACCCCAGAACAACCCACACCTCAGTGAACACGCCCCTGTGCACAACTCAGGGCACCCCACACCTAAAAGAGCACATCCCCTTCACCTCAAAACACCCCACATTTCAGGGGACACCCCTGATTCACCTCAAGACACCCTCCTCCGCCGCAGCCCCCTCCGAGCGCCGCCCCGAGGCCCCGCCGAACCTGCTGCGAAGGCAGCTCCACATGCAGAGCGCGAGCGGCGGAGCCGGGCGGTAATGCGGTGGGACCGGCAGCCGAGGTCATCCTCACGTAGAGTCCCCGCTCCACTCCCCCGAGGCCGCCAGGCGCGCAGGGGTTAATGGCGGCAGCAACGCCGAGCCGGCCGCCCGCTACGGAGCCATATTACCGCAGTGCCGGGGGTGGGCGAAGCACCGCCTCCCTCACGCCCATTGGTGCTCGCGTCGCAGGAGCAGGAGTCCACACGCCTTCCCGAGTTACGATTGGCTTAATCTAACGCAAATCAACGCCCCTCTGCGCTGGCCCTGTCAAACCGCTGGAACGCGCGCCGGCGTCGATTAGAGGGCCAGCTTCCGGAAGGCGGGACAGCGCCCAATTACGGGCGATGATTGGAGAAAATCGAGTTTGATTGACAGTATGCCCTCCGTCACGTGTGCGAGAGCTGTTGTCATCACGTGGTGGGACGGAGAGTAGTTCAGCAGAGGGGACGGAGGGGCGGTCGCCGTGGTACCCGGAGGGTCTGCGAGGCTGGGCCCGACTCTGTGGTTAGGCAGTGGTGTCATCCTCAGCACGCCCTCCACATCACTCCGACTCAACATCACTATGCTCAACATCATATCCACCTGCCCCATGTGACACCTGCCCCAAAACAGGCCAGCCTGCCCGGTGTCACATGTCATGTCAATATAAAAAAGACCTTAGGCTATTGCAGAGGGTCCAAAGGAGGGCCATGAGGACAGCAAAGGGTCTGGAGAGCATTATAAGGAGCAACTGAGGTCACTTCTTTTTTTCAGCCTGGAAAAAAGACTGAACAACAAGAGTAGAACTCATTGAGGTCTTCAGTATCCTCAGGAGGAAAAGCAGAGGGGCATGTACCAGTCTCTTAACTCTCGTGACCAGTGACAGGACATGAAAGAATGGCCTGAAGCTGAGCTGGGAAAGGTTTGAGTTGGATATTAGAAAAAGATTCTTCATTGAGAGGGTGGTTGAGTACTGGAATAGGCTCACCAGGTTACCCAGGAAAGTGGTCACAGCATCAAATCTGACAGAGCTAAAGAAGCATTTGGACAGTGCTCTCAGGCACATGGTAGGATTGTTGTGGTGGCCAACAACAGGGCCAGGAACTGGAGTTGATGATCCTGATGAGTCTCTTCCAACTCAGCTTATTCCATGATTCTGTGATTCTGTGAACCTTCCCCACATCACATCCACTTGCTTCACATCACACCAACCTTCTTCTCCATAGCACATCCACCTGCCCCATGTCACCCCAGCCTGCCTCATATCACCCCAACCTGCCCAACAACAGACCAACCTGCCCCTCATTGTGCCAACCAACCCCATATCAGACAAACCCTTCCCACAGCACATGGACCCATCCCATTCCATGCCAAGCCATCCCACATCAGGCCAACTTGCCTCACATCATACCAACCATGATGCCTACACACACCAAAGCCCAATGCAACCATCCTCTCAGCATCTACCTCCATCCCATCCCACCCAGGCAACATCCATCCTGAACAGAGGAGACCATGCCCACCTGGAACAGCACCACCCATGTACGGTGCAGCTCTCAGAGCACCAGTTGTGTGCCTGTGCCCCACCAGGGCCATCCATCCCAACAACACTCTGCAACACCTACCTAGCGTAGGCAGTCATACTCAAGATGCCCATCCCCATGACACTGCCAGGGACCATCAGGGACTGAGCCAAAACACCTGTCCCCTCACTGCTGGGAACACCAGTCCTGACATCCCTGCAGTGGCACTGGGAATGCCTGTCCCTAATGCATGCTACAGCACTGGAAATGCTTGTTCCCACTGGGCCAGGCAGCTCTGAAAGGGTCGAGTGTGCCGTGCAGTTCTGGAAAACCCCATCCTCTGCTCCTCCTCTCCTCCAGTCCTTCTGTCCTCAGCACCATGCATCTCCCACACCATGGAGACCATCCTGCTGGAAGCCCAGTAAGCCTTCATTCACCTGCAGTATTCCTCGGTTTGTAATATTCCATGCTCTAGTGAGGTGTTTTAACAGTGTTACAACAGCACTTATTTTGGTCTAGGGTATTCAAAAGTGAACTTGTTAAAAAGAGGAAGTAAAATAAAAACTGGAATGGAAAGTCAAGTTTTCTAGGGTTTGATGGCCATCCTTGTGGCATGAAGTCATCTTCCATCCTTTGCAGCTGCTCACCATGGTCTGCTTTTCTCCAAAATGCTTCCTAGTTGAAATGGAGATGCTAAATTTTTCTTCTGGGCGATTCCCTGGTTTATCCCATAGTAACACATCTATATGGACTTCTTTTCCCAAATTGTTTGATTCTACATGTAGGCATCAAATAAATTCGATACCTCAAGCTTAAGTTTTGGATGTCGTTGAGCCTGGTGTGTGTGAGTACTGGATGCTGCTGTCTCTGATCAGGAAAAGATTTAATTTAAAACAGTGACCTTTTTTGGAAGATCTTTTGGGGAAAAGTGCATCTCCATTTGTTTTCCTTCTGATGAAAAAAAGCCCTCCTATTTCAGTATTTTCTATAGCCAGTGTTCTATTTTCAAGAACCCAGACTCCTGAGACATGCTGAGATCAGGAAGTTCAAACACAATAATTTTGGACCTGTTGTATCAGTTTGATTCACCTCCTTGCTTCTGGTTCAGTACAAGACACACTCTCCTTCCTTTTAAGCATTCCATCTTCACCTTGGATGATTGAAACTTGATTTTTAGGATGAATTCTGGGGGGTTTCTTTGCTCAAAGTGTGAAGAATGCATTCAGAATGACAAAATTATCTAAACATCAAGAAATTTTGAGAATGCATTCTACCTTTGAGATTCTCGATGTGTTTCCTCCAGAGAGCAAAACTAATTCTAGCTTAGACTTAGATATAAAATCAAATAAGATCACAGCTATAAGAATAGTTTTTCATGAGATAAATCACTAAAAACAATTTATGGAAGCAGAGTGAAGATGCCACTGCTTGTTTGCCCAAAATATAAAAAACCCAAAACATCCTTTTAAAAAAAATAAGTCCATCCTCAGATGAAACGTGATGTTTCTGTGACTGATTTTCCCCCACTTCTTCACCTTCTCTTTCTATAAAAAGTATGTTATTAACATTATTCTCATCCTAAATCCAAAACACAACCACATACCAGCTACTAGGGAGAAAATTAACTCTATCCTAGAGAACACCAGGACACTAATTTACATAGTGAAATTACATAGCTGAATTTTAAATCCATATGTCATTACCATAGCAGGATTTTCCTACTTCTCTTCTTTTCCACAGGAACAGACTGTGATGATAAATTAATGGTGTTTAGAAAAGTCAAATGATTTATTTACCATAGCAGTTCACCTGCCATGTATATGGAGATTGCATTTGCTGCTTGATGTAGACTGAGAGCTTTAACCCACAATTCAGGGACTAAAATGTAAAATATCACCCAGAGAAAAATTCAGATATGACCTCAAAACCCATGTGGATTTATTGCTGATTTTGTAGCAGTGGAACTCATACAGCTGCAAAGAAGTCCTGGCATACTTCCAGCTCACACTAGCTCAAGCTTTGCCCTTATTCTAAATTTCAGATTTATTGTTAGGTTTTGTTACGTCAGCATGAAAAAGAGCCATTTCCAAGGACATTATAAAATGATGCCCATCTTGATGAGAAGTTTGTATGGATAAGGTTTCAGATTTACATCTGATTTTCATGAGTTTTGAGAGATTTTGTACCTGCCTTGTATAGTTCACCACAATGACCGTTCAACATGATGACAGCCATTTAATAACCCAGATCGTTCCTGAATTGTAGGGCTTACAATAATTCATTAATTAGGATTGTTCATTAATTAGGATTGTTGTATTATTTTAAGCAGAATATTTGCAAGCTTCAGCTGGAGAGTGGCTTCTTTTGTCCCTAATTATGAGCAGTCACTAGAGGCAGTAATGCTGGAGCAGTACTGCCCAACTCACCCATGTCTGTCATTTGAATTTTTTAACCAAATCAAAAGGTTGTCATTATCTGTCTGCATCATTTTGAAGATCACACTATAACCTTTATTATGTCCCCATGGGTGTTCCTGCAGTGTGTTATCATAAAAGATGATGCTCCTGCAACTGCAGCAAGTACAGTAGCCATACCACTGAGGCTGGGCAGATGGGGAGGTTATGGATGTGGGAGCACTGTGTGCATCCCACAACCATAACCTCCCCATCTGCCCAACCTCAGTGGTGTGGCTACTGTGTAGAGGGAAGGGATGGTGTCAAGAGGGATCTGGACAGGCTGGAGAAGTGGGTCTATGTGAACCTTGTGAAGTTCAACCTGACCACTTCCAAGGTCCTGACGGTGACTGACGAAAGAGACGTGGACTCCATGGTTTGCACACATGAAGCCGTTTATTGGTTCACAAAGCTGAGCTTCTATACCTTTTCAGCAATTACTAAAAATAGCACAACTCTAATATTTATGTAACTAGGTAAAATTGCTTAATTCAGAGCCTCGTACTAACCAGTGCAGGTATGTGTTATCTCATATAAGTTCTGCTTACCAAGCACATCATACCAAGCACACTGCTAACTTCTGCATTGCTAACTTCTGCATTCCTTCCTCAAGGTTCTGCTTTCTGTTGCCAAGGCTTGCAGCCTACTAATGCTAACATATCCACTTCTGTCATGAGCTGGACAGTGCTCCCAGCTCCGCTTTCTAGCTGTATTCCTAGAAGGTCCTGTACATGGGTCAGGGCAATCTGAAGCACAAACACAGGCTGGGCAAAGAATGAACAGGGAGCAGCCCGGGGGAGAATTTTAGAGTATTGATGGGTGAGAAGTTCAACAGGACTGACCATGTGTGCTGAGAGCCCAGAAGCCCTCGTGTGCTGGGCTGATCCCACAGCAAGGGCAGTAGGGGAAGGGGTTCTGCCCCTCTGTCCTGCTTAGGTGAGACCCCTCCTGCAGAGCTGCCTCCAGCTCTGGGGTCCAACATCAGAAGGACATGGAGCTGCTGGAGCGAGTTCAGAGGAGGCCACAGAGATGTTCTAAGGGCTGGAGCCCCTCTGCTCTGGAGACAGGCTGGGAGAGCTGGGGGTGTCCAGCCTGGAGAAGAGAAGGCTCCAGGGAGACTTTAGACCCCCTGCAAGTGCCTAAAGGAGCTGTAAGAGAGCTGGAGAGGGACTTTGGACAAGGGCCTGGAATGACAGAATAAGCCTAGTGGGTCCTTTCCAACTCAGAATATTCTGTGACTCTGAGTCTGTGAGAAGGTGTAATTACCTCACATTGACAGAAAGCAAGGTTAAATTGGATATTTCAAAGAAATTTTTTCCTTGTGAGTGGTGAGGCCCTGGCACAGGTTGCCCAGAGAAGTTGTGGCTGCCCCAACCCTGGAAGTGTTCAAGGCCAGGTTGGATGCGGCTTAGAGCAACTTGGTATAGTAGAAAGTGTCTTTGCACATGGCAGAGGGCTGGAACAAGATGAGCTTTAAGGTCCCTTTCAATCTAAGCCAGTCTGTGGTTCTGTGATCTTCAGTTTCCTTCAGATGAATTCAACAGTCAAAAACATCACTAGATTACTGACTCTGTCTTGTGTTTATGCGTTGTCTAAACTCACACTGGCAGCTCCTCACTTTGACATTATGGAATACCAGAAGGCATTTCTTCTGGACATTTTTTTTTTTTTTTTGGAAAGCAAAGCCAGAAGATAATTAAGATTACTACTAACAAAATTCCAAAAAGCAATTTTAACAAAAACTGGTAAAGACTCCTGCAGAATGAAGTGTATTTTTGCAAAGGCTCTGGAGAAAGTTGGATGAAGTGCCAGTGAGGAATTGCCAGAAATTACACTGGAATATTTAATTGCCATTTCTGGAAGCACTACTTTATCAGTAGTCTTTTTGTGCTGAAGTTAAGATACATAGACTCATGTCCTTCAAAATGACATACGGTGGACAGATACTACTTGCAAGTTATTACAGATATTATTTAATAGACTTTATTGCAAATTTTGGCAGGACACCACCTTTGGGAAGGGAAGAAATTACCTTGTGGCTAACAATAATTCCTATTTCTGCCACAGATCAGGTTAAATATGCTTCTTATTGGGGTATGAGATCATTGCAAAATCACTCCAGTGAGACAACATACTTCACTGATGGGTAGAAGCATTCTAAATGCAGAGCAAAATACTTGAAGTTTGTGAACTGTTTAAAGAGAAAAAAGGACAAATTCTGCACTGAATGCATAATAAAGAATGTAATTTACAGCCATAGATGTGGGGTTAAAAGAGTTTGTTTAGCTTTGCCTTTAGAGGGATCCATCTTAAGAGCAACTAAAACAAGAGACTGGCTTTGTGGGCATTGAACTTTGCACCTGTTTGTGTCCAAGATATTTCTTAGGATCTGTATTTCTAGTTGCAGCTGAATATGTTTGCTCCCTTCACAGAGGTTATTTTGAATTGCTGTGAGACACTTGCAGATACCTAAGGTGTTCTGGTAATCCCTAGGCAATGTATCAGAAGCTCACAGTGAAAAGCACAGTAAAGGTCAAATCTTTGTAATGTAGAGGCCCTTGGTTTTAAATTAATGGTAATATAAGTCTTTAATGCAATAAACTCCAAGGGGGACTTATTAATTTGCAACTGGCCATTGTTTGCACTTTACCATCACCATCAGCAACATAAATATGGGGGTATTAGAACTGATTTAATTAATTTATTGTAAGTTTCCTGAGTGTCCCATTATAGATAAACCCCACCTCAGACAGAGACACTTCACTGTGTTTTTGACACATCATCAAGCTGTTTAGGTCACATTATGTGTGCAGAGGAGATCGACTTTCATTTTCAAGTCGACTGACATTTTCAAGTCAGATCATAACCATTAGATAATTTCCACGCAGGACATAGAAGAGGACTCCTGGTGTTTGGAAGGCAAACAATGCTTACACTATCTGTTACTCTCTTGATGCTTAGAAGGGCTATTATTTACATGGAAAAAACTTCCTTCTCAGACTCAAACAGTATTTTACATATATATTGTGAATGAGATAGGGAAAGTAGTGAAAGGACTAGAGCACAAGTGTGACAAGGAGCATCAGAGGGAGCTGGGGGGCTAAGCCTAGAGAAAAGAACGCTCGGGTGGAACCTTCTCCCTCTCTGCAACTCCCTGACAGGAGGGTGGAGCCAGGTGGGAGTCAGGTTCTTCTCCCAGGGAACAAGGGACAGGACAAGAGGAAATAGCCTCAAGTTGTGTAAGGGGAAGTTTGGGTTAGATATTGGGATATTTTTTTCATCGAAATGGCCAACCAGCCCTGAAACAGTTTGTCTCCAGCAGTGGTAGAGCCCACATCCGTGGCAAGATTTAACAGATGTGTGCATGTGGATGTGGCACTTGGAGACATGAATTAGTGGTGGGCTGGGTAGTGCTGGGGGAATAGTTGGGCTTAACGGTTTCAAAGGCTTTAAACCTTAAGTTATTCTGTAATTCTACGAAACTAAATATATTTTAAATGAGAAGGCAATTAAATGAAGAAGAACAGCACATGGGGTCCATCACACCCACCGACCTAAAAGTGGTTGCTACCACTGGGGACTGTATTAAAAGCCCATGTCAATCAACCAGAAGATGCTTTCTGATTTCAGTGGGTAGATCAAGGCCAAAGGCTAGCGGTTCACAACCGAATGAGTGTCACAGCTGGTCTGTGGCTCGCCAATTAATTCAGCTATAAATAAGAAACCCAGCCCAGTTCCATAAACCGTTCCCTTGGTGAACAATGATAGGATACATTCAAACCCAAACAGGGACTTCTCTCAATCACGTTCCATCCTAAGCTGCAGACATCACACTGGTCAAAGAGCTGGGTGGTGTTAAAACCAATCAGTGGTTAAGACCAATCAGTGGTTTAAACCGAGGTGTTTCAAACCCCTTATATAAAGAGGATCCAAACAATAAAACTCATTGTTGTTGCATGGATCTCTGAAAGTGTGTGTCACCTCTGTCTCTGACCACCAACCCCATGTAACAAATAAGCACTGGGACTGCAGGCTGCTGCATGGACTGTCTTCCAAACAAGATGCAAAATTCCTAAGCTCCCATGTAAGTAGTCATAAAATATCTCCTGGTACATTACCATAAGTCCCTGAAGGAAATTTATTTCTGAATTCTGCTTGAAATAAAGTCCCTCCCTTTACTACACCTGCATTTTCATCTTGCAGAGGTGGTAATGTGATTTCATCACTTAATCTGATGTGTCATGGTTGTGCTTTCCACTCCAGAAGTGGTTGCATTTATGGGAAAAGTAAATTCTTCTTTGGAAAATTTATAGAAACCTTTAAGGCCCTTTGAATGAAAAGTTTCTGCCGGATGAAAGCATCGATGAAAGCTGAATATACATCAGTATACCCATTGAATTGGAGCCTACTGGCTGTTAAGCTTCCCCAGGACAGCATTTGCACCAGAACTTTGTACTTTCGTTGGCTATAAGCATCTCCCAGACAATATAATGCCATTATACCAAACCACCAAGACTTTCTTGATCTTTGATACTTATAAGGTATCATCTGTAGGTCATAATATTCTGACTGACTCTTCACTGATGAAACCTTTACATCTATTTAAAAATATATCCAGACCTTCTGATGTGACAAGGAAGAAGAATGGATGGGTTCTATGGTCACTGATGCTATACAGCCTATTAGCATAAAGGTATAGAATCACAGAATCATTTAGCTTAGAAAAGACCTCTCAGATCATCAAGCTCAACCATTCCAAAGATTTTGGCAAAGAGGCTAATATTGGCTCAGTTAAATGTGGCAGGAGGGCACTTCTGCCTGCACTGTGCCGCCTTCACCGAAGCATAGCAGAAAGCACACAGCAAAGCCAAAAACTATTGGGGGAAAAAGCTCCCAATGTATGATTAGCTAGAAGTGTGGATCAGATCTAAGAGGAATCAGGGAACCAGTAAATAATCAGACCATGGATGGAGTTCAAATTCCCACCAGGCTTACATAATGGCCTTTTACAACCTGTTAAAACATCTTCACCCCAAAAACCCCATCTGAGAGAAAGAAAGCAAAATAGAGAAGTCCCTACATTCGCATTTTTTCCTGCCCTTTCAGCTGCCTAATGTGGTCCCTTGAATCCCTGGCAGAAGCAGGCAAGAAAATGCCTATTTTTGTGATAGTATGGAAAAACTTTAAATGGAAAAACTTCTTTAAATGGAAAAACTTCATTTATCTAAGCTGTTGCCAAGCAGAACCATTTTCAAGGGGATCATTTTACAGCACAAAGCTTTGAGAATGTGCACTGTAGAAAAATAATTTGTTATTCCTTGTGGTACTGCTGTTTGGGCTAAATTGACAGAAAGTTCATTCAGAGGGTAATGCATCCATTTCTGGTCTCTGCCTCCTCAAAGAAGGCCGTTCTAGTCTGGGTGAGTGATTTCTTGGCATTGCTACCCGGCATTTCCCCAAAATGCTTGGGAGCTTTGTTACATTTTCATGGAGTTACTGACAAGCACCTTATGGGGGCAGCATGTCCTCTCTGTTTGTTTTTCCAATCTCCTTCATTAGACCCAGGTCTGCATCCACATTTAATCAAAAAAAAAAAAAAANGCCTGTCTGCAGCACAGCTCTCTAACAGAAAAAAAAAAAAAAAAAAAAAAGCTGTGTACACACTACAAACAGCATTATTCTGCTTATGTTATGCTAATTAACTAGGGGCTCAAAGTAAGCTGGTGATATTCCACCTTTATAGCTGGTGCTGTAGGAAATAATGCTACCCTGCTTCACAGAGAGGGAAAAAACAGCTGAGCAAACCCACAGAATCATAAAGATTGGGAAAGCCCCCTAAGACCATTGAGTCCAACCATTCCATACCTAGCCCACTACTAACCCATGTCCCCAGACACCACATCTACACTTCTGTTAAATCCCTCCAGGGATGGAGACTCTGTCACTGCCTTTGGCAGCCTGTTCTAATGCCTGACTGCCCTTCCAGTGAAGAAATTTTCCCTAATACACTATGTAAATCTTCCCTGGTGCAACTTAAGGCCATTTCCTCTTGTAATGTCCCTTGTGCCCTGGGAGCAGAGCCCAACCTTCACCTGACTTCACTCTCCTGTCAGGGAGTTGTAGAGAGTGATGAAGTCCCCTTCAAGCTTCCTTTCCTCCACACTGAGTCCGACCCTGCTCCCTCAGCCACTTCTGGCACTCCAGCCCCTTTCCCAGCTGCATTCCCTTCTGTGGACATACTTCTGTCCCCCAATGTCCTTCTTGTCAAGAAGGGCTCAAAACTGAACCCAGGATTTATGTAACATGCTCTGGATGCCCTATGGCTGGCAGTCAAGGAAGAGATAAATCACTGCAGGTGGCCTGCATCCAACTGCCATCTCTTTTTCATAAACTGAGTCAGGTACTCTTTCGTTCTGTTTGCCAGAGGGAGAGCTCTGATTTGAGGCAAAGACAACAGAATAGGACAGTAACTATGNTATACAGTGAAGCACTTCAGTTCAGCGAATGCCTGTCTGCAGCACAGCTCTCTAACAGAAAAAAAAAAAAAAAAAAAAAAGCTGTGTACACACTACAAACAGCATTATTCTGCTTATGTTATGCTAATTAACTAGGGGCTCAAAGTAAGCTGGTGATATTCCACCTTTATAGCTGGTGCTGTAGGAAATAATGCTACCCTGCTTCACAGAGAGGGAAAAAACAGCTGAGCAAACCCACAGAATCATAAAGATTGGGAAAGCCCCCTAAGACCATTGAGTCCAACCATTCCATACCTAGCCCACTACTAACCCATGTCCCCAGACACCACATCTACACTTCTGTTAAATCCCTCCAGGGATGGAGACTCTGTCACTGCCTTTGGCAGCCTGTTCTAATGCCTGACTGCCCTTCCAGTGAAGAAATTTTCCCTAATACACTATGTAAATCTTCCCTGGTGCAACTTAAGGCCATTTCCTCTTGTAATGTCCCTTGTGCCCTGGGAGCAGAGCCCAACCTTCACCTGACTTCACTCTCCTGTCAGGGAGTTGTAGAGAGTGATGAAGTCCCCTTCAAGCTTCCTTTCCTCCACACTGAGTCCGACCCTGCTCCCTCAGCCACTTCTGGCACTCCAGCCCCTTTCCCAGCTGCATTCCCTTCTGTGGACATACTTCTGTCCCCCAATGTCCTTCTTGTCAAGAAGGGCTCAAAACTGAACCCAGGATTTATGTAACATGCTCTGGATGCCCTATGGCTGGCAGTCAAGGAAGAGATAAATCACTGCAGGTGGCCTGCATCCAACTGCCATCTCTTTTTCATAAACTGAGTCAGGTACTCTTTCGTTCTGTTTGCCAGAGGGAGAGCTCTGATTTGAGGCAAAGACAACAGAATAGGACAGTAACTATGTATAAACACATGAGGAAAAACTGGTAAAAGTGTAAAGTCCCCTCTTCCAGCATGTAATGAGGGACAGATTTATCAGGATGCTTGCAGGAGTAATGAGGAATGTTAGGAGGACATGGAGATCTTAAAGAACCAGAGAAGTGCAAATGTACTTCATATATCAAGCTAAACAGAAGCAGAGGAAGGGGAAGTTGCTGAGCTAAAGCAAGACAGGTCCACAGGAAAGCAAAGAAGCTAATTTCTCAACAGAGATTGTAAGAACAGCTTTATCAGGACTGGTCTATAGTGGGCAGCAGCCTATCTCAGCCAAGGGAAGTGGCCTAGATAAGGCAGCAAGAGCATAGCAATTTCATCCTGACACAGTCCCAGCAACACACAGCATAGTCATAGAACCAAAGAATCACAGAGCTGTCATGGCTGGAAAAGTCCTCTCTAAGACCATTGAGTCCACCCATTAACCTGGCACTGCCAAGGCCACCACTAACCCATCGCCCACAAGTTACATCCACAAACTTTCAGAACACTCCTAGGGATCATGATTCTACCACTTCCCTGGGCAGACTGTTCTAATGCTTATCACCACAAAGTCAGAGGTGATAATTTTAACTCCTATTAGTGCTTAAGCTCATAGAAGCACAGAATGGTTTGAATTGGAAACGACCTTAAAGATCATCCAGTTCCTCTGCCATGGGAGAAACACCTTCCACTAGACTAGGTTGATCCAAGACCCATCCAACCTCAACTTGATCACTTCCAGGCATGGGGCAGCACAGCTTCTGTCAGCAACCTGTGCCACTGTTTCACAGTGAAGAACTTCTTCCTAAAAACCCTTCTAACCCTGCCCTTCTGTCACTGTGAAGCCATTGCCCCTTGTCCTATATCTCCATACCTTTGTCCAAAGTCCTTCTACAACTCTGGGAGCCGCTTTATGCGCTGGCAGGGGCTCTAAGATCTCCCTGAAGCCTTCTCTTTTCCAGGCTGAACATCCTCAGCTTTCCCAGTCTGTCTGCAGAGACAGGCTCCAGCCCTCAGAGCCTCTATGTGGTCTCCTCTGGACTTGCCAGGTCTATGTCTTTGTGGGGACTCTAGAGCTGAAGGCAGCAGTGCATGTGGGGCCTCACATGCAAAGGGACCAGATCACCTCCCCTGAGCTGCTGCCACACTGTAAGATCAGCCCAAGAGGCATTTGGCCTTCTGCACACTATTTTATGAGACAACATGGGCTAGTACCTTGGGCATGAGCTGAGATCAGACAAAAATTCCCCTTTCATAGACTGGTAATAGCAAAAGAACAATGTTCAGTGTCAATCTCTTGTCACACTCTTAGCACAGACAAGAATTCAGCAGAGCTGGTCCAGCCTTGCAATATGGAAAAATCACAGGATATTCATTAGTATACCCCTTTTTGCCAGAATGGGGCCTTGTTTGAAATAACTCTCTCCCTCCTCTGTGTTGGGGGATTTTCAGCCTGCAGCTATGCTTTGATCTAAAACTTGATAATCAGAAACACTGCTTGGAAAAAGCTCTGCAAGAACTGACCTCCTCCATATGGAATCCTCAAAGGTGGATTCCAGTGACATGTCACAAGTAGTTATAAGTGGTTTGGGCAGAACTTTTCTTGCTCTTCATTTTCCAGAGAAGTCACTGGAAACACAACCTTCATGTCAGCTAGCAGAACACATAGAAATAAATCAATCCTACTAGGGGTGAGGAGAAGGGGAAGCAAGCAACACACCACGTTTATCTTCCTGAGCAGGAGACTTTAAAATTCCATTGGCCATGCCTGAAAAGGGCAAAGAGTAAGTTTGGCTTTCACCTTGAAGAACAGCATGGTGAAACAGCTGTGAAAGTTAGCCAGCGCTGATTGATCACTTCCATCGTTCACAAGCCAGACCCAGCCCAAAAACAACAGGTTAAACCCTTCCTTGTTACTAGAAGAGCCCACATGAACTTTTCAGCACTGTAAGCTATTTCGGCAGCACTTTGCACCTCCAGTAGTAGGTGTCTGGGGGCTCCAACAAGAATAATCAGAGAGTGGTTTGAGTTGGAAATGAACTTAAAGCTCATCTCATTCCAACTCCACTGCCATGGGGCAAGGACACCTTCCACTAAACCAGATTTCTGGCCTGGAACACTTCCAAGGGTGAGGCAGCAAGAGCTTCTTTGGGCAGCCTGTGCCAGGGTCTCACCACCCTCACAAGGAAGAATTTCTTCCCAATATCCGATCTAAATCTCTTCTCTTNAAGACCATTGAGTCCACCCATTAACCTGGCACTGCCAAGGCCACCACTAACCCATCGCCCACAAGTTACATCCACAAACTTTCAGAACACTCCTAGGGATCATGATTCTACCACTTCCCTGGGCAGACTGTTCTAATGCTTATCACCACAAAGTCAGAGGTGATAATTTTAACTCCTATTAGTGCTTAAGCTCATAGAAGCACAGAATGGTTTGAATTGGAAACGACCTTAAAGATCATCCAGTTCCACACCTCTGCCATGGGAGAAACACCTTCCACTAGACTAGGTTCTGACAAGACCCATCCAACCTCAACTTGATCACTTCCAGGCATGGGGCAGCACAGCTTCTGTCAGCAACCTGTGCCACTGTTTCACAGTGAAGAACTTCTTCCTAAAAACCCTTCTAACCCTGCCCTTCTGTCACTGTGAAGCCATTGCCCCTTGTCCTATATCTCCATACCTTTGTCCAAAGTCCTTCTACAACTCTGGGAGCCGCTTTATGCGCTGGCAGGGGCTCTAAGATCTCCCTGAAGCCTTCTCTTTTCCAGGCTGAACATCCTCAGCTTTCCCAGTCTGTCTGCAGAGACAGGCTCCAGCCCTCAGAGCCTCTATGTGGTCTCCTCTGGACTTGCCAGGTCTATGTCTTTGTGGGGACTCTAGAGCTGAAGGCAGCAGTGCATGTGGGGCCTCACATGCAAAGGGACCAGATCACCTCCCCTGAGCTGCTGCCACACTGTAAGATCAGCCCAAGAGGCATTTGGCCTTCTGCACACTATTTTATGAGACAACATGGGCTAGTACCTTGGGCATGAGCTGAGATCAGACAAAAATTCCCCTTTCATAGACTGGTAATAGCAAAAGAACAATGTTCAGTGTCAATCTCTTGTCACACTCTTAGCACAGACAAGAATTCAGCAGAGCTGGTCCAGCCTTGCAATATGGAAAAATCACAGGATATTCATTAGTATACCCCTTTTTGCCAGAATGGGGCCTTGTTTGAAATAACTCTCTCCCTCCTCTGTGTTGGGGGATTTTCAGCCTGCAGCTATGCTTTGATCTAAAACTTGATAATCAGAAACACTGCTTGGAAAAAGCTCTGCAAGAACTGACCTCCTCCATATGGAATCCTCAAAGGTGGATTCCAGTGACATGTCACAAGTAGTTATAAGTGGTTTGGGCAGAACTTTTCTTGCTCTTCATTTTCCAGAGAAGTCACTGGAAACACAACCTTCATGTCAGCTAGCAGAACACATAGAAATAAATCAATCCTACTAGGGGTGAGGAGAAGGGGAAGCAAGCAACACACCACGTTTATCTTCCTGAGCAGGAGACTTTAAAATTCCATTGGCCATGCCTGAAAAGGGCAAAGAGTAAGTTTGGCTTTCACCTTGAAGAACAGCATGGTGAAACAGCTGTGAAAGTTAGCCAGCGCTGATTGATCACTTCCATCGTTCACAAGCCAGACCCAGCCCAAAAACAACAGGTTAAACCCTTCCTTGTTACTAGAAGAGCCCACATGAACTTTTCAGCACTGTAAGCTATTTCGGCAGCACTTTGCACCTCCAGTAGTAGGTGTCTGGGGGCTCCAACAAGAATAATCAGAGAGTGGTTTGAGTTGGAAATGAACTTAAAGCTCATCTCATTCCAACTCCACTGCCATGGGGCAAGGACACCTTCCACTAAACCAGATTTCTGGCCTGGAACACTTCCAAGGGTGAGGCAGCAAGAGCTTCTTTGGGCAGCCTGTGCCAGGGTCTCACCACCCTCACAAGGAAGAATTTCTTCCCAATATCCGATCTAAATCTCTTCTCTTCTAGGTTTATTGCCCATTTATAGAAGTTATTATTTGGCCCTTGTCCTATCACTAAGCACTCTGTATAGAAAGTCACTCTTTTTTATGAAGCTCCCTTTTAAGTACTGAAAGGGGCTAGAAGGATTTCTTCACCTGAGGACCAGGGATGCAATCCAGCATTTTATGTTCTAGGAAGCAACAAAACCCAAAGTAATCTGCTGTAAGGGGCAATAGGACATGCGCTTTCTGTATCTGCTCAGTGGAGGTCCACAGATGGAGGCTACCTCAGTTCCTTGTACACTCCCAGGCAAAACCCCAACTTTAAACCACAAAGATTTGCTTAAACTATCCTAGCGGCCCCATGCAAGGGAGCATGCAGATGGTAGAACAGAATTATTAAGGTTGGAGAAGACTTTTAAGATCAAGTCCAACCCTTAACCTAACTCTTCCAGGTCTACCACTAGACACTTCCAGAGATGGTGATTTTGGTGTGAGTCTGCTTTTATAGAGACAAACCATTTTTTCCCCATAGGAAAAAAGGCACAACTGCAATCATACAAACTACTGCTGTAACACCAGCCACAAACCCTGCAACACTGAAGGGACCAAAGCAGCCCACTATTTTTGCCCAAGTTTATTTCTAGAAATTTGTACAAAAATTGATACTCTGTAATACAATAATCTATCAAATATGACAGATGAACATTTGTCTTTAGAGGCAAGATTACAGGAATGTGAAGGAACTATCCTCTTGCATGGAAGAAAGGCACATTTTAGAGCTCAAGATACACTCAACTGAATGGTTGAAAAGGCAGGTCAGACATGCAAGTAGTGCAGTGTTTCAGATTTATACATAAACAAATTGTATCTCAAGAAATCTCACTACAAGCAGTGTTAACATCCACATAAACATTTTATACTTTTAAAAGTAGCTCACTTTAGATCCTCTGTGTGCAAAGGCTACTCCTTTACATTCACTGGATGGAGCAATTAGAAGCCATCTTCAGGCCAGAAGTTACTTCTAGATTCCCCCAAATACTTCTGGGATACAAAGCACTTGCATCAATAGCCTCACTGCATTTCCACCCTAAGGTCTACCCTAAAGGTCTGCAACACCAGGGCTACACGACTGCACCATCCCACTGCTCCTAGAGCTTATCCCTGGAGTTTTGTAGCTATGAAGAAGTCTCATATTTCCAGCTACAAGCCTCTCTGCAAGCAGCACCTGGGACATACCTGCTTCTAAACTGACATTTTAAATACAGTGGTGAATTTACAGCCACAAAATCATCCACTACACTATGGATCAAATTTCACCTGACTCTCTCTGCACCATCCAGCATAGATGCCACACCAGGGGGGTTGGCAGCCCAACTGTACCTCCAGAAGGGGTTTTTCTAGAGCAGAAATACCCTTGTACTACATAAGCGTGTCAACAAGGCTCTTGTGCAACACACCTGTAAAATTGCCATGCTGCTCAAATCAACCTGCTGCTTTTTAGGTTGAAAATCAGATGAATCCTATGCTCCCAAAATTGCTTGTGCTAGTGGGTACAGTAGCTGTAGGATTTTTTCTAATCCATTGCTGGATTAGAAAATCCAACAGCATTATATAGCAGATCACAAAGGCAATAATTTATCCAAATCCTCACAGCAATGGGGAGTTGTGCTTTTTTTTTTCTTTTTTTTTATATAAAAAAAATGTTTGTAATGGGATTTCTCTAAAGCAAAGCCTTTATTATTTTTAAAGTGGTTTAGCAATACTTTAAACACTTGCTTTGAAGAATACATACACCCACACATACTTTCAAGTACACAGCAACAACTTGGACTCCTGGAAACGATGTGTCGGTTCTGAGAGAAGGAGGTGCTGCTGAGCCAGTGCCTTCAGTTGACTTCCAAGACCTCAGTCTCCGGGAGGCCAAATTTGCTCTTGTATTTGTCAAAGAGTTTGATCAGGGAGTCCACATATATGCTATGGTAGAAGTCCACATCCTTCTGGGATGGATTATCAATTTTGGGGATGGTGATAGGCTCTCCAACTGATAAAAAAGGGACAAATCCACATTAGCTTAAATGCTCCTACAACCTAAGGTATTTGTCCTCTATGGATACAGCTATGGTAGTTCAGCACATCCATTCTGGCACAGCACAGTTTGCCATTATAGCAGAGGTTTGCCTGATTCCTCACAGTTTTACCAGGCACTGAAGCACAACTGTCCCACAACAAGGACACACACCACATCTGCAGAAATATCAGATCTGCTTTAGCTACACAAATGTGTCTACTGTTCAAGGTGGCTAGGAAGTCCCCCTTCTGTTTACAGCAGAGCAATAAATCCCTCCTCAATTAACATGAGCCAAGAGTCAGTTCTTCTTATGTATTCCCCTATACACACCACAAAAGCAAAGCTGACCTTTCTTCCCTCCTCCCTTAAAGCCCTGCTACTTTGGGTTAGAAAACTCAAATGCAAGCTTTAGGGTTGGCTTTAAATATTCAACTGTCAGACACACATCACACTGGAATATGGGGGGCCAAGTTGCTTCTGACTTTAGCTATCCAATACAGCCTTTTCCCCCAAAAAAGAGCTCTCTTGCAAAACTGCCTGGAAGCAGAACATTGATTGAAGACTTCTAACCTCTGGAAACTCCTCTAGCTCATTCTCGGTTTTGCTGGAAGGTTTTTATGTAGAAGGGAAAGCCATTTTGTAGTGAAAACTCCAAGACCAAACTACAGCAGGTGTACAGCATAGACTCAAGTATTCTGCTACCTAGAGAAGCACACAGCATGTTTATACTAAAACCTTACCAACAGTAGTGATGGGCTTGGAGTAAGGTAACAAGCCCCAGGTGTTGGAGGAGAAGAGGCCACGGCCATGAAAGATGCATGGAGCAAAGCCAATGTGCTTCTGGAACTTCTTCTGAACCCATCTTCCCCAAGAACCATCTTCAAAGATCACCTGCTTGTACACTTCATTTTCCCCAAAGGAGTAGACAGGAACCAAGTCCGCTCTAGAAAGACAGAAAGATTCAGGACTCCAACTCCTGGATTGCAGTTCATATGACAGCTCCACACTTGCTGCTATGTGTTCTGCCAGGCTGCACAGTTGCTGGTAGCATTGCTCAGAGCTTTTTTTGCAGCGAAAGTACAGACATAAGCTAGCTAGACTTGGCATGACAGAATAGATACACTTTGAAGGCATACAAGAGAACTGTACTGACAATGGGCCTGTGGAACATTGTGCAGTCAGGTATTGGACATGTTTCCATATATACTCAATTCCTATTTTTGATGGCCATCTTCTTTCAGACACATGGGGATCAGCGGGACTGCACAGGTCATCACCCCATACTGACACTGCCTCTTCTTGCCATGGAAGCCTCCTTCTGTCCTAGGGATCCCCCTACCCCTGTACCTTGATCAGGGGCAGAAACCAAAGGACACTCCTGTCTGATGCTCTGGGCAAACACCCACGCAACACAGCAAAACTACAGAAAGGAGAATCCCTCCAAGGTATCAGCTGCTTCAGGGAATAGACTCACAGAATGGTTTGGTCTGGAGGGGACCTTTAAAGGCCATCTAGTCTATACCCTTGCATTGAATAGGGCCATCTTCACCCAGACCAAGTTGTTCAAATAAAAGCACCTTCCACGTGGCAGCAGTACTACTCCAGCATTGAGGCTGCCCCTTACCCATGCCGTAGAGCCAGTTTCACAAATCCTTTCCGGTTCTTCAGTGTCACAGAGTTCCTCCCTGGGGTGCAGTTCAGGGACTCTGCTGCCCCTCCAACCACAATGATGATGGCATTGCCACTGCCATTCTTGGACAAGATGTAGTCTATGCTGTCACGGTTCACAGGACATATACCTGGATTAAGGAGACAGACACAAGGGTCATGCTACAAGATTGGCTGGTGACTTCAAGATCTTCTCAGAATTACAGCACAAAGTTTATGCCTCAATTGCAAGTTGAGCTGTCCAATCTCCCTCTGGTCAGAGCAGGCAGTATTAGCAGGCAACCTGCTCCTCAACTACACAAGCAGTTCACAGACCTGGCAGTTACGACCCACTATACTTGGTCGTAAACTCCACAAACATCACCTCTCAAAAATTTTCCTTTATCAAAAGACTTCAGCAAGAATTTTCTATACCTAGTGATATCAAAGGCATTGGTGTCAGACATCCTCCCTCCATGTAAACTTTACAGTAGAATTTGGTACCTTTAGAAAGGAAGAAAGCAGTTGTGTTATTTTGATGGATGAGAGTCTGATATTGACCAATTCCTCAGCAAAATTAGGTAGTGGAATAGATGTGGAATAGATTTAGTGATATAAAAAAGAATAAATGGACAAACCTTTAAGACAGATCTGAAATAATATGAAGCTCTTGCAGTTTATGGGACAGAGTGTTTACTAAATCCATACTCTGAGGAAAGTATCTGTGGAGGTCTTTCCCTCTATTCCACACTGGAAACAGCAGGACCTCCCTTCACCTTTAGTAAACAATCTCTGCCCTAAAGCACCAGTCCCCACTACAGGGAAATAAAAACCCAAAGACAGCACCTTTAATTTCCTCTGTATTTGTCATGGATTGTGAAACAAATACTTTTCTATTTGCCATCTGTATGGAACTTGTCTTCTGTTAAGTGGGCAGTTTTCCTTATCTCTTCCACAAGCACTCCTCCCTCCAGAGAGACATCGGTTGATAACAGGCTGTTGAATGTCAATGCATGACTGATAAAAACTTTAACATCCCATTGTGAGATGCTCCGCCCAGAGGGAGGAGCCAAGCATTCCTACACAGATATAGCTGGGAATCTGGAGAGACAAGGCAGCTCTTGCTGGGTTTCGCTCAGAAAAGAGAATTACCCTTTTCATCTGGATCCTCAGAGGAAGATCTTCACCGTTCCTTTGATAGGATTTTCCTGCTCCAACAGAACCACACCCGAGGACTGAGTCCAGGAAGACTGCAGCCACAGTTCCAATTGGACTGAGACTACNTACATTCTCTATTCCAGGGGAGGCTCTGGCTTTCCTTAGCAGACACCTGTCTTCCCAAACCGAAACATATTGCTTTAAAAATGTAAAACTTGATTGTCTGCTCTTTAAACTCTTGCCTTTATCCTACAATTGGTGTCCAAGCTTGCTCCTGGCCTCACTTTTTTGGCCAGAATAAGCCAAGGAGAAATGGGATGCCATCACTTACATTCCCATAACACAACACATCTGATCTCAGTACTTTAGGTCATTGTCCTATTACACTCATGGTATTAATTGCTTGAGCCAAGAACTAAACGATGAACAGGCCCTGGGGACTTCGACAGGACAAGTCTGCCAGCCTTGATGTCTATCTGGGCATCAGGGTCATCACCTATTCCAGCTCCAGATAAGAACAGAGCAGACCACACTTGAGACAGATCAGCTGGAATTGAGAATGAAGAATTAGTTTCTTTCAGCACAACTACATTCCTCTGACCATTTTTCCTCTGAAAGGCTCAGGCTATACTCAACTGCTCCAACTTTCAACTTTGTCCCATTCTCCACACCAAGGCTCATGCTGGCTACACAGGCCTGGTAAGATTTATATTCAGCTCTTTCGCACTTGTTAGCAGGAGATTACTGCTGCTCACAGCACCTAATAGTTTCTTCTGGAAGTGCAACGAGACATGGAGACAAGTGGCAATAGATAAATTCTGCTCTTCAGCACACAGTATATAAGGTTTTCTGGTCATGCCCTCATGCCTTATGGGATCCCTACTGTACTTTAACCTATAGTAGGCTAGAAAATTAAGTATTCATACTAGCTGTAAACAAACTATGTGTATTGGTACAGTGTTAGGATTTGTTATAATTCCACCTGCAAGTGGTTTGTCCACAGAAAAAAGGATTGAGGGAATTATCAGCACGTTCCAAGTGATGTTAAGGCCTTTCTATCAGCACACTTAAGTTCTGGTATAGGAAAGTGAAGACCAATTATGGCTTTCAGAAGGTTAACTTCATGACACCCGTAGTCTTAGATCCTAGGAACTGAAGAAGCACAATTTTCTTCTGGTTTAAGCTCAATGCTCAGGGATAGCCAAGCCAGCAATGATGTTGCTAATGCCTACTCCCACGTTCCTTCCAAAAAGGAGAAAGCAGCTCTGGCTGGCCACAAGACTTGTCTGCCAGTCATACTGAACAGATTAAAGATGGGTTTTTTAAAATATAAAAAGGCTGCATGGAAACTTAAGCAACACAACTAAATTTACAAATGTGACAGACTGGAAAGCAGATCCCAACTTCCCATTTACTGCTGTCCTGGGAATTCCCAAATTACAGACTTCACACAGCAACTAACAGGAAGACAAAAACCAGCTTGAGATACTGCCCTTTCTAGATAGGGACAAACACCTTCCCTGCACCAAATGCAGTTAGTTTTTCTCTCCCTCAATTAAGACAGAATTGACTATTTCTGAGATTACTAACAAGTCAGAGTCAGGTACAGCTACTCCTATCATCTTCCCAGCCATGGTACTTATTAAGATATCTGTTTTAAAGTCATTTATTGATGAATCAATTCCAGAAACAGCAAACAGGTTACTGGATTGTTCAATTCACAGTCTTTAAGTGTTATTCCCTCACCTCTAACTGACAAGTGCCCTCACTCCGAAAAGGAAGCTCAGGTCATGCAAGAACACTTTATTGGTATTTTAAACACTGTTTCCTCTGCCCAGTCATAACTTACAAGCCCTCCAGCATTAAAATCCCAGACTCCATTAAAACAGACCTATTAATGTAATTCAGCACACTTACATCGCTGCATAATCCATGGGATCCATCTACAGGAATACATTCAGGGAAGGGGGTCTTTGAACAGCTGGTATCATGCAATACTTCAGACTCTTTACCCCTGGCAGGAACCCAGCAGTGCGATTGGGTGGAGACAGCACCCACCACCACCACAAAACACAGATGTGTGACAAGTGATGTGGTAGTGAGCCCAGGAGCTGAGCTGGCCATGGCTACTCAGCATTCTCAGTCAGTGCAACTTCCTCCTGTACTTTCACACAATAACTAGGAAAACTTGGTTCCAAGTCTCCACCTTCCACAACTAGAGTTGTCAGATATTTTTACTATGGTTTTGGACAAGAGTATCCTAGAATTCAGGATGAACACAGAGGAACAGCAGTCCCTGCAGCCCAAACTCATATTCACAGAATCACAGAATGGTTTAGGTTGGAAGGGACCTTAAAGATCATCCAGTTCCAGCCCTATGCCAGGGACAGGGACACCTTCCACTAGACAGGATTTCTCACATTTATTCACAGCTTCCTCTTGACAACTATATGAAAGCAATGTTTGGGTGATGCTACCAGCAGGAAGTGGTTACATGAGCTTCCAACACAGCTTTTCACTTAACAGAGGTGAAGACGGCTCAGAGCGAAAAGCATAAGCAGAAATGGCACAGTGTGATTATGCTTACCACCAGACATTAAGTAGTCCCTCAATATGGGCATCCTGAAGTTCCCAGCCAGGGTAGCAAGGTATGGTCGGATCCCAGGGAATTTCTGGCTGACACCCGTGGCCTCTGTGCTGAAGTTGCAAAAGGCACCCAAGCCCATGATGCCATGTGGATGGTACCCAAAAATGTAATTCCTGGTGGTCAGCAGATTGTGGGTTTTAACCAGCTAGGAAAGAAAAAAGAGCTCAATTGAAGATGGATATTTGCAGATAGTAAATAAAAGTGGGAGAAGCAAAAAAAAAAAAAAATCATATCCCCCAGGTTTTGTCTCTCTTCCCATCAGGGAGAACAGCCTAAGAGCTCATGTATAGGCTCTCCTGGATTTCAGAGGCTCTGGTAGGAGTAGCCATTTAGACTTCAGTTTCCCGAGCAGAGGAAGCAGGATAAACAGGCTGATCTTGGACACAAGAAGCTGGCCAGCCAGATAGGAATAGGACATGGGTTGCTGCAGCCTGGGCCTTTTGCTTCTCTACTCCTTCCTAAGGTATTCTGACACACCTCTTGCCCAAACCAATCAAGTTCTTCAGTCCTGTAGCCACAGCTACCTCCTTTCAGGCCCTCTCTCAGCACATTAATGGCTCACATCCCAGTATGAAGGGGAAATAACAAAAATATCACTGTCTCATAGCAGAAGCAAGTTCACCTAATGCCTGAAAAAAAGAGTCAACCAGTTAATGGGCCTGTTGGCCACCTTCCGAGAGGGAAAATGTGCAGAAGGATGGTAACCACTGGAAATTATCCCTCCTTTTAAGAGGTTATGCCCTGGCCTACATACCAAAGGGTCAACAAGACACCTCAAGCCATCGCTGATTCCTGCAGGGCATGCACTAGGAGTTGTGATCATATTGTTTTCAGGCTGTGCAATACTCCTAATCATTTGCTCCTCTATTTGCAGAGCATGGACTCTCCATAGCTGTCTTAGCTAGCACAGAACAACTCATTCCCTTGTACCACTACTGCTAGAGGGCATTTTTTTGACGCTATAGGTAGCAGCAGCATCCCATTTATCAGAGCATCTTCCCCAGGCAGTACACATGCAGTCTGAGGAAGCACACAGGACAAAACACAGCAGGGCTGCTGCATCATCCTACAAAAATAGAGATAAAAATTAATTTTTTTCCATATGTTAGAATAGTTGGTGTTGGAAGAGACCTTAAGTATCATCCAGTTCCAAACCTCTGTCACAGGTGACCTCTGTCACCTTTCTCTAGACCAGCTTGCTCCAAGCCCTGTCCATCCTGGCCTAAAACATTTCCAAGGATGGGGCAGTCACAGATTCTGTGGGCAACTTGTGCCAGGACCTTATTACCCTAGGAGTCTATAACCCTTTCCTAATATCTAATCTAAACATTTCCTCTTTTTAGGCTGCAACAGTGCTACTTTTGCCAACTGCAACGCCCCAGCAGCTCTCAGACCTACAAGCTGAAGCTTTGGCACTCCATCCCTCAAACTATATGCAAAGGCTACTCTGCATCATTTCCCACAGGAAAAAAATCCCCACAGATTTCCAAGATGTCACACCAGCACTACCCACCCACTGCCTTGGACAAGGAGTTTTTTGGCACTATGCAAATTCATTCTGTTGGATCACGCTACAGGGAGCTGAAGTACCACTGCGAGACACTAAAGCAGCATGCCCAGAAACTTGATTCCCTTCTCCCTATTCTCAGCCTTGCCCCCAGATGAAGCTACAGCTCCTGTCATATTTAAAACAGCAGCTGTGATATAAGCATGATGCAGCAGCAGGTTCTGCAAGTTGATCCTCTTCGTAATCTTCTCTGGCTTTGAGGTCATGTAATACTCCAGAAAGAGGGCACAGAGGCTTGTGGTTGCAACAGCTCTGCAGAGCCCCATTGCCTATATGACACCAAGTCATCCTTTCATCCCCTTTCCCTTCTTTCCCAATTAGTAGATGACTTTGCTTTCACTTCCCAGGATAGAAGGGCTGTCCTCTTGATCAGTTACAAGAAACAGAGATCACAGACTAAAGACCAAAAACCCATCTCCAGGAAAAAAAGTAGTGATATGGTAAGCAACGCCTCCATCTATCAATTCTTGCTCAGCTGTAGAGACTTCTATAACAGGCTATCCAGGGCAGTGGTGGACTCAACATCCTTGGGGGGAATTAAAAGCTTTGTGGATGTGGCACCTGGGCACATGGGTTAGTGGTGGCTTTGGCACTTCTAGCAGAATGGTTGGACTTGATGATCTTGGGGGACTTTTCCAACCTAGACAATATTCTGACTTTTTGACTATAGGTCTGGTAGATACAGGCACATGGCTTGGCTGCACAAGCAGCAGACACTCCCTCCTTAAAGCTCCTGTCAGGGCAAGGTAGTGATTTCCAAGCCTCATCTCTCACCTGCACCAAGCACAGCTCCTTTAACAGGAAAGACAGCTGAAAGAAGATTTGTCCTTATCATTCTGGAGCATGAGGCATCTGCATGTTGAGCTTGGCAGAGCCACACATATGGAAGACACACTGGTCTGCTGCTCCAGCCCCTCCACCATATGCAAGGACACCCAGATCCCAGTGGAGCCCATTGCTTAGATACCTCATAGGAGCCCCAGCCAAGCTGCAGCCTTATCACTGTGGTTGTTCTCCAAGAGCTCCTGTTACGGAGCCATAGGGTTGGCAATACCCATGACAATCAGTCACCCACATCACTGCAGGAGCTGGGCAAGGGGTATGCAGGGATCCAACTAAACAAAGGCAAGGGAGAAAGACTGAGATATTCATATTCATACATGTGTGCTTTTCCCCTGTTTGTCCCACGCAGGCTGCCACTGCCCTCTACACCTGTCCCACAATACAGAGGCTCACAGAAGATAAACATGGAGGGTGCAGGTGAGGGTCAGTCTATTCTCCTAGGTAAGAAGTGACAGGACAAGAGGACACAGCCTCAAGTAGCAACAAGGGAGGTTCAGATTACATATTAGGAAAAATTACCCAAAAGGCACTGGAATAGTTGGACTCAATCTTCAAGGTCTTTTCCAACTTTGGTGATTCTATGTGTTCTTCCACCCAAGTCAAGCCAGGGAACCTAAGACCAACAGACAGGGTTGGGCACTTCTCTGCAAGTGGAGGTCTTGAATCTGCTACTGCATAAACTCAGCCCAGAGAGGGTATGACCTGCCAATACTTTCATCTCTCCCTAAATTTAATCTAGAAGCAGGAATTTCTGAAGTAGTGTAAATCATGTATTTATAGACTCAATCAAGAGTGAAGATAGTGTAGTGCACAAGACAGGGCTTTGGAACTAGAATGTATTTAAAGGTCCCTTCCAGCCCAAACCATCCTATGATTCCAGCTGGTTCTTTGAATCCCTCCCCTTGAGAAGCAAACAGTGTTATCAGGTTGCCCCAAGGAACTGCTGTAGCTGTCACTGACCAACACCACTGCAACTCTATTCTGAACCTCCAGCTGGTTTTTCCTTTTGCCTCCAAGGTCTTCTCCGTTCCCACACAGCTCTTTGGAGCCTCAGTGCTCCCATGATGAGGCAGAGTCAGCACATCCCTGCTGCATCTCAGCTGGACAATCAGTACTGGGAGTGAAGCTGAACCTTCATCCCACTGCACTAACACACCTGTTCCCAGCTGCTGTTAGAGACCAAACCTGTTTCTCTGGAAGCAAAGTCCATCCACCTGTCTAATAATAACAGATTTCTTTACACAGAACTAAGCCAGCCTACAGAAGCAGTAAGCCAGTGCAATAGTGTAAAGAAAACGAGTGTTACTATTTGAGTGCCAGATACAGCTAAAGAACCATATTGTCAATTTTATTTCTAGGAACAGTGGCACATTCAATAGTGGAGAAAGAGGACTGCAGAACCACTGCTGCCCAGCACCAGGAGCCAAAGAGCAGGAAAAAAATCAACTGTCTGGGTGGGAGCTGAGCAGCACTGACTATGGAAGCATGCAGAGAGCAGAAAACCAGAGCTCATCCTGAAGGATCCAAGCAGCAGGTCTCATGAGCATGTAAGCTTGCAAAGCAACCCAAGAACTGCACTTAGCCACATCACACCCAGCAACACGATGGAAGAAATTATCTTACCTTCCCAGCAGCGCAAGCCAGGACCTGAAGACCCCTCACCAGGCTCCCAGTATTATTCACAATAATATTATTCACAAGCCAGGACCTGAAGACCCCTCACGAGGCTCCCAAATTCACAGAATGGCTTGGGTTGGAAGGGACATTAAAGCTCAGCTTATTCTAACTCCCTATCATGGGCTAGAATGCCTACCACTACACTAGGTTAGGACAGAGCAATTGAACCCTTCTATCTCCATTCTGTAAATCATGTACAACAATTAAGGAGGAGCTTTGCCAGGAAGCTAGCCAAGACACAATACAAGACAAATTGAGGGGAAAAAAAAAAAAAAAAAAAAGACACTTTTGGCAGCAATTCCTGCTCTGGCCAGATACCCACTCTTCCACTGCAGTGAGGTCTCCCTGCATACACCTGAAGTGCTCACAATCTGACAAAAGTAAGCCAAAGGTCTGAAGCCCTGGCTACCTGGAGTCCTACTGCATGTAGAGATGTTCAATGCTCAGGTGACAGCTTCTTTACCTAAACAAAACCTTTAGATCATGGCACTCCCAGCATGACATCCTCAGATCAGCATGTGCTTAGGAGGCTGCTGGGATCAAGAGCATGAGATTGAGATGCTGTATGCAGATGATGTCTGCTCCAGTCCAGCCCCATGCATACACCTGCAAGGGCTTGGGCTTCACCTGTCACTTCAGGTCCAGGACTCAGTTCACTGGAACATTCCTCAGCCGCTTCATGTGCTGCTTAGCTTAAAGCACTATTTATAAGGCCAGCCATGAACCAGCAGACAAACTTAAGTTTCTAGTGCCCTAAAATAGCTAATTATTGTCAGAGCAGCTGCATGAAGTCCCAGGGAATGTGGCCAACTCAGCTCTTGCTGAGTAACTGAGCCAGATTCAGGCTGCTTTCCAAATCCACCCGTTATTACAAAACATGACCTCATATCTCCAGGTATGGGTACAATAGTCCTGGTGTTTCAGGCTGGGAGGCACTGCTGACTCTAGTGAGACCAGCCTAATCAGCATAAACATTGGAGCAGAGCTTGATTCTCATGCAGCTGGTCTAATACAGCAAGCTAAATAGGAAGAAATTCTTGTCTGTGAGGGTGGTGAGGCCCTGGCACAGGTTGCCCAAAGAAGCTGTAGCTGCCCCATCCCTGGAAGTGTTCAAGGTCAGGCTACACAATCTGGTTGAAGCAACCTGGTCTAATGGAAGATGTCCCTGACCATGGCAGAGGGGAGGAATGAAACAAGCTTTAAGGTCTCTTCCAACTGTACTGTGATTCTATGAATTAAATCTGAGCTGACAGCCCAACACAGCTGGTACCTGTGCAGGTATGGATGCAGCTACCACAGCTCTATATGCAGACTTTGCTGGAGGCAAGTTCAGCATTACAAGTGCCACCAGTGTGACTGTCACTGGTGTGATCTGTCCTTGCAGTGCTCAGCAGAGACATGGCACAGGATTATTGGTGAAAAGGCAACCCCTGACTTGGGAAGAATGATGAGCATCTTGAGGTTAGCAGAAGGCTAATTAATTACTGTATTATACTATAATATTCTATTCCTTAATATTCTATATTACTACATCTTAACTGAACAAGAACTAGAACTAAACTCTAACTGAACAAAATCTCGAGACTGTCTGCTGACCGACAGTCTGGACATGCGTTTCGCCCTGACAGGCCACGGAAACAAAACACCATCACTTTGGGTAAACAATCTCCATCTTACATTCTACTTTGGCACAACACAGGAACAGCAAATGCGATAAGACTTGTTTTGATCATTCTGTTCTCTGCTTCTCTCAGGTTCAGAGAATGTGAATATCCCACACAGGATGAGATGCAGCAGAAGACTGTCCTGACAAACTATAAGCCTGGGACACAAACCAAGTTCTACTGAACCATTACACAGATCAGAATCCAATAAAAAGGATTTCTGCAGAGAGAGCATTTAAACAAGTGATCCTCCATAGACCCAACTCCCTCTTGGGCAAGAGCAGGTAACTAGTTTAACCCAGGAGTCCCCATGCTCTTTGCAAGCCCAAGGCATTCTGGTTCTTGGTACCATTCTTAATATCCAGAGACATTATTCATTGTTCATGCTGATGCACTGTTCATGCATCAGTCCCGTAACTGCAGAAAAACACTTCCAGCACCTCTCTACCCTAAGATCCCTGTAGCAGCTTTTACCAACCCTGCAGCCAGCTGACTGTTCCCCCAGAACACGTGCAGGAGTCATCTCCCAGCTGTCACCCTTCCTGTTCTGCCCTTTGCATGTGATATACCAGTGGATTCCATAAGCCTTGCACAACTCCTCCCCACTAGCGGCAAAGGAATTACACCCATAAGGAGTTCTCACAAACAGATATGTGAACTAGCAAGTATTTATTTAAAAACTGCTGCAAAGTTTAGTTTATCTACCCCATCTCATCTCTAAACCTACCTAAACAACCCAGCTCTTTGACAAACTTTTAATATCCACAGTGAATCTGACCTGCAGGGCTTCTGCAGAGCATATTTCCATGAAGACAACGATAAATCAAAGGAATGGAACAGCAGAACCAACTTGGAACCAAGTCCCCAGCATAACAGAGCCCATTTCAGCAATATCCAAGGCAGCAGTGTTTAGTGCAGTACTAAGGACTTGGTACTAGAACATAACACATCTGAGACCCATCTTCAACAGCAGAGCCTGCTCAGTTCTCTGTCAGCAATGAGACCCAGGCTGACTTCCAGCCTGTGCAGGCATAGTGAATTTTTCCATGTACACTTAGACTTGCCAAGAATTACCTGTTAATAACAGCAAGTTTCATGGTGAACTTGGCAGTGCTGGGTTAATGGTCAGATTTGCTCATAAGGTCTTTTCCAACCTAAATGGTTCTATGCTTCTCAGAGTACAACAAAAGGCTTGTTCACCAGCAGCACGTTCAGGCACCCTGAGAGTTCAAGTGACTTTGCAAAGGAAGAATCCAGTCTAAGCTGCTTTGGCATCCTGCTGGAATTGGATTCCCTGTTCCTTTCTGAGGCTGGACTATCTTGGGGATAGGTAGCTCAAAAGCTGTATCAAGGTCCCTCCCTCATACTCAAGCTGAGTAAAACTTGCCAAAAACCTTACATAATAGTCCTTTCAGCTGTGTGCCTTCCAAAGAGGATCGAGTTCCCTCCTAGCCAAATTTGACCTTTGCTCCCTTCCAAGTCATCCAGCTAATTTTGCGGTCCCAGAGCAGTCTGGCAGCCCTGTCCTCTTTCTGCAACATGTCTGAACCAGTAGGAAAAATACAAGTATGTGGTGAGCAAGTTACAAGCTGGAGAACTGAAGCTATTCCCACTACTGGAAAAACCACTTCTCCAAAGCAAATAGATTTGAGAAACAAATTTCACTGCTCCCTGTGAAGTGCTATGACTTTTGGTGCACAGAGGTCCCAGATATTCTGGCCCAATACATCTCAGAGCAGAAGTATAGCTGGAAAACAGGCAAAAACTGAGCTAGATTTTATGATTTATGAGAAAGGAACGGTGTTAGGGTCAGGCACTACACAGGACTGCTGCAGCACAGAAGAGAATCACAGAGTGATCTGCACTGGAAGGAACCTTAAAGATCATCCAATTCCAATTCGCTCCCATGGGCAGGGTCACTTTCCACTAGACCAGGCTGCTCCAAGCCCCATCCAGCCTGGCTTTAAACACTTTGAGGGATGAGGCAGCTATCACTTGTTGGGACAACCTGTGGCAGTGTCTCCAGAAGCTGGAGAGATGAACAAGGATTGCAGACTGCCTCCAGGAATCTGGTAAAACCACTAGAAACAGCAGCTTCTGGCAATCACATTGCCACCACTGGTAATATATTTCAGATTTTCTAACCACAGCTGCCACAAGCAGTAGTATGGCAATAATAACTGAGCCATGTCCTGCTTACAGTTCAGTGTCATAGACAGACTAGTGCCAGTACAAGACACTAAAGCAGTTAAACCCCAGGATACAGAGTTAAACTTTTACTTACTCTTATTGGAAAATAATCCCTGAAGTACCTCCATATAGCCCAGTTTCTCACCCACTGGGATCTTCTTCCCCCTGTTGAAAAAAATGAATCATGTCTTTAAAGCTCTTTCCACATGGCTGTCCATCAAAAGGCCAAAATGACTCCAGTGTTTGCTGTCTCACTAGAGGAATCAACACTTTCATTCCTCCAAGTGGGAGACCTGCATCATTCACTGAAATCAGTGCATACTCTGGAATACAAGGTACTTCAAGCAAATTAAGGCTTGACTGCAAATTCACAGTAGACAACTCTACAATTCAAACTAGAAACACTCTGTTTCAACCTTTGAGAAAGGCCAAAATCCTGGATGGCTTCAGTCATCTTGAAGTAACGGAGAGCTGTGCCCATCTGACTATAAAAGTAGCTGCCACAGCTTGTTACCACTGCTGGTTCCCAGAGCTGGCTTCTACAGGTTTGGGGTTTTTTTTCCTGAAATAATCTGTTTAATTTGTAGCAACACTGACTTCATAGAGGAGCCACACCTTGATAATGACATCACAATCTGAACCTTGCAAGAGTTGGAGAGGACAGAAAGGTCTTGAATCTTTAGATCTTTCTGAACTACAGAAAGAACCTATGCCTTATAAATATGTTAGTAAAAGCCAGCAATGGCATAATAGTAGTGAATGTTAATTTTGTATTGCCCTCAGCATCAATTAAACCTGCGGTCATTGTTCATGCTGAGGGCTGACATTTAAATGCTTCACTGAATAATGCCTTTGGCCAGTGATTCAGCCAAGTCCCACTAAGAAGAGAAGTCATCCATGACAAGGAAGTGGGAAGTGCTTTGTCCATATATTGAGACAGGTACACTCTAACAACAAGTACCTCTTCTGCAATATTTACCTTTCTTCGGTGTATTCCAGTCAAATACCAGCCAGGCTAAATATAGAGCAGCAATCACCCAGCAATCTGTGCACAGTATATACATGAGGATTAAAGTGCAAGCAATACCTGGAGAGGTGCAAGAAAGAAGAAAACAAGGTTGCATCAGGTTTTGATCTCAATTTATACCCCTTGCCTTTTGACTCTTCTGTGCTGAAATCTTAGTCTCAGTCTGATGTCATTAATCCTCAAAAAATTTTGATTTGGCCAGAAATCCCTTATGTAGGGCTGATTCAGCTTTCTCTAGAGCTCTGGAAAACCTCAACCTCCCCTTAATGGTGCATCCAGGTATCTCTTATATCTCCAGGTAGGGCAGCTGCTTCATCAGACTTGATGAGCATGAAGATTTCTTTGTGGCCCATGCCAATGGGTTTTTTCCCCACAGCTGCATGTATCTTCCAGAGGTTACACCAGCTCTACATCAACCATCCCACCAGGGTGCCAAGGATCCCACCCAAAAATGACATTGTCATTTTAACACAAACTGAATTGGGAAGGTAGAGTGAGACAGATGCTGAGAGCAGTCATTCTCTAGTTTAATTATTAACAATCAATGGAGTAGAGCAGCCTGAGGTTTCACATAATCCAAGTACCCAGGGATAAATAGGCTTTACTCTTTTACTAGTCTAACACAAACAATTCTTGCTCATCTCTGATACCTCCTGGAAGGAGACCAAGTCAAGAGGAAGGCATTCCTGTTGCAATCACTTGCATCAGTTACCAGCTGCTTCTAAGAAATCTCTGTGGATATTCCCAGGAGTGAGCCAAGTAAGACATTTCCAATTGTTTCAGTCTCATTGGCATGGTAGACACTGACATGAGCTAAACATCAGTCAGTCTTTCCATAGCTCTTATGATTTTCTAGAGCCAGGAAAAGTAATCTATAGTTGAAAATATCAATGTAACTGGTTTACAATATCCATGTACCCCAGGAACTATACTGCTGCAGTACACATCTAGTAATTAACACTTATGAAAAAGTTAACATTTTGCATTAAAATTCATTCAGAATTACAGCCAAAATCCCTTTGCTTTAGGCCATAAGGTGTTACCCATGATAAGGAAAGTGAGAACCCATTGCAGCACAGAGATGATTTGGAGTTGTTTCTCTGCTTTGGATTTCAATAGCCAGAACAAATCCTGCAGAGCAGAAAGAATGTTCGACCCTGTGCCTAAAAAAAAAAAAAAATCAAAATAAATAAAGTTACATTTGCACACTGAGCAAAGGAAACAGTATTTTTCCTTTGAAACACAGAATCACATAAGGAAGGATCATCAAGTACAATTTATTTTAGTAAGAAGTTTCAGATAAATGTGCAGTTTACTTTTAGAGTAAGGCTTGCTAAAAGCTAATATTTTCCATGGAGCTTGGGCGTCCTGAAGAGGAAGGGTTGCCATCTGCCAACATCCAGCTTTTTTCAGAATACTGGAGGGGATTAATGAGTAGTCATCAGTACCCACCTGAGCAAGCCTATGTTAACTTGACCATAAAAATGCAGAGGATGTTAACACATGTTCCTAACACATACCCTCACCTCAAACTGCCAGCTCCTCAAAGTGGTGCTTGGTAAGAAGGAACCCCATGAGCTCACAGTAAGATAAAGATCAGCTGCCTAAAACCACTGGCAAGCAGACACCTAGCTGTGGTCTGAGCTATTCTCATCCACCCTTTGCAAGGCCTGTTGCACAACTCCCAGTGCTGTTCAAGGAAAGCTCGGTGCTCCAGTCTTCCTCAGCACAGCCCAAGGGCTGAATGAACACCTCAACATACAACTCTGAGGATACACAGCTCTACAAGTAAGGAAAACTATCAGCAATCCTAAAGCAGTACATAAGAAGGAAGGAGCTGAAAGCCACTCTTGTAGAAGCTTAAGATATTCAAGCAGGGAAAAAACCCAAAAGTGGGTAAAACACTAAAAACACTTGCTTTCTATATGAAGAACCACCCACTGCAGCTTTTGGCAGTATACACAGCCTCTGTAAAGAAGCACTTGCAAGTGGGTTTTCCTTCACTTTTCTTCATTACTTTATTTACAAGCACCATAATAACTGGCCAAAATACCAATCACTTTATGTGTATTTACTTTTTTTTTTTGTATTTAAGGATCAGCCTGTTATCAGGACTACGAAAGAAGCTATTATAATGAATAGGTTCAGTTCTTGCTGACAAGACATTACCTGCTAGTGATAATAGCATAGCAAGTGTTCACACTCAGTCAAATGAAAAGTGATTGAAAATAGCTTCTCTAGGTATAAGCAGACACTAGGATTTTTGGTAGTTTCTACCAAGATACTCTCACTGGTGCATCCTTTAAATATGTAAAGCAACTGTTTCATAGGACTGAGGGTCAATTTAGATTATGTAAGGAAGAAGCTTTTTACTATGAGGGTGGTGAAACACTGGCACAGGTTACCCAGAGATGCTTCATCCCTGGCAACACTCAGGGGGGAGCCACACCAAAGGCTGAAGTCTAAATTTAGAGCCAGACCCAGTTCAGACCCTTGGTTCTGCTTAGTCCCTGTTACATGAACAATCCCAGTAGTGCGTTGGGCATTAATTACTCTAAGCAGACCAAGTTTTAGGCTGGGATAGATCATACCACTACAACTATGAGTAAACTGAAACTTACAGCACTAATCCAGGTTGAAAAAACAGCTAGAGCTGTAGGCAGTTCTTTACAAGATAATATAGTGCAGTATAAAGAATGAATCTAGCAAGCAGTTCTCCTGTTTCTGAGGCGAGACAGGAGAATACATTGAGTTAAACTATCACCGTGCATTGATTTGCCACACTAGAGTATCTAAGCAGTGAGATTCAGAAATCCCATGCTGTAAAATCTAGCAGCAACTCCCCATATTTGGGGTGAGGGATAAACTTCACCCAATTTTTTATGAAGCCTGTTCAAGGGTAAAAGAAATCTTTGAGTTTAGAATGGTTTGTATTCAAAGAGACCTTTATAGCTCATCTCAATCCAATGCCCTGCCATGGACAGGTATACATTCCACTAGACCAGGTTGCTCAACTGTTGCTGAGGGGCCACAGCTCCAGGAACTTGCTATCCCAAAAGTCTTACAAAATTACATGTGGACAGACTTGATATATACTGAGGATTATCAGATACAAGTTTAAAGAAAGCATTTAGCAATAGTGGTGTCACTGGACATATGTCTATGTCCTCCAAAACAAGCCAAAAGTCTTAGAGATTATTTCTTACTCACAACAAAAGCCCAGCCCCGTGTAATTTTTTTCTTCCAGCACCTGCATTTACACTACCAAACCTCTTTGGCTTCATAAACCAAACACTCCAGCCTTGGATCAGCTAAATCCCTATCTTCTTCCCAAAGAGAACAGCTGTTTATCCCTCTAGATGAGAATTTGTACTTCATCATTTTCTAGATGTTTGAACAAATTGTAGGCATTGCCAGCCCTGTAAATGGACCAGTATTGAGTAGCACAAGTCAACCTGTTAGCTTGTTTTTCAAACCACATGTAACTCACATTCAACTCCTGCAGACAGAGGGAAGACAGTGGTTTACCAGACAGCTCTAAGCACCTGCCCTTGGACAAGTGTCCTGGGTCAGTTATTTGCTGAAAGCAAAGATATCCCTCAAAGAGAACAAGATTCTCCACACCAGCAAAGTCAGTAGTTACCATGGCCTGAATATTAGCATTTAATTCCCAGTTATGAAATGAAAGATGCCCAGTAGCAAAGGAAAGGACCATGGGAATGGTCAGTCAACCTGGCAAGTTCATAAGGTCTACCTTTGCAACAAACCTGCAGACTCCAGATTAACCTATTTCATCAACCAGGCATTTACAGATTTTAGTGCCAAGACAATCCTTTCCAGACAGTCCTGAGCTTCCTGTTCAACATGTCTGACTGACACTGTGTATTCAACCCCCCCAGGCAAGCCTTATATCCTTTCAGCTTCAGTAGCCAGGAGGCATTTTTGGAAAGACCTCCATGCTCTGGAGAACCAGACCAGGTACTAGTGACACAGAGCAGAAGAGCTTTGACAAGTCAACAGAAATGGGGGGAAGGGGGGTTTGGCACTCAGCCACAGAAGAATAACCCAACACTGACACTTGAGTTCAGTCCATTAGAGAAAATACTTCCTCCTAATGGCTCACCTGTGGGCCCACACCAAACATCTTTCACATATTAAAAACCCAAGGCATTTTCTCTAACTTTCAGGGAATAGATTATCCTTATAATCTAGTTTAAAAGGGACCAGAAGACATAACTATAATTTGTATACATTCCTATCAGTCTTTTCCCAAGGAAATATCCTGGATCCTGAAAAAACCCAAACTTCAGTCTTCTGCCACTGAAGACAGTAGCTTATCCTGTGCTAGCCACACAGCACAGCCTGTGGAGCATTTTCCAGGTTACCTGTCCCAGAACTGGAAAGCTTGACTGAGGAGCTTTAACTAGACGAACATTAAGATTCTTTCTAACCCAAGCCATTCCATGACTGTTGGGGTCAGCCTTGGCAAACCATATCTACACAAGACATACTTTACCAACAGCTTTCCTGGTCTCAGATGAGCTGGTGTCCAACTCACACTGCAGCCCATTCCTTGGAGTACAGATGGGATACTCCCTGCACTAAGCCATGCATGGCTCTCAAGGATGTTCCTTGTCACAATGGACAGAGTAACAACTTCTCCAGGAGACCTCCCTGCTGCTCAGAGATGGCAGTCATCTGCAGCTTTCCAAGGAAGCTCAGGGACATCAGCCAGCTATCCTGCAACTGGTGATGGGCTCACCATACTTTTATCATTTAGTTCCATTTAACATCAAATGCAGGAGTTGCTACCAAGGAGATCTTGGAATCAGCAAATGGTTTGACAAAGCATTTGACTCCTGCATTACGGACTCACCATCCAGTGCTCTTCTAGCACAGTTTATTTCAGATAAATTACACAAACATTTATCTAGGCAGGGAAGTAGAATCAAAGATCCCAAAAGTGGAAGTAAACACATGGGCACCAGAAAAACCCAACTGACAGGACTTAATTAACCAGCAGCAAAATAAATTAACTTAGAAGAATTGTTAGAAGAATTAACTTAGAAGAACAAGTGTTACATATAGTTAAAAATATACTGAAACTTTGTTAAAGCCAAACTTCATCTGCCACCTTTTCCAGACAATTAGCATGTTAATTCTTGGCCAAGAATTACACTGCTTAACATGGCTTATTTAGAGGAAAACCATATTAGATCCATCAAAGCATAAGCTGCAAATGGACATTTTGAGCTACGTATTTTGCAGAGAAGCTGAAATTGGAACAAAGATAGATAAAAACAGACCAGTACTAGAATATTCAGGAGGACTCAGCCTCCTATGCAAGAGCAGGAGCACAGCATGGTGCACCTGTAAAACCCCTTGAGCAACACAAGTTCTTTTGTGTCTTGGTTTTACTTGGGTGCTGCAAGTACAAGCATATTCACTATAGAGTAAACAATTTGTTAAGAAAATAATGAGTAATCAGAGCATAGTTATCCTGCCCTGTACACAGCTTTAGAACAGTTTGCTCCTGTCCCAGAAAGCTACTCAATTACATATTATCGGCAGTATGGTGTGTCTACAACTGGAGATCAACAATATTTTGAACAGGGACATGCAAATAAAATTTTGTATCAGCTCTTTTAGAAAGGACCTGAGATTCTCCAGACCCAGGAAACAAATCTGTCATGATTACTTATGTTAGTTCTGGATTTACTCGCAGCACTAAACACAGCCCTCAGTCTCCATACTCACAGCAGTATTTATGTTAAAGTGATGTAACCACAAGACCCCACTGTCCCACACCAGCCAAAAAGCATAGACTTAAGTTAACAAGACTGAACAGGTCTGGACAAGAGAAAATCACCCACCCTACTACAGCTCATCAGTGTGTCCACCTCCCAAGCAACTTTGTCAAGAGACAACACCTCATTGCAGAACTATGATCCTGTTCTCCCAAAACAGGAGCTCCCAGGCTGCCCACCCCAGAGCAAAACTCAGGTCTGGTAAACCTCACATGCAGTGTAAGACAAACTCAAAGGTAAAGCTGAGCAAAATCATCTTCTTCATCCCAAACTTCTTACTGATGAAGTAACATTAGGAAAGACATTTTAGCACAGGACAGCCTTTCAAGGTTCCAGCCACACTAGCATCTTTCCTCAGGGAAAGGGATGAGACAGACCGCCTTGCTACTCTGCCAAACACAAGGCAGAGACCTCCTGGGCATCCTATGGCCAAAGTGAGTCAGGTCAAGATGAGGAGACCACAACCTCTCCTACCCAACCAGGTGTCTCAGGGCATCATCCAACCCTAGGCACTGGTCCAAGATCTGCTCTGATTTTTGCAGTACTGGGTTGATATCAAAGGACATTCCTCTACATACATACAGGAATGGATATAGAGGCAGATGCCTGCACCTCTTTTTTTTTTTTTTTTTTGCTTGTTTTTAAATAGGATCAGACTTAATTCAGCCAAATTTACAAGCACCAGAGCAAAATCAGATGCCAGGAAAACAATAAGACTAAAGGACGATAAGATGCTCACCCCAAAGTCAGCCCTTTGCACAAGCACGATACTTGGAAAAAATATCCAGGGACATAGGAAAAAAAAAAATCTAGTGGGTTTGTTCTAACATCCCCTGTAGTGGGACAAGTTGTCCAACATGATCAAGCAATACATAAGGTCTCATGAATGAACCTCTACACCACATCGCCTCTGCCAATTTTGATTTGCAGGGTCCCACACCACTATCTCCATAACCAGTCCAAGTCAGAGCTCCTCTGGGAGGCACCTGGATTCAGCTTTGAAGCCAGTCCTGTGCTTTCCTGCCCATGCAGGCTACAGCACTGGCAAGAGGCTGGTAGATGTTACAGTCACCAAGGCAACATCCCTTGTCTCCCCAGGCAGAAATAAGTAAAATTAAGTTAAAAAGCACAAATATCACTGCAGGATCCCCACGAGGAGCCTCAGAGGAAAACTGACCTGAGGAGAGTTAAGACAGCTTTCCACCACTAATCAGGATTATCTAGAGATGAGGCCAATCACTGTCCCTAAACCACACTCCATTTTGAATTATGCATGTGTCCTAGATCCATCATTAACATGCCAGTACCAGCAAGGTGGCTGCTGAGGTCTCAGGTCAACCCTACATATTTTATACGTTTCCTGAATTATTTATTCTCTGCACTTAGTTTGCAGTTAACTCTCAATATAACAGTTTAGATGATGCTAATTCAAATAACCTCTCAACTGAAAATATAACTTGTCCTCTATTAGTCATGCAAGCAAGCAAAGTTATTTTAAGAAACAGATCTGAATACAGGAAACACTTGCAGGTCTTCTCCCCAGTCAGTTCACAACTGATCCTTCAGATCAATCTAATACCCTGGCTGAGATGAACACCAGCAGCTCTACAGCCAGGACTGGACAGGACAGTGCAAAATCAAGACTTCAGAGGTTAATTCACCAGGTTTATGTCCTTTTAGCTTTGCTAATGATTTGTTTAATCAATTAAACATTTCACAGGTCTCTTCATCCCAGGAGGTATTAGCAGTTTGCTTTTTGAGGGCAAAAAGCCTTTCACAACACAGAGCAATCACTCAAGGACCTTCCACAAATCACAGGTTAAATCGCTGTCCAACTGCCTTTTCATGCAAAGCCCCCCCCCTCCCCCCCGCAAATCCTGACCTGTCTCTAGACAAGCACCCTTGCAGAAGGGATACAAAACTCTATCTAGCAAAACATTTTAGACTTGCCGAATTTATTCCTACAAGTTCTTTTGAGATGCCTTTACAAGCAGGCAAAGTAGTTTGTGGTTTGGGATTTCCTATACTCTCTCCA
>VZRH01007640.1:134884-181661 GCA_013397555.1 Urocynchramus pylzowi
GGGGCGGGGAGGAAGGGGGAGAATAGGAAAAGGAGCACAGAGAGGGGGAAAAGGGAGACGGAGAAAGAAATAGAAGACAGGGACAGCGTCACCACAAGAACCGCGGCTCTTCGTCAGCGTCACTTTGGCAGACCGAGCGTGCGTGCTGCGAACCACAGGGCATCTGCGTAGCTCCCGGGGTGGGCTGGGCGCGAGTTCCGAGTTGCGGCGGCAGCGTGCCTCCAGCGACGACTGCGGACGGCGGCTACAGGCGGCAGCTCCGGTAATCACGATGGCGGCGACGGTCACGGCTGGATGCTAGACGCAGGCGGCAGCGGCTACGGTCGCGGCGGGGGAACACGATGGCGATGGTGGTCGCGGTTCGATGCCGGATGCAGCAGGCGGCGGCTGCGCTGCACAAGGTCTTCAAGGTGACGAGCTGGTTCGCGGAAACGGTGCAGCAGGGTGAAGCAGGTACGGGCAGAGAAACAGGACCACAGGGAAGAAGACGCGAGGGCGGAAGCAGACGGGCCAAGCTGACCCTCCATGCGAGCCCCTGACCTCTCCAAGCAAAACGGCTCTAGTTGTGTAGCAGCTAGCTGCTTTTATGTGATAAGGCTCTTCCCACAACCCGGCTTCGCGGGCATTCTTGGGGGGCATTCTTCGTGAGTATCCTGGCACTTGACGCGCCGGCAAGTGGCTGGAGGGAGGGGGCGCTCGTTGTTTAATCGTGGAAGTTTTGTCTGCCCTGATTGGCTGCCAGGTGAAGCCTCTCCGGGAACAGGGATGCCAGCACAGTCTTTATAGGAATCTTTCACCTCATGTGTAACATGTATTGAGGCATAAATAAAAATCAGATTGGTCCCTCTCAGAAGATGATAGATCTGTTCCTGTGGTAGAGACCATAGCTCAGGTACCACAATCAGGTCCAACTCAGTGTTTATTTTGTAGAATCACAGAATCGTTTGGGTTGTAAAAACTCTCTTAAGATCGAGTCCAACCAGTCCCCTACACTTCCAAGCCCACTACTAATCCATGTCCCCAAATGCCACATCTACATGCCCATTAAATCCCTCCAGGGATGGGGACTCCAACACTGCCCTGGGCAGACTGTGTCAGGGCTTGACAACCTTTCCATGAAGAAATTTTCTCTAATAGCCAATTTAAACCTCCCCTGGGGCAACTTGAAGCTGTCTTCTCTCATCCTGTCCCTTGTTCCCTGGGAGCAGAGCCTGACTCCCATCTGGCTCCACCCTCTTGTCAAGCAGTTGAACAGAATGAAAAGGTGTCCGTCCGTCCCGCACTGAGCCTCCTTTTCTCCAGTGTGAGCCTCTGCAGCTCCTTCAGCTGTTGCTCATATGACTTGAGCTCCAGACTCTTCCCCATCTTTGCTGCCATTCTCTGGACATGCTCCACCACCTCTTCTGATGTCTGCAGTGGGATGAATTCAGATTGGAAATCTCTTTCTGCTCTCTCTGCAGGCTACTTGTGCATGAGAAGCATCCTCATGGAAAGGGAAAATCCTGCCTTAAGTAGGAGGACTTGGCAAGAATACCAAGTTTGTTCTGCCAAATTAAGCTCCACCAAAGTGCTCCTCCCAAACCACAGGGACCTCCAGATCATGCCTGCTTTCATCCCTATATCCTCCTCTGAACCATAATCATCCCCTCACGGGAACCGATGTAAGTTTTATCATCAGTGAGCAACAAGCCAGACAGTAATAGCTGGGATTTAACAAGGAGTTTGAACCTGAGTCAGCCAACCAGCAAGATTTGCTTTGTCAAGTTGCCTAGCAGGCAAAACTGTGACAAGACCCCTTCTTACTCTTACAGTAGGTATTTTTCTTCCTGCCATAAATATTGCATCTGTACTTACTTTGTTTGCACCACATGTCACTGACAGTGTTCCCTGCTTTCCCTCCAAAACATTGTGTCCTTTTCCTTTGCTAGTTTAGGTGCAGGAGGCTAGGAAGAATCAGCCCAAAATGCAACCATGTCTCCATGTGCCACTTGGGAGGTTCTCACAAACATCAAAGCTGACAAAATTATGCTCCTGAACATCTGCCCCTGCCTTTTTGAAGGTCCATCTATCACCTCCCTGAGGGTATTTTTAGCATTTTGTACTGAGGTAGCAGAAAGTCAATGGAGAGTTCATCTGTCTTTTGATCATTTTTCCTGCCTCGATGGGAACACTTCACGTTCTAGGTAATATTTATGCAAGTGTGCTGTTGGCTCATACATCACCTGAGTGATGAGCTAAATCTTGAGCTATGGGAGAAGAGGTGTGTTCCCACATCCCCACACATCACCTGCTTCTCTACAGATCTTCAAATAAACCCAAAAGCTGTGTAACCTGAGGGTATGGAGGTAACTGAGGCACAAGCTTACTGGGGAATTAAGCTGAAGAAACAATGCAGATTTAGGTAGTTGTGGGAATTTCACGCTTGGTCCTTCACCCCTTTCCTTAGTCTTGAATTCATGAGCTTCAAAGCTCCCCTTGGTCTCTTCTGCTTCTTGCATTGGCTTCTGGTAAGATCCTTTAAGTTCTGTTTGTTCTTGTGGGTGGGTGGAAGTGCTCTGTCACCCCAGGTTCACATCACCACCTGTCCATGCTTCTGAGCTAGGTGTTATGATTTTAGAAGCCCAGACTGGTACTTTCCATTGCTTCATCACCAGAGAAGTGCCTGTCATATGAGCAAGAACCAGCCACACTTCAGACATGCAAAATAAGCATCAACCAGGGTTCAATCTCTGAACCCATTAACAAATTGTGCATGGCCATTCTTTGCTGTACAAATGACAACCACTGATCATAGAACTACAGGATCATAAAAACACAGAATGGTTTGAGTTAGAAGGGAAATTAAAGATCTTCTAGTCCTAGCCCCCTTGCTATGAAGAGGGGCAACTTCCTAGGTTGTTCCAAGCCTTATCCAACCTGGCTTTAAACACCTTCAGGGATGGGGCAGCCATAGCCTCTCTGGGTAGCCTGTGCCAAGGCCTCATGGGAATTTCTTCTTAATCTCTACTCTAAACCTGTTCTTTTTCCATTTAAAGCCATCATACAGTTTCTAATGGGAGCATAACAGGGCAACGTGTTACAGACGGACGAAGTCATTCTAGGCCAGGTCATTGGCATGGTCCAGTGACATTGGTTTATGTTTTGCCAGGGTGCAAAGACACACACTACCATGTCCAGAGCCAGAAAGAGCTGAATGAGCAGAGAGCAATGCCTCCCTCCCCAGGAGACCTCAGCAGAGCCCATGCTGAGGTACCTGTGGACATGTAGCATCACCATGATCATTGAACTGGTTGACCTTTGCATATGGAGGATCCATATCATATGGACAAAAAATTGTCCAAGCCTCCTGCCCATGGCTTGATTTTCAGCCAGTCTGCCCTTTACACCCTTCCTGTTCAATGAATTTGCTTGGAAGGGGATGTTTGCATGACAGAGCTTTGCAAACCTTGGTCTATAGAGGGATTTCTGCAGCTATGGGCACCTTAGGAGTACATTGACACATAAAATTACAGAATCACAGAATGGTTTATGTCGCAAATGACCTTAAAGATCATCCAGTCCCAACCCTCTGCCGTGGGCAAGGACACTTTCCACTAGACCAGGTTGTTCAAAACCCCTACCAACACATCCCTGGGACTTTTGCATCCTGGGACATCCCCAGGAAAGAAACTAAGGAAGAGCAAGCATTTATTTAGCTGGTGGGGCAAAGCCTGAATTTATCCAAAGTGTGTTAAAAGCAAATTTGACTGATGAGCAGACCACTGATGCAAGAAAAGGACAAGTAGAGGGTAAAACCCCAATGAGCATGGAATCACAGAATCATTTGGGAGTAAAAAGCCCTCTAAGATCATCATGTCCAACTGTTAAACCAGCACTGCCAAGGCCACCACTAAACCCTGTTCCCTGTGCCACATCCACATGCCTTTCAAACACTTCCAGAGATGGTGATTCCACCACTTCTCTGGGCAGCCTATTATAATGCCAGACAACTCTCTCAGGGAAGAAATTTTCTCTTATATCCAACCTAAACCACACCTGGGGCAAATTGAAGCTGCTTCCTATCGTCCTGTCACTTGTTCCCTGGGAGCAGAGCCCAACCCCCACCTGGCTCCACCCTCCTGTCAGGGAGTTGGGGAGAGTGAAAAGGTCCCCCCTGAGCCTCCCCAGCTCCCTCAGATGTTCCTGGTGCTCCAGAACCTTTCCCAGCTCTGTTCCCTTCTCTGGGCACACTCCAGCCCCTCAATGTCTTTGTTGGAGTGAGGGGCCCAGAACTGCCCTCAGGACTGGAGGTACCTCAGCAGTGCCCAGCACAGGAGGAAATGCCACATTTCTTCTGTCCACCTGTTGGATACTTGTTCTCTATCCTTTCTGATGCCACACCACCTATTGGGTATTGTCTGGGGTAGGAGCACCAACACTGCAAACCTCCATGCTCAGTGTATACAGCCACTATTTTTGTAGTATTGGAGCAAAGAGAATTTCCTCTGCAACTTACTGGTTAATGGTACAACCACTTCAAAGCCCAAAGCTGGCATCAGCTGTTTTCATAGCACTTGCCTTTTTTGTTCATGTAGTTATTTAACATTTACAGAGGCTTTGAAATGTAGCCATTTCTTCCCCTTCTAAGCTGCACTTACACCTCCTCTTTTTCACAAGTGGAAGCAAACTTCAGGCCAAAACAGCAAGAGAAACACTTCACAGTGAGCTTTGTGTTAGAGGGCATTAATTTTTTTTTTTTTAAAGTCTCACCCTCATTTTTCCCCAGCAGACAGATAGGAAGATTTATGCAAGTCAGGGAGCAAAGATTTTGACTGTTGGCAGCAAGTCATGGTAGAGCTGCCTAGCTGCAGTCTAAATTAGAGCACCTAAAAATTAACTGTATGTCCAAAGAACTTTGGTCCCTGTGCTGAATGAGCACTACTTCAGCACAGGAGAGAGACCAGGTGGAGAATTACTAATAGACAGTTGACCAGCTCCACTTTTAATCCAATTGCAGGGTGTTTTGTAAAACATGAATTGGCACATACAGACCAAAAAAGGTAATTTTAGTGTTTTTCTTAAATAGGTTTGCTTTCTTTGCTAAGAGGGGTGTGGGAGAACGAGACACTGGAAAGTGGTTAAATATAATAGGAAAAAAGCATTATTATTGAAGGGTGAGAGACTTTCATGATGTTTTAGGAAGAATCTTGCATCTTTAAAAATGAACATTTTCAGCTCTTGCCCATTGTTAAAAACAGGACCAGACTCCTGGTACTAAAAGTGATTTCAGCATTTATTATAATAAAAAGAAATAGCCTAAAGCAAGGGGGCCTGTGGGCTGAGCAGGAGCGTTCCTGTCGAGGATGCTGCAGCACCAGCACTGGGTCTTCTTGAGCAGCGATGTCCCCAATGTTCCAGGTGGAGTGGTACAGCTTCCCTGGGTCAGATGCCCCTTTTTATCCTGTTTTTTGTCCCTTTGGATTGGTTTCTTTTTGGATCCTTCATTTGCATGAAGGTTTTAGGCACTTGATTAGCCCATTACAGTTCTGTCCAGGTTGTCTGTTTTGCTTGAAGAGTGGTGCACTTAGGTGTAATATGGTACATAGAGTACCATATTTCTTATAACTACCCTTTTAACCCCTTTTACTATAACCAAACTAACAGTACATGCTTAACAATTATCAACTATCTTACAACAGTTTCAATAGTTGTAAAAATACAACCTATTTTTAAACCCATGATGAAGATTGTATTTTCCTAAAGCCTTCTCTGAGAAATCCACAAACCTCTGTATTTTTTTCTGTGTTTGCAACCAGACAGTCATGGGACAGCACTGGTCTCCAAACACAGGTGGGGAAACTGAGGCACAAATCTTGGAAAGGTGACCAGCCACACACAGACCATGCATTTCTGGGGAAGCTAGGGCAAGTGATCCTCTGCACCTCCCTGCCTCCATCCCAGCTCTCAGCCAGACAAATTCCTAGCAAAAGCACCATACACCCTCCATCCCCTGGGCACAGCAAGGGCCAATAAGCAAGGCCTTAAAGTTATTAGCATTAGCCAAGGTTGTCCTTCCCCCCCGACCTTTCAGCCAGTCAGACCTCTCAAGGGCTCTCCACTACCCTGGGCATGACAGGTATGCCCCCAAACCCTGTGAAGAATCCATCAGTCCCAAGATCATAAGGAAAAAATGGATTTTAAAAAGTACAAATTTACCCAACAGATTAATTGCAGTTTAAAAGGACATATTCAAGAATTGCCTCATGGAATTAGCCCATCCTGTGCTTTCCAGCTTCCAAGGATTTTACTAATTGCAGCGAACCTCCCTGAGCGCTTTGGGGCCCCTCCAGCATCAGCACCCTTTGGAGAGAAAAGCAGAGACTGGGAAAACCTCCCTTTGCCCCAGATTCCTGCAATCTTCCCTGCAGGTTTCAGCCATGCACAGAGCACAGGATGACCTAAAGCAGGCAAGAAGAAAAAATGCACCCCAGCCTTGCAAAGCAGCCAGGTGAGAAGAGACCACCTTGCTACATGGCAGAGAGACAAGTTCCCCACTGCTCACAGGCACTTGGTTTCTCAAGGTTGTCGCATAACATGTTTTGGGTATGTCTGCTCTATGAGAAACGGTTGCGGGTTGTTTCTTAGGAGACTGTCTCCCTTAAGCTGGTATATTTCTGCTCCATGCTTATCTCTTCCCTTCACTGAAGCTGTACGTTTTTATAAAGGGAGGATGGATCCCTCCTGTGGGAGGATGCTTGTGGCCTTTTTAAGGTGTTAGGAAGGGTTCCTTAGGACTGCAAACTGGGAGGTGTAGTTTGGAGGCAACAGACATTGGTTTGTTATTAAGTTTATGTCTACATCTTGGGATTTGCCTCAGTGGGAGGAGAAGAGGTGAAGACTGCACATGGATGACCCCCAGCATGTGGATCTCAAAGGAGTAGAGGAAGGGGATATGCATGAGAGCACAGGGATAGGGGAGATCTGCCAACAGCCTTCCAATACTAAAGGGGACCTACAAGAGAGCTGGAGAGGGACTTTGGCCAAAGGCTTTGAGTCACAGGACAAGAGGGAATGGCTTCCCACTTGGGTTGGGTTTTTTCCTTGCCTTGTTACTTGTAGAATTTTTTCCCATTGAGCTGGGGAATTCCTCGGGTTTTTTGGGAGTTTCGGNGCGGGCGATTCCGTCGTTTTTTGGGGTGGTGGGGGGGGGGGGGGGGGGGGGGGAGGAGAACAGAGATACTGCAAGAATAGAAGCAGGTAAAAAGATGAGGGATGTGGAGTTCGGAATGCTCGCTCTCTCTCTCTCTGCTGGGCTTCGGAGGAGGGCGGTCAGACCTGCTGCTTTGGGAAAAGGAGTTCGCTGCCACCACCATAATCCAGCAGGGAACCTTTCTTCTTCTGCTGGGCCCTGCATCCCCCTGACCTGCCAGGACATCCTGCAGGTTCCAACTATTGCCGTGGAGTTTCTGATACATTTTGTCCACCACCCCGGGATTTTCTGCTCATCCCTGCCGTTCCAGCCTGCTGCTTCCGAGGGTCCTGCTAGGGGCACCGGGTTCGGCTGCCCCAGGGTTTTGTGGAGCAAAGCCTCTCTTCCACCCCTTCCCATCTCGGCCGAGCCGCCATTACCACGCGCTCCCCGAGCCCGCGCCGGAGCGCCCCCTGCAGCCACGTGGGGATCACCGCACCTGCCCTGTCCACTGGGAGCCTGCCAGCGCCCCTGCCGGCTGTGATCGTGACTACACCAAAGGGGAAAGTGCCGCAGCCGACAAAGGCTGTCACTGGGTTCCGGGTTCTGTTTGTTGTTAATGCTGTAGTTGTTGTTATTTTGTTTGCCTTGTTATACATACTAGCAAAGAACTGTTATTCCTTTCGTATATCTTTGCCTGAGAGCCCCTTAATTCCAAAACTATAGTAATTCGGAGGGAGGGGGTTTACATTTTCCATTCCAAAGGAGGCTTTCTGCCTTCCCTAGCAGACACCTGTCTTGTAAACCAAAGTCCTTCATACACTCCTCATAGAACTTGTGCTCCAGTTCCCTACTCAGATCCATTGTCCTTGTCTGGACACCCTCCAGCACCCCTTGCTACTAAAAGAACCCAAAAGACCCTGCTAGGCAGAACTCTAGTGCCAAAACCCCCTTTTCTCTGAGTCTTTGACTCATACATGGTTGGATATTCTATGCTGGCTCTTGAATTTCAAAGCACATCTCTAGAAGCCATGCATAGTTGAAAATACCTCCTCATTATAAATGAAGAAGGATCTTGCAATAGAAATTCCTCTCCTTCCCTCAGGAAGGCAGCTAACACACCATCCCCACTGCAATTTGCATGGCAGAAAGGGTTTGTAGACAACCTGTGGGAGGCTGAATCTTAATTCTTCCTGGGTCAGCCAATCTGAGCACTAACCTGAGCCTCCCCACTGTGTTAGAATAGCTTGAAATGTGGAATGCATATAATTTTTGTATTTTTTACAGCCCTGCTACTGCAGGAATTGATGTAGAGATTACATGTGATGGACTAGAGCTGTCTGAGTACACCATGCTGTTAAATTTAGGGGCTTGCATCACAATCAATTATAAAACTATAAAAAACTAAGAATTAACAAAGTCTGCAGGAAGAGGTACCAGCTTTATTTCACAACTCCTGCAAATCCCAATAGAGTTGTTCCACACATGCTTGTGGGCTGTGGGCATCAGACAGACTCAGTCTTGCAATCTTTATTCACCAAGGAGTCACTCTGACTGCAACCAGACTGTTTCTGCAGATGCTCCTTGTGCACTCCACAGATGCAGGAACAGGCCAGGAAATGCAGAATAAGAGTGGTACTTCTTGATGCTATCTACAGGTGGAAGGACAAAAAACTAATCTAGTCTCCTGAGATTGTCTTTATTCTCTACAGAGCCTTTCAATAACTCTTCATCTCATCCCACCTTTCTGGAATGTTCTAAGAAAAGTTTATTATAGAATCAGAGAATGGTTTGGGTTGGAAGGGACCTTGAAATATCATCTATTCCAACTCCCCCTTCTTCCATGGGCAGGAACATTTTCAACTAGACCATGTTGCAGGTCTTTTCAGCGATCTGCCACATGAGAAATTTCTTGGCCAAATATGGACCAGTGTTTTGAGGACACCCAAAAACAAATCAACAGTTTTGGGGTATAAATGGGAAGAAGGGAAATCCTCCTTTCACAGGTCATTTTCTATCAGCTCTTTTGTGCTGGAGTACTTTCAGACTCATGGAAGTCCTCATAACCCTGTGTTGTCCAATTCCAGAAGTTGAGATTATCATCAAAATATACAAGTCTGTGTACACTCATGTTGTATTGCACTGGATAGTTATTTAGCTCTTTTGCACTGGGTGTTTTGATAGTTTTGCACTGTTCCCATGACCCGTATCAGGTGATCTCCCCCTTCCCCCTCCCCCAAAGCCTCAGTATTGGTGGTTTCTCCCTGGTGTGCTCCTCCCCTAGAACCTCCTCACTTGTTTCCCATTGGCTATGGTCCCCTTTCTGTACTGTCCTTTAAAAACCCCCTTGGGAGGGGGCGTAGTCCTCTTTCTCACCAGTCTCTGGACACTGGAGTCTCCTACCTATGCAATAAAGAAGGACAAGGCATCCTAGGAGGAAGAGCATCTCTCCATCTTTTACTCCTGACTATGCGTGATTGATTCAGGGCCAGGGGTTGGAGCTAGCCGGGTCTGGACCCCCAAAAGCCCCCACATAATCACAGCACACTCAAGCAACCATTCTGATAGAGATTATTAGGGAGATTTAAGTGGATCCAACTCATCAAATAAGCATAGTTTAGCCTGAAAAACTGTGGACTGAGAAGACATGACATGTGATGACATAAGACAGACAGAGAAGGGAATAACCTTATCTTCATTCACATACTGGATGAGGGTAAAAAGCCATGAGCCAAAGTACATCCTTGAGAATTTGAGCTATAATTTGCATTAGGTATAAATTCTCTGGGAAGGTTGTGGCATCTTTATCATAGAAAGTCTTCAAAAGCATATTAATACCACGTCTGCCTGGTGACATATGACATGGATGGACTTGATCCTTCCTTGAGATAAAGGGCATGCCCCCACTGACCTCTTAATACCCCTTCCCAGCCCTGTTTCTCTATGACTGCAGTCCTGGGAACAGTAATATCAGCTACATTGTCACCTCCACTGCTCTAAGAGGATTTCCCGCAGGATGCGCCTTAGCTAATAGGCTTCGGAAGATCTTTTGTGAGGCCAGTTTTAGCATGACCTGCTAGGAAGTGATGAATATTTCTTCCTTCTTAACAGACACCAGTGTCCAATGGCTTTGCTTGTTACTGGGTTTCATTACTTCTAATGCATCTAACACTCCTAATGCTCTGCAGTGGTCAATACAAATGAAAGTGAGGTGGTAGATGGCTTCCTTACCCAAATAAAGCTTTCAACAAAGATTAACCTTTCCTGCTGCTCCAGCCATGGCCAGCCCTAAAGTTTAGCGAGGTAGAATCAGCAGCACATCCTATTATCATCAGCGTGGTGTGCCAGGGCTGCACTGACCTCTGTGGTGTTGCACACATGCTCTCAGTGAGATGTAAAATCTATTCCATCTCAGACTTTGGCCAAAGGATGTGGACATCCCAGACACAAGGAGGCCTGATACAACACGATTGCAAGAGTTTCTAAAAGGGAACTGAGGCCAAATAGAGTAGCAGGCTAAGAAGGAAGGAGAACAGAAATAGAGACTAGCAGAGATGGCCACTGAAAGAGGATGTGGGGCTGTAGGAACTCCTGAGCCATGGGGCTAATGTGGAGAGGACTTTTTCTGTGTCATTTGGACTTTCCAAGGAAGGGAATAATTTTTGTACCTAAATACTTGTCAAATCTGGCCATCACTCCTTTATTTCTAATTTTAAAATAATAATTTAGCCATTCTGCTTAATAATTGTAATTTCAACTTGTTTGGCCTCTTTCTTCCTAGACTGATATTCTTCTTTCTTCCCCTCTATATTTAACTAAAAGTATTCATAGAAAAGAGGATCAATTCAGATGAGATATAAAGAAGAAGTTTTTTACAATGAGGGTGTGAGCTATTCTATGATTCAGGAGGATTTGGGTCTCAACTTTGCTGTAGTCTTCCTCTGACCAGCCACAAATCACATGGAACTAGATGATCTAGGAATTTGGGCCACAGGTCATGCTTATTCTTGCTCTCTAGCCTTGTGACGTTCATGATCTTGGGTTGACAGTAGCCCAGCATCAATAGAGGGGTTAAAGTAGCTCCTGTTCTACCTCTCCAGGGATTATGGATCCTATTTACTTGTAAAGTGCTTGGCAGTTCCTGGAAGCAAGGCACACTGTGGGATTTGTAGGTAATGTCAAAAACACAGCATGGAAAAATCTGGCACCCAGCTCGTTCCCTCCTCTGAGGGACACACTGATTCTAGTGAGTGAGCATCTCTAGATGTTGGGGTTGCTGATGAGGAAAATGAGGTGCTTAGCCTTCCTAGGAGATCCTGCCAAATGGCATCTTAGAGGATCTCCCTCTCAGAAGATACAAGCTAAGCACTTTGTAAATAATTCTGAAAATCCTGACCTCACAGCCCTGTTTACATGCTCTTGACAATGCAACACTGCTCTCCCAGTTCAAAGTATTCTGTGATGTGGAAGTGAGTTCCTCAGCATCCACATGCACCCTTGTCCATGAAGCTTTTGTTTGCGAATGAGCAACCAAGTTCTGTCCTTGCTGGCAATGATGAAAATAAAAGAACTGCTTGCTAACACTTGTTCCCTTTCAATTCTAGGGGATCATAAAACTTTCTTTACCAAGAATTAAGCATGATTTTTTTTCTTTGCATTATTTTTCTTCTGTGCATGCACAATTTTCTGTGAATGCATTATATTCTGTGCATTCATAGTTTTCTGCAAGCATTTCATAAACCCAAGTGATTTCAAATCCTTCTTGTAGTGCTTTCTTTATGTAATTTTCTGTGTGTCTTGAATTGCTCATTAAAATCATGTTTGGGCTGTATTTTGTTGGCTTCTTATAATCTAATAAAATATGAATCCCTTTAGCTCACAGGAATTATTTTGTATCCTAACACCCAAGATGCTAGCTCACAACTACCTGATTTTACAGGTGCTTTACCACCTGATAAGTGCATTCTCTGTTTTGAAGGTCACATGTTGCCTGAAACACACAAACCCCCTGTGCCCCAGAGACGTAGTGGTTCAGTAGGTTACCAGCCCAAATGTAATAACTTAGCATCTCCAAGGGGGCTGGGATCAGGACATGGGTAGGAGTAAAACCAAGCACAACCTTGAAAAATGGATAAATGATACCAAATAATTTCTTAAATCCAATATATACCCTCCTGCCTTGTTGGTCATTGTAGATTATTTTTTCACTGATGGGTTTTCATACTCTGGACAGAGTGGTTTGCCAAAATCCTGTATCAGGTGTTTCCTCCAAGAAAGATTGTGTCAAGAGGTGAGCTCACATGATGGGAGATGCAGAAGAGAGTTCATTGGTTACAAGTCAGACAGAACTAACAGATTATCCCAAAAAATAAGTGTCAATATTCATGAGGAGACCCATGCTTTCTAAATGTTTTAAATGTTATTGTTCCAAATGTTTAAATTGAAAAGGAAACAAAAAAACCCTAATTTCTTGATTTGGTTTTATGTTTCTTTCTTTGTTTTTTTTTTTTAGTGCAAAGTGATGGGTTTCAGATGCATTTGCAATTTTATTTCTTTTATTGAAACATATGCCATAAGGGAGGGATGTTTAGCATACCACATTTTGGGACTTTATTGAACTAAAGGCAGCAAATATTTCCCTGAGCAAAAAACCACACATTTTTCTGCTACAGCAGAAAACCTTTTAATTGTGTTTGCAACAGCAGGCAATCTTTTAATCCCATTCTCAGGGCAGTAAAACAACTTTGCAGCACTAGAGCTGCAGAAGGGCAAAACAGCATTTTTTGCTTGGCTTTCCTCCTCTTGGAGAATTAGTCCATATTTTGTATTTATTAGTCATCAGAGGTTTTCTTCTGAGCCTCATGATCTGAACCTGCTAAGTAAGGCAAATCCAGATTAAAGCCTCTCGCAACAGAAATACAGGAGAGATCAGGAGGGAAGAGGTGGGAGGAAGAGACAGACAGTAGGGGAATACCAAATCACCACTCTTTTATTTCTTACTGTATTTTCCAATTCAGAATTTCCACAGAAGTCCCAAAAAGGGTAACATTTGACATTTCTGCAAGAAGAGCAATTGGATATATATCTTCTCCTTGGGCTTGTTTCTCAGATCAAAACCATCTGAGTAAGTAGGGAGTGGACATGCTAGAAGGAAACATACGGTGTTGTTTTAGCTTTAAGTGGTCCTTATTTTGAGTGACAGCTTGAAGATCCCTCAGTTGACATTGCCTTGAGGTAACTCCAATTAAGCCAGTTTCAAGCTGCAGACACAAATCTAAACATTGGTTTGGTTGATCTAAGCACTTTTCTTTCCTTTAGGCTTCTCCTGCCTTGTGTAGCATCAAAAGAGTTTTAATCCTCCAGAAAGGTCTGTGTGAAATACTCACCCCTTTTTGTGCTGAAATAGCAGAAAAGCTTTTTGGCTTATAGTGTTTTGCTCAGAGGCAGCTCTGGCTTCTTGAGATACGACCTCTCATTGTGCTGAGCTCCCTAGATAGTCCTGGCTGCAAGGATGCCTATGAATTATTCTTCTTATTGTTATATTTAACACAAGCCCAGGCACTGACCTCTCCCTCCTGGGTTATATAGATCCCTGAGGCATCAAGGGTATTTTCCAGTCTGTGAGATAAAACTGACCTTGAAGGAAACCAATTATGTACAGCCAACACTCTCATCTGACTCCTCCTCTCCAGCACTGTGGTCTTTCTTCACCTTTGGATCTCTCTGACCACCCCAACAACTTTCAGACAGCTCCAGCATCCTTCTTCCCATGCCTCCCTGAGATTTTTTTTCTGACCACTCATTTTCTGCCTTTTCTCTCTTTCAGAATGGTATCACAAGCCAAGAAGGTGATGGGCCAGCCCACCTCTCAAGTAGGTGTGTCTCTGGCACAAGGGGCATCACCTCAACAGTCCCAAAAGAGTAAGAACGAGGCCTCTGTGGACAATTGGGAACACACCTTCTAACATGGCTTCTCAGTGGGGTAGAAGTCTCTCCTACTGACCAAACCCCTCTTGTCAGTACCAATATCTGCCACCCTTGTCTGTGACCTTGCATCCTCCCCTCTCCATTTCCTACGCCCCCAAAATATCACCACATCTTCACAAATCCTCTCCCTCCCTTCACTGCTGATTTCCACCCCAACAGCAGCACCTTCGCTCTTTTTCTCCTTGCACTGAGATCTCAGCTCCTCATCCTCACCTCTGGAGACCTCCCCCATCCCCACAGCACACCATGCTGTGACTCTGAAAACATCCCCATCGCTTCCCTCTGGCACTGATCTCCACTGGGATGTTTCCAGAAGGTCATGGCAACATTCCTGAGATCTCTGGGTGGATGGCCACATAAAAGGAAAGGCAAAAGAAAGGATAGAGAAAAAAACCTGGAGGTAGAGTAAAGCTTGGATGGTGATGAAATCCAAGAGAAAAGGATGGGAGATACATTTTTTTGTTTGTTTCTGGTGCAGAAAATCTTCCTCCTGCTTGGGCACCTCTGTCCTTAACTAAGAACAAAAGAAAAAGAAAACTAGAAATCATAGCATGTGACCTGTTTTATTGGACTGGATAAGGTGTGGGATTACAGGAGTGTTTAGAATGTTGAGCAGGGCTCCATTAAATTCTTCCTTGCTGCTGCTTGTTTTCTGGGAATGGGAGGGATTTGCAGGGGGTCATTCAGATTAAGAATCCGGTAGAATTCTTGCAGCCTTGGTCAGGACAGGAGGCAGGAAAAGGAAATAAACCCCAATGATGACCTGGTATTGTCAGTTGAGACAGAGTTTTCAATTTTTTAACAAGTTTTTCTTGTTAAATGCACTTCTTGCAGTTTCAAGAACAAAAATTAAGTGCATGTGATCTGCAGGATTTTTGGTGGCTCCTCGCAAGTGTGGAGTAGGATGTGAGGAAGAGAAAGAAATGAAGGGAGGGAGAAAGAAGAAGATGAAAGTATCAGGGCTCTGTAAAGATGAACTGAGCAGATGGCTTCCTGCCACTGGAAACTTCCACTCTGCAAAATCCCATTAAGTGCAAAGTTTAATGAAGTTCTGGATATCAAAAAGAAGTAGCTATTTAGAGCCTTGATCCCCTGCCAAATGTGGCTCCCCCAAATCCCAATGGATATTTCTGACCCAAATCACATTCCCCTTCCCCCATATCCTAGTCATGCTCATTTTTCCTAAGAAAATGGTCTCATTTATAAAACAAAATGCACAATGACCCTGTGACTGTACCATATCTGGTGACTGGTCATGTTCCTATGCAGGGATGTCTGGGTTTAAACTAACCAAATTGGAAGCAGGACTCCTAGAGCCCAGGTGCAGTGAACCCTTTGGATGAGTCCCTAGACATTAAAAATTTATTTCTAATTTATATTTCTAAACTAATTATTAAAGAACATATTCAGAGCAGGCAGCAGGCAGCTGAGGGGCAGCTGCAGTGTCAGGTGTAGATGGAGCTCTGGTGGCAAGAGGCAACTGCTGACCCTTTGCAAAACAAAAGGGCACAGGGACCTGTGGCACAGCCAGGTGAATGGACATGCCGAGACACAGCAGGAGCTGAGGACTCAGCAAGAAGAGCCCAGACTTTCCCACACACTCAGATAATAAGGGCACATAAGCCAAGGGTTTCTTTTTTGGAGATTCCTTGTCACTTCTGGAGGTTCTTACCCCAAGCTGTTATTTTGTTCTTGTATTATTAAATTATTTGAAGGATCCAGATGTCTGAGACTGTGCTATGGGAAACTAGGGGTTGAGCCAGTAAGGAAGCCCAGTCTGACTGAGTGTGGAGTGTGGAGCTGCCAAGGCTCAATCCCAGCTTTGGTGGTGTGAGTGTGACTGCCAGAGTGGCTCCTGGTCCCTTTATAATAATTAGAAATATTTTATAGTTCCAATACATATTTCTAATGGAATTTTTTTTTTTTTTTTGCACAAGTGGGCTATGGCATCATGCTGCTGAGGGTGCTTGGCATCATGCTGGACCTTTCTGATAAACTGTGCTTCAGGTGGTGAGAAAAGAGCTCAGAGCAATTAAAAACATGAGGAGCACCAAACAAACAATGTTCATTTATTGATCTAGACGAATTATATTTTAAAAAACATATGCCTCCATCACAAATTATGGCTCATTGTCCCATTTCAAAATGAAAATAATGCAAAGGAAATAATTTCAATAATTCAGAACTGCCTGGAAATATCTGTATAAACTGGCATCTATGCCAGACTGGAAGGGTTATTTTTGTGCCGAGGAGTATCAATTGTGCTGACCACAGATGGGATTTTTTTTCTTCTCTTTTATATCTTTTATGTGTTCTACGTGGAGAAAAAATGAAAAACCTGGCCCTACACCCATGCAAATACTGGGAAAATCAAGCTCTTTTCGCTCCGTTATATAGATTATGTGTTAACTGTGACTATGCTGAGGTTTTTAAGTAGTTCCAGAGAAGGGAGAAACTTGGAGCTTGATCTCCATGGTTTCACCTTGCTTAAGGCACTCTATACAAATTCCAGGTGGCTGTCTTCTGGGACATTATATTTAGCTTTGTGCTTCTCAAAGAGCATGGACAACTCATTTAGGTATTTTTGATGGACTTGATCAACTTCTTCCTCAGAGGGTCTGTGCTTCTTCTGCACTGGAATTGGCTTCCCAACTGGAAAAGAAGTACAGGTGTTAGGAGGAGCCAGTGTCAGGTACCTCTGAACATTTTACTCACCCTAGCATAGAGCTGAGGTCAGCCTATCCAGGATGGACAGGTCAGTATGACCATATTTCCTGCAGCCTGGGAGATAGCACAACCAAGGAGGGATGGTGACTCAGATCCTGACCAAGCTCTTGGTCTCCAGGATCACACTGGTCCTTGCCTCAGTTTACCCATCTGTAAAGTTGGCTAATGTCAAAGACCCTCTGTGTAGCCTTTTGAAGTAAGAAGTGCTGTATCCCAATGCAGTCCCAAAAGCTGCTTCTCACATCTCAGATGTGCTGCAGATAAACACAATATAAAGACAGGATAATATTTGGGTTGGGTTTTCCAAATTGTTTCCACATGGCCCTGGGAATCTGCATTGCAAATAGGGAAAGTGAGGAACAGGGGAGCCCCATACTATTTAAATACACTTGCAGTGAAGGTGATTCCACTTTGCTCAGATTAAAGATTCTGTGAAATATCTGATTTTTATTAGGAACCAAGTACTTACTTATCTTTTAAAAATCACATTTTATTCAACAGAAAATCTAGTTATTTTGATTCCTATCTAGAAGAGCTTTTCCATCTCCCAGAGCTACCAGGAGCAGGGGACAAAGAAGATCCATGAGGTACTTCTTTTGCTTGGTCTCTTACTCAAATTGTTTTTGTCAAGTGACAGAAGGTTTCAACATGTTATAAGGCTGTTCTTCATCCAATTAGTGAAGAGCCCCTGTGATACTACACAGCTTATAAAACCATTGAGACAATCCAAACAGGTTGTAATACAATTAGAAGTAATTGCTGGTTGTCAAACTTAATCAGTGGTGTAAGCTCTAACCATTCCAAACAGCATTTTTAATTTCACAGAGCATCAGCCACACTGGTGGACCAAGCATGGAGATGTTGAAAAACTTATTCAAAACCAAAGATTTTCTTGAAATTTGGTCTCCCATGGATATGGTCTCTGGTCGAAATGGTTCATCTTCCTCACATGCAAATAGGTTTGGATTTGCAGATGTGTCTGCACAGGACAGTGAGTAAAGCTGCAAACTGCCTGAGTGTTCAGAGAATCACTGAATGGTTTGGCTTGGGAGTGACAAAGATCATCTCATTCCACCTGCCTACCTTGAATAGGGACACTCTCCACTAGACGAGGTTGCTCTAAGCCCTGTCCCAGCTGCCCTTGAACACTTCCAGAGAAGAGGGGTAGCCTGTGCCAGGGCCTCACAGCCAAGAATTTCTTCACAATACCCATCTAACCCTGCCATCCTGTTACTCCATGCCCTTGTCCAAAATCCCCCTTCAAATTCCCTTCCAATTTGCCCTTCAAATTCCCCCTTTCTTGGAGGCCCTTTAGGCACTGGCAGGGGCTCTAAGGTCTCCCCAGAGCCTTCTCTTCTCCAGGCTGAACATCCCCAACTCTCCCAGCCTGTCTCCCAGATGCTCCAAGCCTTTGGAGCATCTCCGTGGTTTCCAGCAGCTCCCCATCCTTCTGATGTTCTTGTCCTAAAGCTGGAGGCAGCACTGCATGAGGGGATCTCACCTGAGTGAGGCAGAGGGGCAGAATCCTCTCCCTTGACCTGCTCATCCTACTTGTGTTTGTAAAACTGCCTTGGAAGATGTTTAATGCAACCCTGTTGCAGTGGTTTTTGTCACCACATTGTGGTATTAGGGTTGTCTGCATCTCACAGGAGTGATAAGGTTGGCCACATTTGCTCCGGGGCTTTTCCCAGCACAGCCCAGATGGTCTGGGATCTGTCATGAGATCAAACCAGATTGCCAAAACAGTGAGACACATGAACAGTTTGGAATGCTGCTTTGCAGCACATTTCTAGCCTACCACTGCTTGTGCTCTCTAGCATGAGGCTTCAGCCTGGCAGGAGGATGACACAACCCAGGGACTGTCCCTGTTTCCCCAGTTTGGCCAGCCTGAGTGTGTCTGGCATCATGTCAGAGTTCTGTGGATTGACTCACCCACGGTGCAGATGGGCCGTCTGTAGGGTATCACCCCAAAGCTGTACTGGAAGATGCCTCGCGCATGGAAGAGGGGAAGGGAGATGCCCATGATCTGCTGGAGCCAATGCTGAATTCTCCGCAGCCATGAGCCCTTGGGATTCTTCACCTGATCAAAGACATCATTCTCCCCAAACGAAAAGGCAGGGACCAGGGGGGTGCTGCAGGGAATCAAAACCAATAGGGTTTGAACCCCTTAATTCTTCTCCAAAACAGAAATACCTCATTAACCAGCCACAGAGCCAAGCACCCCTCCCTCAGCACCCCTGGACCCCACCCCCTTCATCACCCATGCTGGATGGCCAGGCGCACAAATCCCTTCCTGTTCTTCAGCAGTAAGGTGAAGGATCCTGGATGGGCATCCAGTGCCTCCTGTGCCCCGCCAACAATGATGGCCAGCAAGTTCCCACCCTCTGGCTTCTGCAGCACGTAGGATGCACTCTCCTTGTCAGAGGGGATGAGGCCTGGAGAACAGAGAGAAATTAAAAGTAAAACCCTCCTGTCTGTGGTTTGCTGTCCACCTTTTTCCCACATAATTTGTCTCTGGAGAGGTGCTAAAAGCTTGAAACTTGAAAAAGTTGAAAAAAAAAAAAAAAAAAAAAGCTTGAAAAGGGAGGTGCTAAGAGCTGAAAACCCCAGGTCAACTCCCTTAAAAGGTGCTAGATCTGCACATTGCTCTGCTGGATGAATACACTATTATCTATTTGCTGTTTGGCTCAGAAGTGAGAAGTGAGGGAATAATTTAGGAAAAAAATAAACACGCAACTAGCTGCACTCGAGTCCTAGAAAAAATCTGTTTCAATTTGTTGTCAAGTGAGATTGTGTACAATTCTGAATAATTCTGACATCAGCGAAACATTTGCTTTAGGTCAAAACACACATGCATTTCAGTGGATGGTGCTAATTGAAAGTGGAATTTGATTAAGGATTTGGTCCTCTGATGTTGTATACTTGAATAAGATAGAAACCTTTAATTCAGAAATGACAAAGCAACATTGTTTTGACAATATATTTTTTATTTAAAAATACAAATCCTTGTTTCAGGGGCTGAAACAATTTGCACATTAAAACCTCATTGTGAAATGGATTCAATTTACCTGAAAATTAGTCATGCACTCAACTCCAACATTACAGTGACTAAACTTTCCTTCACCTGAGTCATAAGTGTCTCATATATCTCACTGTTTGGATTTCTCACTCTCCATGTAAATACTCTTGCAGCAGGAGCCAGCGCATATGTGGAAAACAGGGTAACGGATGCCCTGGGGTACATCAGATGGAACTGGATGCCTGTGTTTCGCCTTTTGAATTCTGCCCACATTCAGCTGGAAAAGTGACCATTGCCAAGCCTACTGCTGAGAGATGGAAGTCATCCTGCCAGTGTCCAAAAATCTCTCAAAACTCCCTCTCAGTTTAATTTTTACCTGTCCCTTTTCCGATTCCTTTTCACAACATCTTTTCCCCTGCCACATTCCATTGCAGCAGCATTTTCATCCTCTGTCCCTGGAAGCAGCAGATATTTCAGAAAAAGCATCTTCTTTTTCCTCACAATTTCAAGCCTGAATATAATTTTTATGGAAAGAAATACGGGAACATCCTGGCCTGCAGCTCTCAGCATTTCTGTTCACAATTTGCTCTATTGCTGTTACACAGCACCTGCACAGTGATGCCCTGAGCACAGAGACCATTTATGGAGTTGAACAACAGAGATAACAGCAAAGAGGGCAATTTTTAACTTCAGAGGTTTTGGGTTGCCATCTTGAATAGCTGTGTCCATGAATGGGATCCAGTTGGCCACAGATCAGGGAAAATAGACCCTTGATTCCTCTTCCCCATGCATCTTCACTCTATGTTCCTCAAAAAAGCACCCACACATAGCACTGCTTGCCAGAGGCCTATGCTCCTTACCTCCACTCATCACATAGTCCCTGAAGAATGGGATGCGAAACCACAAGGAAAGCATCATCAGGTGGGGGGTGATGCCTGGGAAGAGTATGGAAAAGCCAGATGCCTCTGTGCAGAAATTGAGAAAGGCTCCAGCTGCCAGGACTCCATGGGGATGAAATCCCACCAGGTAGTTCTGCCGAGGGTCCAGCTCTGCTGTCTTCACCAACTAGACACAGAGGTGAAGCCAAAAAGCAGTCAGAGTTAGTGCTGTAACCTCAGCAAGGTGGAACACTGGCTATGAAGAGCAGATAAGGTATTCTTGGAGGGGAAGTGTCTTGTACCCACCATGCCTTTCTATTGGAAAAGGTTAACTGGAACGACTCCCCCATTTTTCACTGAGATGTATTTCATTGCCCATATTTCCATCTCCTCCTACCCATTGGCCTAAAATGACTTTTTTAATGGCACAGTTCATTATGTTGCTTTGAAATGGTCTAGGTGCTATTGGAAATCAACTTTGTTTAAAATGTCCTCTAATTCATTTTCTAATATGGGGGGAGGAAGCAAGAAAAGGATGATTTCTTCCACACAGTACCTCTTGATCCTACAACCAGAACAGCAGAGGGAGTACATAATCACTCTGGTAGACCTACTTCACAGCACAACCACGTGTCCCACCCAACAACTTGGTGTGGATCAAAGGTTTATCCTGAAGCATGTGCCAGGTGACTCCAGGATGTTTTCACACATAGTAAATTGAAATCTAATTCCCAGATATCTAACAGAGAAGCTGATGGTTTCCTTGCCACTGGGGAAAGCCTGAAGGATGTCAGATGTTTGTGCCTGTGTTGGGTGCCCAGGTCCATCAAAGAGCAGTGGATGTCTGCCCAAGGCTGCTGCAACTTTGGCAGGAGGGAATGAAGAATACCCATGGCCAGCATTTTAGGGATGGGCAGCATGGATTGCAGATACAGTGCAGCTCATGGCCAGCCCTTGAGGGCTGACTAAGCAGCTTATTAAAATCCTCAGCCAATCTGGAAGTGATATTCAAACCTGGGATATACTACATGGCAGAAACAGTACCACAGAACAAGAGGGTTGGTTAAAGGGAGATAAGGGACAACTGGAATTTGATCTCCATCTTGCACTTGTTATGGACTGCCCAGGGGAGATGAGCTGGTGTGACAAACCCACCCTCCAGCTCTGGCACCAAGAAGACCTTGCCATGCCAACATCAGCCAGCATGTGCGCAGCCCAGGCAGAAGCAGGCAAAACTGAATGCTGAAATCTCTGCACCATTTCTGTGGATGCTGAGGATTCTCACAGCAGCAGGGAAGGATGAATCTTTCCAAGATTAGCCATTACATCATTTCGTCACTGAAGGGGTGGTTGGACATTGAAACGCGATGATTAGGGAAGTGGTGGGACCACAATCCCTGAAATTGTTCAAAAATATGTAGATGTGGCACCTGGGGACATGATTAAGTGGCATTTGTGATAGTGCTGGGGAGCACTTGGACTCAATGGTCTTAGAGGGCTTTTCCAACCTGAACAATTCTGTGATTCTGTTATCACAGAGCCACCATGCCTTTCCAGACAACTCAAAGGCATTGGTGCTCAAGAACAACCAAAGCCCTATGCATTTAAGTGTCACCCCTCCAAGTACCCTGATTCCATCTGCACTCAGGGTGCAGTTAATGGTGCATGTGTTTTCCTAGAAGCTGCTAGAACTGCAGGTTCTAAATCAATCATGAGAGTGTATTTTACTTTCTTCCATCATGACTCATTTTCCACCTGTCCGAAAGCACTGTTGACCGTACAAGTGCCCATTCAAGCTGCTCCTAATGAGGGGATTGAACAAACCAAGTCCCACTACTGCCCAGGTGCAGAGGTCTCTAGGCAGGAAGAGTGGCAGATGGCTGAATCTAAGTGCCCAAGGCCCCTGCCACCATTTGCTCTTTTTTGAATAATCTCAGCTTGCATCAATGTTTCCTGCATTCATCTTCAGCTTCCAAACGTTTCATCTCCAGGTGATTTATAAGCAGGGAAGCAAGATGCTCAGGCGTGTTAGAAACTGCTACATTTCTGGTTCTGTGTGTGCAGGGAGACAAGAAGGGGGAAGGGCAATGCAAGAGGGCAGCCACTGAGTGGTCAAATGGCCTTGATGGGAGAGTTTGCCTGTACTAAGACACCACACATCTGTAAAAACACTCCCTAAGAAACATCCAGGTGCTGTCTTGGTGTTCATCCCAATGAAAGAGGAGGGAGGACAGGAAAGGAAAGAACAAAAGAGAGTGCTTGAAGTGATAAGACAAGGGAGAATGGTTTTAAACTAAGAGAGGGATTATTACAACTAGCTATGAGGAAGAAATTTTTTATTATAAGAATAGTGAGGCCCTGGCACAGGTTGCCCAGAGAAGCTGTGGCTTCCCCATTCCTGGAGGTGTTCATGGCCAGATTGCATGGGGCTTAGAGCAACCTGGTCTAGTGGAATTGTCCTTGTTCCAACAAGGATCAGTTTTAAGGCCCCTTCCAACCCAAATAATTTTGTGATTCTGTGGTGAGATATGGTCCTGAGCAACTGGCTCTCGGTGGCCCTGCATGAGCAGTGGGTTGGGCATGTTGACCTCTAGAGTTTTCTTCCAATGTCACCAGTCTTTGAATCTGTGATTTTTGACATCCTGCTCTAAGACACGGGCAGCTGGAGGGTAGCAGTTGAGTCCCTCAAGTTTTGGTGGATCTGGGTAATGTTTCTGCAAGAGCTGTTCCCTGCAGTAGCCTTGAGGAAAGAAGGTCCTTGTTTTGTCACAGAGCCTGCTCACATCTGGATGATTTGGCCAAAACTCACAGAGAAACCAGAGAGCTTGTACAAGACTGAGAAGGAAATCTGTAGAGAAGAGAGATTTAGGCAAAGTCTCTAGATACTGCAGCTCTATACTACCATTTTCCCTCTGGAAACTCTTCAATGCAGAAAATCCATCTTCCCTTCTGGATTGTTCCCAATGTCTCACTCCTTCCCTCTCCACCTGGCAGAGGTGAGTCTCCATTCCCAAACTTCCAGGAAAGTTAATAATGTGACTCTGCACAGCCTCCCCCTCCTGCTGTGCAGCTAACTGCCTAATGAACTGCCTAATGGAACTGGGTTTGAAGTGCCAAGGAGTGGGACTATCTTCCATCCTGCCTCAAATGTGTTGTCTTTTCCACACCCTCTGGATGGCATTTGCAATTCCAGTCTTTATGAGTGAACTGAACATTTAATAATTGTCGAAGTACTTAAGACTCCAACCAAGCTGGTGTGTGCATTAGCATGAGAAAACCCAAAGTTTTTCTGGTGAAATAAGAGCAGTTTCTCATCTCAGAGGTGTCTGAGGAATGCCAAGTTAATGTGTATGACCTGTGGTCTAAAAGCAGCTGTTAGCAGCTCAGGGTTGTGCTCTCCAAGCTGAGACAAGGATTTGTTGACTTCCTTGAGATTCCCTTTGGCATGGTCAGGATGCTGGCTGATGCCTTGGCTGCTGACAGCAGCAATGATTCATTCTCAAAAGCGTTATGAAGCCTTCTGGATCCCAGGTGTGGGGTGATCTTGGCCTTCCTAACAAATAAAATTGTTTAGGTTGGAAAAGCCCTCTAAGATAATAGAGTCCAAATGCTCCCCCAGCACTGCCAAGACCACCACCAATCCATGTCTCCAGCTGCCATATCCACACAGCTTTTAAATGTTTCCAGGAATGGGGACTCCACCACTGCCTTGGACAGCTTGTGCCAAGGCCAGACAATTCTTTCAGGGAAGAACTTAATGAACCTAAATTTTGAAGGATAAGGTCTATTTTATGCTTCATCATGAAGAAATACAGCTTGATAAATACCGTTTTTCAGGGCTTGCAGTGATTACTCTGTAACAGAAAACTTCCTTTATTCTGACTACTCAAATGTGGGTCCAAGACATGGGTAAAACTCTGCCCCAGTTCTCCCAGTTCCCCAAGAGACATGGTGGGACCTGCTCCATGCACTGTCAGCTGTGTTAGGGAAATGCATATTTGGCAGCAGCTCTCTGGCCACAGAGAGAAACACAACTTTCTCAGACATTGTTCTGGAAAAAGTCTGTGAGAACTTCTTCTTACCAGAGAAAAGAATGAGAAACAATTCTTAATCTTAACTTGCTGCACCTGGTATTGTGAATATGTGGAATGTGTTATGGAGATTTGCTTACCAAAGGGTGGTTTCCTAATTAGCCAATGGTGATGGTGTTTGAATTAGATTAGGTCTACCTGTATCGTAACTGTCTATAAAAGCAATGGGTTTCTTAATAAAAATAATAATCAGCCTTCTCTAATACATGGAGTATATGTCAATTACTACCCGGCCGGGGGCCCGTTGCGACGATATCTGGTTAACCCCAAACATGTGTGCAGCGGAGACTGGCAAACCGGGGGTCTGGTGACACCAGACCCCGGCCGCGTTCGCAGCCTGGACTGAAGACGAGGGGGTCTGCTGACCCCTCGTGGAAATCGGATCTGGCAACCCTTCGTGTAGTCGCAGGACAGGCGGGGACGTCTCGGACTCCGTCGGACTCTCGCTAGGACCCCGCGGCGCCCCACGCAGCCCGCCTGCAACCCTGCACCTTCTGTTCCCCCGAGAGGTAACAGTGACCTTTCCCCGCGTCTTCCTGGAGAGGATCTGTCGCTTCCGGCCTGCGTTTTTACCGTCATAGCCTAGGAGCTGGGGCGGGAAACAGATTTCCCAATTTAGCGCTGCCTGCAACCCGGGTGGGCCTCCAGTAGTTGGGAAAAGTCGCCTTCAAAAAATGGGCAACTGAATTTCTACACCATATGTCCCCACACTATAACCCTTACAGTGTGGGGACATATGATTCATCATAAGGGACTTCCTGTGTCAGAAGACGCTCTCTACAAGCTTTTAAGTTGGGCCAAAATTCATGGTTTCCCCGTAGATGTGGAAACCGCCCTGGATCCGCGAACCTGGGGTGCTCTAGGCTACCGTCTATTCGCAAAGGAAGATGTGGCTGTGCCTCGACAATTACCGATTTGGGGAATCCTTTCCAGAGCGATATAGGGCTGGACCTCAAGGGGAAGCGAATCTACCTCGCTACGCACGTCCCAGTTTGATTTGGAGNCGGCGCATGTGCAGACGCCTTCAGGGACTCCGCTTCCACTGTCAGCAATTACTCTGACCGGAGCCGCGGTCGTTCTTGCCCCTTCGCTTTCACCAGCGCAAACAGGACAATCACCTCCTCCTCTTCCCCCCCGAGAGGCGTGTGGATCGGCCCCACTTCAGGCGGATGGAGCGGCGGGAGCCCGGAGCTCCTTGGCCCCGCCGCTGGGTTTCCTCCCCCCTGTACCGCAGGAGAGGGCGGAGCCGCCTCTGTCATCAAGTGATGCAGCCGGTTCCGCGCCAGCAGCCAGCACCTCCGCGCTGGAGAGCACAATTAGCCCCTCTGCCCCACAGCCTGAAGCTGGTTCATCGGCAGCGGCGCTCGCAGCGCCGGCCGAGGCCGCCCCCCCCCGGCCTGCTCTGACTCCTCCAGCCGGCCCAGCTCCCATTCGGGACGCGAGCTGTGACACTGCAGAAGATCACCAGCCTGCCTCACTGCTCCCAGCTGGCCCACCCCCTGCTGCTTCTCTCTGGTTACCAGGGGACACGGACAGCAACAGCAGCGAGCACCAACAACAGCCTGTCCCTCAGCAGGGATGGCAGCCGCAGCCCTCGCAGCTGGGCGCCAGCATGGCCGTGGCGCAAAATCTGGGATCAGCATCTTCCCTGGGACGGGGCTCCCCTGGCTCTTTGGGGTCCCTTCCGTGCCTCGGAGCACACCGTGTGTCCCGCTCTCATTCGCGGGGCGGAAGGAGCGGGGTCTTAGAGAGGCTGCGGCTTGTTCTGTGCCCGAGAGGGGTGGAACGCCGCGGGGCATGGCCGAAACATGGGCCACTTGGTGGGACCAGGCAGTAAAGAAGGCGGGAGTAACCCGCTCGGCGTGGGGTGGGCATGGGCTGTCCCAGAGACCCCAGATCCAGGGGCCCCATAACAGTTACTCTTAAGAGCCTTGTTTTAGAATGTGTTAAGTGACATGCACCAATTAGAGCTTGGGCTGTGGCCAGGCCCTGACTCTACCTGGATGAGATAATTGACAATCAACTCAGATGTTTTGTGCATCCAAAGTATTCAAGTCATTTTGGCTTGGCAATTTGACTATATGTGACAGCTGAGCTGACTTTCAAAGGGAGTTTGTAAACATTGTCTGGACATGATTCCAATTCTCTGCTGATTTGAGGTTTATCAGCTGTTGCAGACTTCGGGATGACAGTTAGTGCTATAGTGCCTGATAATTATATAATGTCACATGCATTATCGATTATGTGCATTATCTGATTAATTCCTAATTGCATGGTTTTGCTTTGACATTTCCTCATGTTCGTAACCAAGACACACCTGTGTCTGGAAGCATATAGAAGCAATCGGTCAACAAAGCTTTGTCATCATCATAGTATGATGTCCCTATTAACCTTCTTCAGCTGTTCTCTTTTTCAGGATTCAGCCGTTCTCTGTTTCAGGACCAAGAAGGACATTCAGGGATGTCAAAGATCAACATCTCCAGCTAATGGACCTTCTCCGGAAATTCAGCTGTTTGGACTTTAAAACAATGATCATTCATTTCATTTCCTAAAAGATATTAGACATTGTTTATTTGGTTTTCTCATTTTGTAAACCCTGTCTCAATGATATGACAGAGACAAATATACTACAGGTAGGGAATCTCCCTGACCATTCTAAATCAGCATCTGATTGAGGTTCTGATCGACAAGCAGCAGATTGCTAAGGGAACCTCTTGAGCTGTGTTTGTTCTCCTTCCTGCAAAGTGCCCTGCAGAGAACTACAAACGCTGACTTCCTCTTTAAGCCCAAAAGGGTGAATTATGGCAGCAGCTCTCTGGCCACAGAGAGAAACACAACTTTCCCAGGCATCGTTCTGGGAAAAGTCTGTGAGAAGATCAGAGAAAATGAGAAACAATTCTTATCTTAACTTGCTGCACCTGGCATTGTGAACATGTGGAACATTTTATGGAGATTTGTTTACCAAAGGGTGGTTCCTAATTAGCCAATGGTGATGGTGTTTTAATTAGAGGACCAATTAGGCCTGCCTGTATTGTAACTGTCTATAAAAGCAATGGGTTTCTTAATAAAAAAATTAATCAGCCTTCTCTAACACATGGGGAGTCCATGTAACTTATTACCAAAGCGAGGGTCGGTTGTAATGATATGCATATGCAGACTTCCAGGAGCTCTGATAAGAGCCCATGTACTAGTGAAGGATCTCAAGCAAATTAATTCAAATTAATTTTAAACTGTATTAGTGAAATGGCATTAACATCCCAAATAGATTATTAATTTGATAATAATGCTGAGGGATTAAAGTACTCTTAATTTCATATTTGGCTTAGTTTGGTTTTAATTAATTTTGGAGTGGAATTAAGATAATTGGAGTTAGGGCTTCTGACTTTATCAGCCCAGGAATTCAGCACTGGTTTAACCAAGCTGATTTAATTCATCCCTTGAGATGTGACTAGTTCTCCTAGTTGCTCCCTACAGACTGAATTGTCCTGTCCCAAACTATGGGAAGACAGAGAACAGGTGCACCAGTGGTTGAGGAAAGAGTAATGAAGCACTGGCACAAGTTGCCCAAAGAATGCTCCATCCCTGGAAATATTCAAGGCCATGTTGGATGAAGCTTGGAACAACCTGATACAGTGAATGGCATCCCTGCCCATGGAAAGGGGTTAAAACTATACGGTCTTTAAGGTCCCTTCCAAACCAAATAATTCTGTGATTCTCTGATTCAAATAAAATTCTCCCAGAGTTCAAAGGTTTGGAGAGTGGTGCTCCAGAAGCCCCTGGAGATGCATTGTCTGAAGGGGTTAAAAAAGTTGTTAAGTGAGGAATTAATCAAGTCGAGATGAATAAGGGCATTGCATGGTGCAGGGCATATAGTAAAGGAGGACACTGATGTGCCATATCACTGCATCCTTAAGGATTAATGAACATGAGGTGGGAGAGAAGGAGCTGCATGGCATTACCCTCACAGTCACTTAGAGAGCAGAGGAGGATGTGATGGAAGAGGAGTTTAGGAGATCTGATCAGCAAGCTCCTGGCTTCTTCATTTAAAGTCTCCCAAACTGAGTTGCTACTGTTTTTCTATCCTTCTCTGGTCCCAAACTCTGTTTCCATGGATGTCATGGTCAGTAATCTGCTCTTAAGTAGGATAAACCTCCTTTCAACTTTGTACTAAACAAATCCTCATGTCTCTAGCTCTCCAGGGACACCTCCCAAAATCATCTCTTGCAGGATGGAACATGCAGCCAGTTTCTCTGTGGAAGAAGCCAAACAAAGATGTCCAAGAAACCCAACCAGATCTGAAGGACAAATTGCGCCAAACTGAGAAAAAGCAGGTCACCCACCCAAGGGTGTCTGGATGAGAGACCAAAGGAAGGGCAAGTATCTGAGTACCGCCAGCAGCTGCTGAGGAGGATGGGTTCAAGTCCCAGCAATGGTGAGAGTTTGAGAGGGACAGTTGAAAACAGTAAGATCTGTGAGCCCTGCGGTTTTCTCCTGGTGCTACAATGTCAGGTCAGAGCTGCACTTGCAGCAAATATTCGAGAATCTGACCAGCCAGGTGGATTTAAATTAAGTTTGGATGGGACTTCACCACCCTCACTCCCAAAGCTGGGTAAGGATGGAAGATCCAAAATGCTCAAGTCCTCCCCTCCTCTTGTAGGACTTCCTTTATCCAGTCGATTAGCAGTGCAAATGGTGGGACACAGTCCTCCAATGGATCTCAGCCATAGCCCCCCTTGTAGTGGTTTTGGTTGTCCAATTTCAGATTTCCCCAATTTTGAGATTTTCCCGGCCAATGCACCAAAGAGTGTGGGCCAATCACCAGTGCACTCAATCACTTCCTGCTGTGAGATAGGATTAGGAGAAAGGCAAAGCAGGCTCAAAACTTTAAAAGGGTATAAAGAAAATTTTATTAAAAGTAACTAAAAGGAAAAAGGTAGTAAGAATCAAAACAACCCCTTCAGAATACTTTTCTCCCCCACACCTTTTCTTTCCCACTGACAATGTAAAGAAACCAAACCTAAAATTTCCAGTCAGTTCACACCTCTAAAATAGTCTTTCTTCAGTTCACTTAGGGAGAGAAGTCCCTCTTGCTAATGTTATGGCGACTTCTCCACAAGAGGAAAAAAGCAATCCTCTTGTGACTCTCAATTTCATCACTATAGCAGCCGCCCAGGGAACCCTGCCATCGTGAAGTCCTTCCCATTTCCACAAGCCTTCCCACAGCTTGTCAATGGGCCATGTCAACTTACGGGGTATTGTTTTAAAGATGAGCTATTCAAAGGCAAAAGTTCTCATTATCTATCTGTATAATCATCTTCATCCCTGAGAACAGAGATATTCTTTTCCTGGGGGCACTGGACTACTTTCTTTCTCTGTTCAAGCTTCTCATGGGATCACAACTAGTTTCACATCTGCTTACTTCAGCATGGAGGCCTTTGCTGAATATCAATTTGAACCCTTCATCTCCCCAGAGTTTCATGCATTATAGGGAAAAAAAGTCTTTTTCTCCATAGCTTACAAGAGGATTTCAGCTCCAAGACCAAGGCATCTCCCCATCTCTCCCATCTGGGATTTGACTTCTTCACTGACTTCGATGTCTTCGTTATTCCTTTACATGCTTGCATCTTGTTCCTTTCTCTCACTCGGGGGAGGATTGAAGCATCGAAAGGATTAACATGTTGCCTGGGCCCTTCAAATGGTTACCTAACCCCGGTTGGGCTGGATGCTCCAGACAGCGGGAACTGCGGCTGGGGGAGGTGACTGCGATCTAATCGGCCGGGCTAGAACGCAGCAGCAGCGCGCCGGGATGGGGGGAGGGGGGAGCGGCCTCCTCCTTCCCCCTGCCCGATGGTTGCTGACAATTCCCTTGGGATTAAAATCCCGGCACCGATCCGGGGCTGCTCCCGGGGCCCGGCTGGGCTCCGAGATGGGGTAAGGGGGGTTGTATCAAGCAGCCAGCAAGGCCGGTTACATCCGGCCCCGCTGCAACCCCGTCTCCCTGCCCGGGAGCAGATGGTGGAAGAGGGGGAGCCAGCAGGCGGCCCGGGGCGAGGGAGCCCAGCCCCGTGGCAGGGCCAGCCGACCCGGCCCTGCACGGGGCCCGGCGGCCTTCCCGGGGCCGGCCAGAACGGGACCCGGCGGGCCCAGAGCATGTTACCTTTTTGACAGCCGGGAAAGAAAGAGAAAGTTCCTGGGTTTCTTTCGTCTTTAACATGTGTTTTTCACAGAGGCGTGTCCAGCTTCTCAGTGGTTCAACAGACTGTCAGTTACACAAAAAGCTTTTGCCTCACTTCCCCAAATTCCTCCCATGTCAAACTATGACACCCGTCTTACTTAAGGACACGCCAGAACAGAAAAGAGGGGGTCAACACATGGAACAGAGAAGTTCCCCAGAAAAGGATAGCATGGGGGCTTTGGGCCACTTAGCCATGCTTTTCTTTTTCCCTGACAATCCCTCTTCCAGCCAACAGAAGGAAGCAAAGGGAACAGTCAAGACCTCTGGAAATCAGAAATTGTATTTGATGGGATGTTGTCATGGGCTGTGGCACAAGTCCCCAGTTACAAGTAATACCACTCTTCTGTGAAAAGAAAGGAAACATTCCTGGCAGGGACTGGTTCACATGGAACTGTGCCCTCTACAGCAAGAGGGGGCAATTCCTGAGAACTGCAACACACTCAAATAACCTCCGTCTCGGTTTGTGCCATGATGAGAATGAATCAGCCATGGGATAAGTCTTCCCAAATTTACAGCTTCAAGGGTTCAACGAATTGTCCAATAACTCATTTTAGTTATGCTAACAAAAAAACCAGTAACACCAGCAAGACCACAAGCACAATGACAGAGGTTTCTGCAGACAACAAGGTCCACCTGGCACTTAGATAACCCCAGGACTTGTAAGAAATGTCCTGTGGCTCTTCACAAGGAGAAAACAGTGTGGCAAAGACCCCAGGGAACTTCCTGGTTCAGCAGTTTCTTTCCAGGCTGCCCTGAATAAAGCTGGCATGATTATCCCTACTGGGGTGCTCTGAATGATGACAGTAGGTGAAAACAAAATATGTCCCTGTCTTGATTTAAAAGATCTGCCAAGGAAGGTGGGAACCTTCCTGGAATGGGAAGAAAACACCCCTCTCTCCAAATTATTGTAATTTCAAAATTACATGGCTTTCAGGAAAAAAAAAAAAGTAGAAAAAGGAGAAACTGGAATATATATATATATCAGGCCAAAACATACCGCAATGCAATAACAGAAGCTTCCGACCCGCCAACTACAGTTTTTCCTTATGGCGTAGTTATGACCACGGCCGGCAGGGGGCGCTGGCCGCTCTAGAGAGGCAGAGAGAGAGCGTGCCATGATCCCTTCAGCCGGCGCCGGGAGGGAAGGAAGGAAATTGCTCCTTTTGCAAACTCAGGGGCAGCGTTCGATCCCAGCACAACCAAGGAGCAGCTGGCATAAGCAGGGGAAGCAGGCAGATTCGACCATAGTGCCGAATTGCAGCGTAGCAAAGTCCTGGAGCCGAGTACACAAACTCCCTCGGCACCGCGCGACCGCTGTCTTCCATCCCCTTATGGAAGGAGAGCAGGAAGGTAAGACCCACCCCCACCAAGTCTTGGGTCCGAGTTCACAACTTTTGGTGGGTGGCATCAAGCCACAACTCCCGAAAAATGCTGAACGGAAAAGCCCACTCCCCCAGCCAAAGACTCCCCATCCCCACAAAAACTCCACTGCAATGCCAGGAGACTTCCTTTTGTGTCTTGATCGCTAACTATTCACCCAAAAAGCCACCCCTACCCCTACCTGTTAACAGTGTCTCCCTGATAACAAAGGGAAGAAATTCACTGAGAAACCTAAAAAACCACAACAGTCCCCAAAATCATCTGAGACTTTAATTTGCTAGAATGGACTCAACCCGAGTTGTGTGATCCAAAGGTGAGATGTCATGCCTAAGCCAAGCATCCAGCCCTACTTTTCAGTCAGCAAGATGGTGACTTCTGTTTGAGGACTGTGGTAAAAATAGATATTGCCAGGCTTATGCTTACACTTAGCCCATTTCACCTTCCTCATCTGAAGTTACCAAAGCACCATGGATGTAAGAGGGAGGATGGTGACAGGATGGGATGGGGCTGAGGAGAAAAAGCAATGATGTCCATTCACTTGGCATGGGGACAGAATTTTACTGTTAAGCTGGGTGTATCCTTCATTGTAAAGACGAACTGATAAATTATGAGGAAGGGATTATGAAAATGGAGATAGAGTTTGGGCAGCAGCAGACAGATACTGTAATTTATGACTTGGAATAATTCATGTTTATGTGAAATATACGAGAAATATACGAGAAATAAGTTATGATTGTAAAATGCTTGTAAGAAATATTCTTAAAGGTTTTTTTAAACCTGCAAGCCAGAGCTGGGGAGATTGCCTCACACGATTGTGAAACCACGGACAACAACACAACAACGGAGAAAAATACCTAATTAACAAACTACAAGACTTGGCTCCTACGGAGATGGGCTCTTTACCGAGAGCAGTTCAGGAAACATCCATGAGTACTCAATAAGTGTCCATGATCGAGAGTCTGGAATAATGCATCCCAATGCCAGGTTCCCTAACTCGACATCTGCATTCATCGCTTCCCAGAAACGGCATTGTCCAGCACAAGACAGAGAAAGAAAAGAAAAGAAAAGAACAGGAGGAACTCTGCCCCGGGCAAGAAAAACTGTATATAAGCTAACCCGACCACACAGCATTTGTGAACAGATGGGATCCGATGTGATAGAGGTTGGATCAGAGTTCACCCGGCACCGATCCCGGGCTCGACGCTGTCCCCTTTGATTGTGGCTATCAGAGACCATATCTCGGTCGCCAAATAAAATTCTTTTTTTTATTAATTATTAATTTGGCTTTCTCATTTATTACTTTTAAATTCAGCTTTGTAATTTATTACTTATTAATTCGGCTTTATTATTTATTACCTATAACAGATACTGACTGCTCTTTGAACATAGCATAGATAAAGCAGTCCACAGCATCCAAAATCACTCTGTAAGCAACATCAACACAGCCGGCATCACAGGTTATCTGTTCAGACATACTCTAGCTTGAACAGATTAATTTTAAACCTTTTGGTATATTTTCCACAACATTGTAATGCAGCTGAGCTCAGTCATGTATTGGAATTGAAGAATCATAGATTCATTGAGGTCATAAAAGCCCTCTGAGACCATCAAGTCCAACCATTACCCCAGCACTGCCAAGGCCACCACTAAACCGTGTTCCCAAGTGGTACATCTACATGATTTTGAAGCAATTCCAGGCCAATTGAAGGACTATAATGAGGGCATATTTTAAAATAAATAAATTAATAAATAAACAGATTAAAATATGTTTAAAATGGAGGGAAATTAAGCAGAAATAACTTCCCTGGGCAATGCATTGGACCCTGACTTGATTTCTCACTCATCCCACTTTTCAAAACACTCAAGCTCATTTGGGTCCTGCCTAAATCTGATTCTCAAATCATTAGTTAAAATGCAGTCAGTTTTATCCAAGGGGGATAAATCCAACAGCAAAGTGGTACTTGTGCAAGGGTGGTATCGGCAGAAGGTGCACCTTCCACACACTGCAGTGGCCTGGCTCAGCTCAGCATTGGCATGCTCCATGGACTGCAGCACACTGCAAATTCACACTGCCCAGAAAACAGATGCTCTCAACCTCTCTTTGCTTCCAAGACAGCAAACATGCACAGGGATCCCTTAAAAGCAGTGTTTAAAGCTGTTTCCTAAAATAAGACAGCAGGCAGCACTTGCTGCCTCCAAAAACTTGACCATGTTAAGTTTGCTGCTGGGATCTGGTAGGATTAGGAGTCATACTTAATCTTCTGAGAATGCCAAATTCTCCAGGGCTTAACAAACTCCGTCTACACACAAATACAGTTCAGACCAACCCAGTCTGTGTCCCCAGATGTCACTTTCTTGTGTCCCTTGTGCTGGGACTTTGGGCAAGTAGGGTTGCTCAGCCTGAGGAAAAAAAGGTGAGACCTTAGAGCCCCTGCCAGTGGCTTTAGCTCCATGCTAAAGGGGTTCAAAGAGAGCTGGAGAGGGATTTTGGACAAGGGCCTGGAGGGACAGGAGAAGGGGGAATGGCTTCCCGCTGCCAGAGGGCAGGGTTAGATGGGATATTGGAAAGAAATTCTTGGCTGTGATGGTGGTGAGGCCCTGGCACCGGTTGCCCAGAGAAGCTGTGGCTGTCCCATGCTTGGAAGTTTTCAAGACCAAGTTGATCAGGGTTTGGAGCAACCTGGTCTAGTGGAAGGTGTCCATGCCCATGGTAGGGGAGTTAGAATTGCATGATCCTTCCAACCCTAAACATTTCATGATTCCAAAATTCTATGACTGAGAAAATATTTTGGAGAAATAGCATTATGTGATTGCTTGGTTATAATGCTCTCTATATTATATTTCTTTTAAGTTTTTCTGCTGTCCTTTTGTGGAACTTCCTCTGTTTTCTCCCAGTGCAGTGGGGAAAAAGGCTCCATGGAGCCCTCTGGACCCTCACCTAGGCAGCTACAGCCAAACCCCATACCATGCTCCTTCTACTGTGTTAGTGGGCCTCCTACAAGAAAGGACAGACACGGAACGCAGTGAGGCATTCCATGTTCTTTAGAAAGGGACAGGAGAAGGTCATTGCTGGGCTGAGCTGGCAGCTAAATTTCAATAAAGAGGTTGGTCCAACACTTCACAAGTGGTGGCTTACAACCACAAATTATTTACAGAATATATATTGCATATAATTACTGCAGTCACATAAATAATTTAATTACTCTATGTTTTGGGTTGCAATGTGATAAATAACATAGATAATAGAAATTTGCAGTTCCTCCGAAGTTGCCAAATAGAGCTTAAAGACTAGCTAGCAAAAAAAGATAAAAGGATGTAAAGGTATGCACTCTGGATGATAAACGTTACTTACCAGTGGAAGAACAGATAAAGAGGGCTACAGTGGTTTTTTTTGCAAGTTAGGTACCAAGAAGCAACAGCACATGCCCAAAGAAAAAGTTCAAGGAAAGGTCACCTTTAAAATTGAAATATTCACTGAATAGGACCACCAGAGATCCCATTAGAGGACCCTCCAGGATCATAAAATTATTTCCAGTACAAAGCAGTTGCATGCAAATTAGTTCTAGGAAAAGTGATGTTTATGTATTAGCTAGGAGACACGCTTTAATGAATATATATGATTATAATGTTGTAAAGCCTCACCACACACATTGTATTAAACAAAACATCCTTGCAATGTGTCCTGCACAGATAAAGAATGCCTGCTTTCTAACACTTAAAATTGCATTAGAAAGTTTATTTTCTGGCAGATTTCAGTATCAAAGGGACCTTAAAATTCCACTCCCTGCCATGGGAACCAACACCTTCCACTAGACCAGGTTGCTCCAAGCCCCGTCCAACCTAGTCCTGGACACTTTCAGGGATGGGGCAGCCAAAGCTTCTCTGGGCAACCTGTACCAGGGCCTCACCACCCTCACAGCCAAGAATTTTTTCCCAATATCCCATCTAAATCTACTCTCTTACAGTTTGAACCCATTCTCCCTTGTTCCATCACTATAGTTTCTGATGAACAGTCTCTCTCCATCTTCCCGTAGGGCCCCTTCAGATACCGGAAGGTGCTGTGTGGTATCACACAACATTCTCCAGGATAAACAGCCCCAACTTTCTCAGCTGCCTCCATATGGCAGGTGCCCCAGTCCCCTTACTGAATTTGTGGCCTCCTCTGGACTTGTCCCAGAAGTGCCATTAACCTTCTTATGATAGGGGCTCCAGAACTCTGCACAGTATTCCAGATGTGATCTTACAAGAACAGAAAAGAGGATTATTTCTGTTTGAGCAGCAAAGCTGATGGGCATGTCATCTTTGGTCCTCACTTTGCTCTTGCTCCCCCTAATCCTTATCTTAGGCCCTACTCCATCCAGGATGGACTCTCAGGCTGGGTTCTTATATTTTCCTTTAGGCTGGTGAGTTCTTTGGCTTTTTGGACTCCCAACTTCTTTATCCTGGACTGCAGCACTCAGCTTCTTTATCCTGGTGATCTCTGACCAGCTGGGTGCATCCCATCTGAGTTCTCTCAACAGGCAATGTATTCCTAAAGGAATTATCTTAGAAATTCCCATTGCCTGGTCTATCCTTGAAGCTCTCTTCCTTACACAACCCATGAGCTCTTCTTCTGCATTGCTCAGATTTGTACCAACTTGTGATGGCTCTGAGGTTGGACTTGCTGCTGCTCCATGCATCCATACCATGCCAAGGGAACACCAGATAAAAGAGTAAGGGCAAAGGCCAGCCACATGCATTAAGTAAATCAGGGAATGTCACAGAAGTCCCTCTCAAGAGAACAGCAGGTCTCTGAGACTGCCCAGTGCACCCCCAGCTTTACCTATCCATCCCCCTCCTCAGCAGAACGAGATACTGACATTGAAGACCACCCAGGATCTCTTGGATTTTGGTTAAAACTTGGCCCTATGCCCACTGGGTAAACTCTGAGCAACCTGAAGGGCAGGAATGTTGCAATATAGACATGGAAAACAAAGGTGATATTTCCCTAACAGCTGTAATGCAGCAAGATTAAATAAGTATGGAAAAGCCAGATGACTGAAGGATGCTGTTTGTAAAAATGGTAATCCCCATTTCTTACTGTTTCTTTGAGTAATCTGGGAGCTAGGAAGATTATCCTTCAACACCAAGCTCCCAGCACACTATGCCATGACTGCTGGCCCCAAACTGTATCCAGACTCCAAGGACAAAGCTGATCCCTGAAACACTGAAGAGCCAATAGACCAGTGGCACTTACCGTGATGGGGAAATAGTCCCTCATGTACCTCCAAATGATACAGTTCCGGAGAACGTGGATCCGTCGCCCACCCTTGCTGGGTTTCTCCCTGTCTATTAACCACCATGCAGCATAGAGGGCACTGATCAGCCAAAAACGAGTGAAGAAGAGGGCGATGAAGGCAGCTGTACAGCACTGTGCTGAAAGAAAAGCCAGCAGTGACTTGATAGTTGGATTAGGTGGACTTTGGGAGGAATGGTTAATTTGGAGAGGCATTTTGGTCCTGGGATGGAGCCTACGCTGGGCTTGCTGCTGAATTTATCAGTGTGAAGGCACCTCTGATGCAGAGGTGGTTTCTTTTCTATCTGCCCCAGGAACCTGAAAAGACACCAAGCACCTCCCTTGTAGCAACCACCAATTTCTCCAAAGGCTACCATATCCCCCTCTTCCCAAAAGACTGATGAATCTCACTCCATTCACAGTGTTCTCATGGATCAGCTCTCTATCCCTTTGCTGTCTTGCTTTTCTCTGGAGTCAGACTGATCTCTGCAACAATAATGGCCTTGTTTTACCCCAAAACTCCTGTTAACACCTGATGACACGTGATATTTTGCAATGGCAGCAGAAAGGGTCCTATGTCCAGTCTATACAGTCCTCAATAGTTTTATCTTGAGCTAATGATTCCCCATTTTAATTGTGTCCATGATTTATACCCATAGATAAGATTTTACTATTTAGTGAGTTTTTTATTATTGATTTTGGACCCTTTCCTCCACGTCTAATCGTGGACTTGAGAGGATTTTCAGTTTTTTCAACTTGGTGTCATAATGAATTTCATAAGAATACTCTTTTTCATTCTCTATGACTTCCATGACTTGGGACTTTCTCCAGTTAGTGCCAGCTTTGACCTCTACCTCCCACCTCCCTTTATACCCTGTGTTTTGGCATAGAAACAAGAGAACAAAAGTATTTGTGCAAACAAACATCACTTGGTACATAGAATCCCACCCAAGCCCAACACTGTGTGTCTGCAGATACTGGAAAGTACTAATGGTCACCAAGCTGCCACCTGGTAAAGCAGATGTGCACCTGGGAAGAGCTGTGTCCTCTTCATCTGTCCCTCTGGAGCCCTTGGTATTGCTTTCGAAGGGAAAGACTGTGCTGAAGAAAACCCAAAGATTCATCCAAGTCCTTTGCCTTCCCCAGCTCATGGATTACATAATGTTCTCTATATTTTGTTCTGCTTTGGGTCTTCATTTCAGATCTTCCACCCAGGGCTGGAAGATATGAGGATGGAGATGCCCTGCTCAGCTTCAGCTTCAGCTGTGATATAAATGCATCCACACCCTCATGTTCTGAGACATCTTTTCCACCTTTGGGAGTCACCTGATACCTGCTCTCTCTACCTCCTCTCAGTTAAGGCCTGTAAAAGACATGGAATAGGATGCTCTCATCTAAGACCTTCATGTACCTCCTGTTTGCTTTCACTTAAGGATAAATAAGTAGATCATGTTTGTAGCATTTTTTTCGTGATAAGTCACCCTGATTACAAAGCTTTGCATGGAAAAGCAAATCCTTGCCCTTTTTAAGGACACTGTCATGATGGTACCAATAATTCCTATGGGGAAAAAAAGTGCAATAATCTAACAGGATTCTAAATCCTTCTAAAGCTGAAATGGGATTGCATGTTTTCCTATAAGTAGAGACACTGTGCAAGCACCTGGGTAGGCACTAAGAATTTGCAGTGGGAAAAAAGCTGCAGCTCTCAGCAAAGCAACAGGTCTAACCTGTAATACATCTCAAAGGTCAGAAAGAACCACTGCTCACACCTGGTGCCACACTTTTAATGGAATCATAAAAGTCCCCTCAAATCTGGCCTTGGACACTTCCAAGGATGTGGCAGACACAGTTTCTTTGGGCAACCTGTGCCAGGGCCTCACCACCATCACAGCCAAGAATTTCTTTCCAATATCCCATCTAACCCTGCCCTCTGGCAGCGGGAAGCCATTCCCCCTTCTCCTGTCCCTCCAGGCCCTTGTCCAAAATCCCTCTCCAGCTCCTTTGGAGCCCCTATAGCACTGGAAGAGACTCTAAGGTCTGCCCAGAGCCTTCTCTTTTCCAAGCTGAACACTCCCAGCTCTCCCAGCCTGTCTCCAGAAGAGAGGGGCTCCAGCCCTTGAAGCACCTGTGAGGCCTCCTCTGGACCTGCTCCAACTGGAGTCTCAGAAAAGTGGAACAGAGTGAGAGAATCCCCTCGCTCAACCTGCTGCTCATGCTTCGTTTTCAAATGCCACAGACACAGACTTTACAACTCTCAAGAACTGCATAGAACATGAACTGCAGCTCCAGGGTCCACATGATAAATAAATATGATTTTACTGCACCTAGGAGCCAGGTCATCAGGTCTGCTGCAAAACTGCAGTGCCTAATTCTCTTTTTATCATACTGTACAAAGCTCAAAGTGCATTCTGAAAAATGAAGGAGTAGTTCTGGACCAAATCCATGTTTTATCTCACAATTATATAATTATTAATTTTTTCCTCAATTCATTTGCGATTCAACTTTTTTTTCCCCAGAGCAAATTTTGCGCTCAGTGACCTTCACTTAATTTTAATATTTGGGGGGGGTTTTGTCCTTTTGAAACCTTTTGGTGCTCCATGGGAAAGGGGCCCATTCTTGTCTGAGAATGGAGTGTCAGTCTGAAAGTTACTGTGAATGGTACCAAAAAGACAGGAAGATTGCAGAAAATGTACAGTTAAATTTGCATCTAAATGAATTCCAGCCTTAGACAGGTACCTGATTATGTATGGTCTGTAATTTGGTGAGGAGGAACAACTCCATACCACTGTTAGGACATCAACACTTTGTGGGCCACCAGTGGCTGGAAAATTTCCACAGAGCTCTATTAGTGTGTTCCAAAAGTCATGTCAGGTCCCCAGACTAAGTCCATCACGACCAGTCCCACTGCTCAGAAGAAATGGGCAGGTCTGAGATGCAAACAGGTTTGAAGTTGCAAACAGGTTTGAGGTTGCAAACAGACATGATCCTCATCTCCTCCTTCTGCAGGTCTGGATATAGCTCCTCCAGAACTTTACACTAATAATTTTGAAAGCAAATCAAATCACATCAAATTTGATCCCCTACCCCCCTGAAATACACTTGGAACCCCATTAATTAGAGTTCCTGGGTTCTGTGAAATTGGATTTTTGTGTTGATTTTAAATACACGGAAAGGAATCAGTCTAAAAATGTTTCTCCCTATCACCCCGTGCAAAAAATTCAAACCTTTTGCTGCAATTATACTTCTGGCAGCATTTCTAAATCCAGTAATGCCTCCGCCCCTGTGGCTGCTATCAGGAATGTTTTATAAAGATCAAGCCGGAGCCTTTTAGGGTTGGAGTTTTTTAACTAAAAGATTCTTTTTAGAATAGATATGTATGTGATCATTTTGATAATAATTGTATTTATCATGATACCTTTCAATCTGTGCATAGATTAATTATTAAGGCCATTAAATTAGTGTTTTTGGTTGAAAGGAAAGGGGGAGATTTTGGAATGTTGGGAGACACAAGACAGATGATGGACTTTGGACCTGGTTAACATAAGAGGTTTGACAACATGGCAAAACAAACATGGATGCCTTGGCAAAAGCAAAGGGAACTTTGAAAATTAGATCTAGATTGCAAGAAGATTCAATCAGACAGGTTTACTGGAAAATCTCATGAAACTCTGCTAGCAAGACATATTGTGATATGCATAAGTTTATGTATGTGATTTAACCTAATCATTGTAGTAAACATTACTAGGCTCCCTAAAATAGTATATAAGCATTTGTATCTCACAATAAAATTGGATTCTAATCACTGAATCAGTCTGCCCCATCTCTCCCCATTGCTGACACCTGGACTTCTGTGCTATAGTCCAACGGCATATGCTAAATTGCTATAAAATGGCTTAAGCCCTTACACGGAGCTCTTTCAAGGCAGACAAGGGCTGTAAGAGCAGGGTTAAGGGCATCATGCAAGTCACTGCAGATGCATCAGTTCTGTTATCTGAAAACAGACATAATTCTGGGCTGGGCTGAGATTAGCTGATGCACTGTCTACACTGTCATGGAAAGTGGAGACTGCTTCAAACTAAAACTAAAACTAAAGGGTCCCTGGCAAGAAGGAATGCGATATGCAGACCCTAAATCTTGCACTTTCTGATGAGTCCAGATTAAGGAAGGTTTCTCTATGGTTGTCCATGGTGAGTTTTGACTCTGGATGAAGCATTCATAGGATGGTCCTGAACTCTGCAGTGCACCTGTTGAGCAGGGGTGCAGCAACTTTACATGGTCCAGGACCCAACATCTCACATATCCATGGCTGTATGAGATTCAGCAAAGAAAAGACACATCAATGTGTATTTGGTGTTGTTTTTTGTTTTTTTCACAGGTCAGTTGGTTTCCTGGGCTGGATTCCTTCAAAGAAGCTCATAGCTTCTTTGCTTCAAAGAAGCAAAAATGAAGTGGTGGGTGTTGCCTTATGGTTAAGGCTCGGCGCCCTGGTTCAGAACACAGCACGGCAGCCCAAATCCCCAGGGCTGCTCGGGCTAAGAACTCGCAGACACTAACATGGCAGACGGTTCAAAAGCCCTTTATTGGTTTTCTCCTTAGTATATATACCCTTGGTTCTACTTCTACTTTCTGGGGTCTAACTTTTACCTTTTATGGTTAGTAAGGAAACTGGGAGAGGCCAGTGTTAGGAGAGGTTACATTCTCTGGCCTCGTTTCCTGTGGCTATCTCTTATCTCTCTAAGTCAGGGGAGAGAGGGGCCCTATCTGGTTTCCGTGACAGCCCGAAATCTTCCGATCGCCTGTCCCTATTCTCTCTACCACAGGTGGGTTTCTTATGTTGAGTTTTGCTGTGAGCTGTAAATCCCTCTCTGGACAAGAAAATTGCCATATCACAGAGAGCAGAAAAATGCTACGGTCTCCAAGTAAGCCATGGGTTCCAAAGGAGCTGTGGGTTTCAAAGCACATGGAGAACTTCTCTGGCCAAGTCTAAGCAGGGACCATGTCCCATCAAAGTGCTCATAACCCAAAGTTTGTTAATTCAGTCTGAAATAGGGAAAACTGAAGCCCGCAGAAAGAGATTTTTGTTATCACAACAGCCCCAAAGTGAGTTAGATTCATACTGCACTTGCCAGGAGGCTTTGCAAAATCATTGCAGAATCACAGAATGCATTGGGTTAGAGAGATCTTAAAGACCATCCAGTTCCAACTGCCCTGCCATGGGCAGGGATACCTTCCACTAAACCAGGTTGTTCAAAGTCCCATCCAAACTGGCCTTGAATGCTTCCAAGATGCACATTGCTGAGGTCCTCAGTGCCAGCCTGGAGTCCCTGATTGTGGCCACCTACACAGATAGTGCACCCTTGGGCACAGCTGATGTGGGCAGGCTATGGACTACACTCAGCTGCCAAGGAAGCCTCATCATGCTGGTACAACATGCCCTTTGAGCCAACCCTGATGACTTGAAGGTTCAAAGTCTAGGTGTGGTATGCTGGGTCTACAGAGGCAGCATGCCCAGATCTACTGGTCCTGCACTGGGTTTGTTTGCCATGGTTCAGCTCTGCACTCATAGTTCTGCATGGTCTGGATGGGTGTCCATGCCCAGTGGAGAGTAGGAATGAGAGAGGCAAAAGGAAGCAGTGCAGCAGGCTTGGGCACCTGCTGATTTCAGTTTTCTGCAGTAGCCTGGTTCCACTCCATTATGAAAGGGCACTGGTCAGTACTCAGATCAGGTACTGGGAAGGCAACAGAGTCCCCACTCCATGCCCTGCAACCCATTCCCACAATTTGCACTCGTCCTCCAACAGCTGTCAGCCTCTGAAATAAATAGAACCTTTTGTCTCCATGCTCTTGACAGGAGCATCCTCAAGAAAACTGACAGTATGGACAATGCCTGCCTGTTGCTGTCCTCACCCAGCATCCTGCAGGAATAAATGAGTCTCTCCCACAGTGCTTAGATTCTTAGAGGATGCATTTGCTCAACCATAGCAACAGCTGCCTGCAATCAGTGCTGCTGGGATCTCTGGCCAAAGGGCTGTGCAGCGGCCAAATGGGTGTTTCAGAAGCCCTCTTTTGGCAGCAGAAGCACAAGCCTGTCTCCCAAAGGAGCAGCCGACAGCTGAATCCTGCCCACTGAAAGTCTGAGCTCTGTGCCTGAGGATTATAATAGTGTGACAAGGGGTGTTTGGCAGCTCATGCTGTGATGAAAATAAGGGTATCTCTTAGCATCTAGCTTATGCAGTTGTTAAACTGGGAGATTCTGGGTGGAAAGCTCCAGGCTTAAAGAAACTTTGTAAAATGAACCAAACCAGCTGGAATTGTTTCATAAAGTTTTGTTATCACCTTTCTAATGCCCCTCTTAAGAGCATTTCTTAACTGCTTTTGGTTTCAGAGTGTATCACTAAAAGAAACCCAAACCAAACCCCAAAACAAAACAAACAAAACATGCAAAACTCAAACAAACAAACAAACAACCTGCAAAAAACACACAAAAATCTCCAAACAACAAATCAAGTTCTTGCCAGGAAAGATGATAAGCTCTTGAAGGTCAGTCATGGGAGGAGGAGTGAGTTTGGGTCTCATCCTCATTCAGAGCAAGCTGCATTTCCCTGCAGAAGGTAGAGTTTGTGTTTGCAAGTAACTCCTGCAACTGCAGAGGACTCCTCCCTCCTGGCCATTTGCTGTCATTCTGCTGGCTCTAGAAGTTATTTCCATCTCTGGAAAGTCAAGTGCCGTCTTGCTCCCAATACCAAGAAGGGAAAAACCTCAAGTACAAATTGTTTTATTGGAAAACATTGTTGAAGCTCCATAAGCCCCAACTGCATTCATGCTGAGAATGGGGATGTGCTGTTGGATCACCTGTTAACACTGTGACCACATGTCTACTGCATCCCAACTGAATCATGGACTGTGGAAGGAAATGCAGATGCAGGGACAGAGAGGGAATCATGGAGCACTCCAAAATGTCCCATTCTGGCCAGCTGTGTCCAAGACTGCATGGCTCTTGCCAGATTTCCATCTCTCTCATCAGGATACGTTGGTGTCTCCTCTTGCCAGGTGTTCTCTGGTGGCAGAAGGTTGATCACATGTGGGATCTCTTCTTCACTAGAATGTTGATCACAAGTGGGATCTCTTCTGCTCAGGGAGACCCCCAGGGCTGATAACACAAGTACACAATGGCACCAAGGATGGCTGTTTGGTGCTTCTCTTCCAAAAAAAGGTAGCTTCATCCATCCTGGTGACCAGCAATGGCCCCTGGCCTCTTGAATTGCACAAACTGGGATAAGGTGTAGTTCAGAAGAGTGATACTTATAAAAGGAATGAGAGATTTGTCTTTACAAACTGGTGGGTCTGCTAGTAGATAAAACTAGCATTGAGAGAGCTAAATGAAACAAAGGGAAAGATTCCACTGATTGATAAAAGGAATGAGAGAGATTTGCCTTACAAATAAACTGTATGAGAGAGATTTGTCTTTACAAACTGGTGGGTCTGCTAGTAGATAAAACTAGCATTGAGAGAGCTAAATGAAACAAAGGGAAAGATTCCACTGATTGATAAAAGGAATGAGAGATTTGTCTTTACAAATGTATCTGCTGATAAAATTGGATACTGAGAGATGAAAGAAACAATGGGAATAACCATAAATTCCATAGGAATTCCACTGATTGATACAAGGGAAAAAAGGGCTGGGGGAGTATACATTAGAAGGGGGTCTTAGGTATTAGGCATTTCAGGAAGTCTGTACCTCTCAAGTACCTCAGCCAATGGGGAAAGAGAGAGGGAAATGTGCCCAGGAAATTAGGATAAAAAGGAGGCTGTGTCCTCTAAAATTTTCAGAGACCCCAGGGGAAATGCCCCATGGTCTCTCCCTTTATTCAAATAAAGTTACAGGACTCCTCTGTCTCCTTTTTGGACATAAACCTATGGTGTTTGTGGACTAATTTTCCTGACACTTAGCATGAGCCAATCCTACACCAAGAAACATTTAAAGAGCTACCCTGTCTGGACCAGTATTGCACAGTCCTCTGGTCCATCAGATACTGGTGCAAAAGTGGCCATTCAGGCTCAGGTCTGTAGCGGATTTTGGAATGGCCCATCTCAGAAACTGAGTGGGAGTCTGAAGCACAGCCTGTGCTTTCTGTGCAGGTATAGTTCTGGAGATTTTTCTGTACCAGTACATGGATACACACAAAGATTTGCTGTGTTTTAGGCTAGTCAGCAACTGTCTTGCCACAGCAAAGGAGAAGCTTTACACACATCATATCTGAGATTCAAAACTGGCATAACAATGGGAAAGTCTGTGATGTTACCTTTCAGCTTGGCTCCTGATGGGCTGTAAATGGCCCCAGACATTTTACACTGATAACCTACCTGTGATAATTTTATTTCCATAAAACTAGGAAACACTGGGATGTCACTTTCCAGCCTGATGGGCTGTAAATGTCCCCAGGCAGTTTGCACTCCCTGATAATGTGCCTTTGTCTCCCATCATCATTTCCCTGTGCATCCTATCCAAAACAGCATGTGTGTCATTTCCATCAGCACCTGATGCCCTCCACCAAGCAGTGACTTTTGTCTGCATTTCAGTTTGTTGATGTGTCTTTTCCTCAAACTGCTTGGGTTTTCTTGAAAAAATGACCTTCTAGAATGTGCAGGGGCATCTGTAAAAAGAGAAGTGTCTGTTCCCAGGACTACAAAAGCAGAGTCACCAATACTCCTCCTACAATACTATTCCACAAGCATAGTAATACTATTTTCCATTCCTAACACCAAGCAGAGCAACAGCTAAAACCACAAAAATTCTAAATAAAGAGGAAGAGAAGCAGAAAACACCACCCTGGTTTAGATGCTGCATAAGACAGTAAATATTCCCATGCGTAGGCAATCAGCCATACACTTCCTTAGTGCCACTGTGCCCTGATCAGGTGGTGAGAAGAAACCAAAAATGCTGGCACAGATTGCTCAAAGAAGTTGTGGCTGCCCCATCCCTGGGGCCCTGTTCAAGGCCATGTTGGACGGGGCTT
>VZRH01007641.1:0-18067 GCA_013397555.1 Urocynchramus pylzowi
ATATATATATCTATATATATACATGTATATAGCAACGCTAGGAGTTAGTCTCAGCATACAGATCACTTAAGGATCATCTGTAAGTATGGTAGTGGTATGTCAACTTTGTCTACACTGTCTACAAATGTGTCTTATTTTTTAGGGCTGTTATAGAGATACAGACACATCTGCATATACATAAAATGTATGTGTGTGTTACATATATATACACATATATATGTATATGTATATGTGTGTATATGCACATACGTAGGTATACACTGGTAAAATATTCACTGATAATGTGTACATATATATTGCATGAACATACAATATATAGGTCATGATAATGTGTGTATAATATATGTATGTATGTGTGTATAGTATGTATAATATATATTTATATACACACACCTATATATACCTATATATATACATACCTCTATTCATATATACTCACATATGTGCAGATACATACGCACATGTGTGTATATATGTGTATAGATGTATAGATATACTATGGATAGATATACTTTTATATTGCTCTCCTAGAAGGTAGCTAGTCTCAGCACAGATCACTTAAAGATCACTTGTAAATATGGTATGTCAAATTTGTCTATACTTTGTACTAATATGGCTTCTTTCCTAGGGCTGTAGTAGCCTATCTATATCCATATCTATCTATATCTATATCCATATCTATATCTATCTATACCTTATCTATTTCTATAATCTTTATATCTAAAGTATATCTATATTTATCTATGTATTATATCTACTGATAATGTGCTATATATGCACACCTATATATATATATCTTGATCTATCTATCTAATCTATCTGTCTATATCTATTCATGTAACCCACATATGTACAGATACATACATACCTATACACACACACACATATATACCAATATATATACACACATATATAGATTCCTAGCAGTTAGTTAATCTCAGCTCATGGATTATTTAAGGATCATTTGTGATTATGGTAATGGATTGTCAAATTTGTGTACACTGTGTACAAATGCGTCTTCTTTTGTAGGACTGTAATGGCCTATATTTATATCTATATGATATAAATATATGTAATATAAACTGACAATTACCTCTATATATATATGCACACACATCTATCAAGTTGTAGTGGCATATCTCTCTATCATCTCTATCATCTCTGTCTCTATCTGTCATCTCTATCTCTATCTCTGTCATCTCTATCATATATATCTGTATCTATCTATTATATAAACTGTTTAAGACCTATATAGATGCACACCTATATATACCTATGTGTATATATTAATATATACCCTCATATGTGCAGGTACATACATATCTATACACACACACATATACATATATACATATACATAGCACCCCTACCAGTGAGTCTCAGCACATAGATTATTTAAGGATCATTTACTGCTATGTCAGGTTTGTCTACACTGTCTACAAATTTCTGTAGTGCAAAACCAGTATTCTGATGTAGGGAAAACTCACTTCCTCATCTCCACTCAGCTTCAGGAATGTCCCACATAGTAGAAACAAAGCAATAAAGGCATATTTTCTGAATATTCTGAAGTCTGCAGGAACTTTCTTCATCCCAATATACGAGAACCTGGGTATTTGCTTAGATGACACAGATGAGAATGTTTGTAGTGTCACTGTAAATTTCCTTGAGGAGGAAGCCTGGCTACTGTTCGGGAGCCTTTTCTGAATCAAGCCTCGTCAGTGTTCCGTGCTCACGGAGCCACGCTGTTCAGCGAGCATCTGGGTCACGCACTTGTCCATGCTCACAGTGCCTGCACACCACCTGCCGACCAGACATTGATAGGCCATCGCCAGAGCCATGGTATCAACACCGTGCGTCTCTCTCTCCAACTCTTTCCTCCTTTTCCTTCCTTTGCTTCTGCCTTTTCTATTCTCTCTCTTAGATGTTTTTTTTTTTTTCCTTCTTATCAAGAAAGGGTTCACAGTTGTAATATTGATCTTGTTTGCGTCTAATTTCATTTCTGGAATCTGTTAAGTTTATCTCTCCCCAGCCTCGCTCTGGGTTGGGACATCTTTGGTGTCAGAAGTGGGAAGGGACCAAGACACCCAACCAAAGAGGGGAGGGAGCATAATAGAAAATGAAATACCCCAAACAAGAACAACAAAAACAAATGTGTCAGCCTGTATGATGATTATTCACTGCTAATATGTATGTGACTATCAAATCAAGAGGAAAGGCAGGGGTAGGTCCTTGACTGGTTCATTAAGAAACAAATCAAATATTTTCCCCAATATTTTCCTGGTGTAGACAAAAGCCTGTCACACCAAAGACAGGGCTTGGAATCAAGTACAATTTAGGAGTTGCCTGTTGTGTTGCACTTATGGATGCCATTTGCTGCACTGGAGGAACTGCAGGGTGAATCCTGGTTGGATTCTGTGTGATCGATACTGTTTCAGGCTCAGCGTGCTGTATATCTTCCCACAAGATCTACACAGGAAATCCAGAGGTAACAGATGGTACCGTAAAAAGTTCATCATCATAATTACTATGATCTGGCTAGTGCAAGGTTGTTCTGCTGCTCACAGCCTGGCATTCAGAGGTATCCAATACATAACAAAAAGGAGGAGATGAAGGAAAGTTCTAATGAAGTATGTTGTTGAAAATGTACCTTAGACAGTCCCATAAAAGTGGAATAAGAATATTAATATTTTTAAAATTGACATTTTTACCTTTAAAAAGCTTTCTAAATGTGTTAGTCTGTATTGGGATGGTCTGCCTAAGCCCAGATACTGCAGCTTGAACTTAGTCATATTTACATTCTGTCCGTGATGAACGCAGCAAGGAGGGCCTACTGTTAGTGATGCATTGAGCAAGTGGGGTCTGCTTATCAGTGATAAGATTAAGCAAAGAGGATCTGCTGGTTTTAGTGCTGAAGAATGCTGAGGTCTCCTTGACTAACTATCAGACCCAGTGCAAGGCTATGCAAGGGCCTGATATGGAGAGTCAGAAGTGTTGAACAAAAGAAAAGAGCTGATTGCAAAAAAAAAAGGAGCATATTTTACTGAATAAGCCTGGCAACACTTAGCCTAAAAATATCTATGACTGACAGGAAATTAGGTCATGCTGTAAAACCCCAGTCCCACTTTTTCACTGAAGTGAAAGACTTCTAGCATACCTCCCTAAGGTGTGTGAAAATCCTTCACTTGAGTGTGGGTACACCTCAAGCTCCTGGAGGCTGAGTGAAAGAGATTTGCCCATGGTAGTTTGTATGAGTGAGTAACACCAGTCTCTACTGAAGAATGATTTTTGCTAGCCTTAGTGCTGTAGCAGTGCTTCAACACTGCTTCAACAATAGTGCATTACAGTAGTAGTTATAGGTACCTATACTGTGTGGAAATTCTGACGGAAGTATTTATTGTCTACTAATTAGCATTATTGTAATAGCTTTAAATAAATTATGGTTTGCCATCCTTAGTTGTGTTGGACAAGTCAGTACAAGGTTTGTATTACAGCTAATCATTTAGGTTTGTATTACAGATAATCATTTAGGCATAAAGCGTTGACTAAGATTAAATTGAGGTGCACCTTGATCCCTCTCTGAGGAGGAATTTCGGTAGCAAGGAGATCCTTTTTGTACTTTGCGTCTCAGTGAAAGGGCTTCTCTTACAAACTTTGACTGATGCTCCCATTCTGCAGGTACCACAGAGGTGTCCAGGTGTGACACTGTTTCTGTCTACAGTGGTACTAAATTTATTTGTCTCAGACCATTGCAGGATCCTAATTCCAAAGCACTCAGTCAGCTGGAGAGTCTTCCATCGCCTCAGTAGCCCAGAGAAAAGTTCTCACATTTAATTGCAGGTAAGTAACACAGGAGTGACCCTAGACAAGCATCAACAGTTTGACTTTCTCCATGATTACAAGAAAAGCCTTTCAGATTTTTTTGGCAAAATCCTAAAGGACTAAAAGGATTTTCCCTTGACTTGATAGTAACAATTTTACAACTACTTCTGTCTGCAGGTGTTAGAAATAAATTCACATGTATACAAGTGTTACAGCTTATGTTTCCTTTGAAAATTATCCATCTGCATGATTTCTAACAGTACAAAACCTGTCTTGTCACCACATGCAAAGATATCTTTGCTTTGCCCAGAGAAAGGCCAGTTATGCTGATAAACAGAAAGGGGAAGGAATATGGGATGACAGCTTCATTTATCTATAGCATTAAGACGAATAGTTTGGCAGACCAGAAGCTATTCCTGCATCTCAAGTAGCTGCACTAGCAGAAGTATTAAGCTGCCTTGAGCTAGTTCTCAAAGCCAGCACCATATTTGCATCACAGATTACTTTTCATGTCTAGTGGGTACCAGCCCAAAACATTCCCTCATTTGCTGTCTCCTTCTATTCTCCCTATTTAAAAAGAATTCTTGTGCCCCAGGAAACTTGTGCCACTCTTGCTGCCAGCTGATGGACTTAGCTCTTGCCCTCTAAATGCTTCCGCTGTGCTGTTGCATATTCACTTTCCACTTGCTTGGGGGCAGGTTTCCAAATCAAAAAATGTGCATTGTGTTAGGGCATGGTGTTCACTAAAGGGCACTACCTCTGGTACTATGAACAGCCCTTCTCTTCTTGTGCACTGCAGGTGGCAGTGGGGGAGCAGTCAGATTGAGGGGGCTTCTGCTCCCATGCCAGCTCAAGCCAGCTCTCTCCAGCCTTTCTGGGGACAGGTGTAGTGAGAGAGGGGGACTGACACTAAGCAGTGTCTTCTCTGTGCAGCTAAGGAGGCAATTTTGCAATTGCTGCCTTCCTCATCCAGCCTATTTCTTGCCACCTCTCATCTCCAGAATTTCTGCTTTAGGCGCCTCCAGATTTGCCTCCAAGCAAAGAGAGTGAGAGCTCCAGGGAGGCCCTGGGTGAGGCCGAAGCCCCGAGGAGCCTTCCCAAGTTGAGCAGGTGAAAGGCGCTTGCATTGGCTGCAGCAAGAAGGGACTTGGCTCGTGCCTCTGGGCTTTGCCCTTCTAACCCAACCGAGCCCGTCAAGGCTTGCAGGCTACCCCAGGCGGAGGAGCCCGGCAGGAAATGATGGCGAGAGGAGGCCTGGGCCAGAGACGGAGAATAGCAGCCCGAGANCTTTTGGGCTGCATTTTTGAGATAAGGTTTCACTCACTTTCAATTTCAAAAGTTCTAGCTCCGTGGCTAAGGAGGTAGGTCTTTTGCTATTGGGAGAGGGAGATGCTGTTTTTCCCCTCTTCCCCCACTCAGTTGCCCCTGTGCCCTTGTGCGCCCCACCACCCTGTCCCCTCTGGCCGTGCTGGGGTGTGGGCTGGCAGCCAGGCCGGGCCGAGCAGCACCTTCAGCCCCAGCAAGGGCCCACGACAGAAGGCATCTTCTGCAAAGCCAGAGCGCCACTTGGAGAGATAGATAATAATGGTTCAGTTTAAACTTCACACAATAAGTTATAGAAGACAGAGAACAGACCCCCTCTTGGCATACCTATGGTTACATTTGAGAGAGGAAGGGAAGGAAGAGCTTATAAAAAGTCTCAGGACAGCTAAATTGACAGTGTTTGAAAAAAAATAATGAAGCATAGAGGCAACAGAAAAGTGCATAGCTTGCACAACCTTTTGGAACACGTTGGTGTTTCCTATGCTCTTGAATTACTTCTTGTCTCTTCAATTTTTTACCTCTCAGGGCACAAGCTGATATGCTGTAAACCATGAGAGTTTAAGAAGCAAAGAGGGTCCTGTTGCTTTTCGCACTGTTTTGTTTGACACCACTGAGAAAAGGAGAATTATGTGAAATGTTGGTGTAAACAATTAGAGACAATGCAGTTCAAGCAACAATTTTCAGTCTCTTTGGATAAGTATAGCCTGTGGATAATAAGTTATGACAGTGTTGATTTAACACCAATGTCAATGAGCAAACTCGTGTTTCCCATATTTTGGCAGGAGAAGCAACAGCTGAAGAAAAGGGTTTGGAGTAGATATAAATATAAATATTAAAAAAATATATCTCTGTGAAACATAACAAGAGAAACAGAAATTAGTACGCATAGTTATAGATATACTTACAGCACAGAAAGAATGGAACAGATATGTAAATTTAAAAAGACTGTGGTTTATGCAGGTTTGAAAAATAGGTATTAAAGCAATTAAAGGAACTCAAGCTTACTTGAATGATGAATTGTTTTTCTATCCTGCATAATTTAAAAGCTATGTATTTGTACATGCTTTTGTAATAAGAAGTGTTCATTTATTTTACTTTAAATACCGTCATGTGTTCTTAATTTTTTTCTCAATACATTTATGCACTTTTGGGTCCAAATAAATCCTATTAAAATACAATCTTTTAAATATATTTTTCAGCAAATGTCAAAGAATGAAATTAATATGACATCTCAGTAACTATGGAAAACAAGATGCTATAAGGATAGAACAGAGGATGTATAGCCATTTACTGATATAACAAGAGTAGAAAAAAGATTAGGAAATCTCTTGTACTTTTTTTGCCTTGTGATGAAATCTTCAAATTTACATGAAAAATATGACTGGTATGAGAGGCATTTAACTTTATGTGTTGTAGTTCTATCTTTAGGTATTATGTCATGGTAATTTTCTTATCTAAAAACAACAACAACAAAAAAAGTGTAAGACTTCACATATTTTATTTTAAAATTCAAAAAAGTATGAAGTAGCAACATTCCGTAGGGCATACTATAAGAAAAAATTTCTTTTAATTCCAGACAAAAAACAACTGGGCATCCAAGTTGTTAGTAAATTATTCAACAGTGCAAATGAAGGAAACAGATGTTTAAAAGACAGAATTATGTTTAGGACACAATATACTCTTAGCACACTATATTAGCAGCAGATTAAGAAATATTACATACCTATAAGTAAATGACAATGATATCATAAAGAATGTAGATTGATTGCACTAAGAAAATGTATGGAAAAAGCTTTCTCTTAACATGTCACAAGGTAGAGAAGGAATAGCCTATGAAGAAGATCAAAAGGGGTGGGTTTAAAAGCAGCAAAATTTATGTTACTTAGTGGAATAAGAATATCCTAAGCAAACAAAGAAAAAAAATAATGTAAGGGAAACTGAAAAAATAGAAGAATATTGTAGAACTCAGAAAAAGCAACAAGATAAATAATTTCAGATTTTATTTAGCGTACTAAAAAGAAACACATTGACATCATCCAGTGTAAATACTAGTAAATCACCTGTAATATGTGGGAAGTAAACCCAAGAAAGAAATTAAAACTGTAAAAAGGAACAGAGCATCATGTCTCAACTCTGCATTCAATGCAACATTAATGTTCTGATTACTGAAAGCCAGATACTTTTGGTTAAATTAAACTTTCTAATGGGCAGTGCCAAATCAGTAGAACTAGTGGAGTAATTCCAGGAGCCTTTAGAATGCCTTCAGCTGCTGAAATAGGTAACATTTAAGAATTTGATTTACAAAATCTTGACACCATAAGGTCTGGTCACTTTAGACAAATTTCAAACTGCAGATGTTACTTAGAAAATACAGGATTTAAATTCTGCATTGTTAAATACAATATTTTATTCAAATGGGGAACAGTTGGTGGATAAACCCATTTCTAAAATGAAGAGAATGATCACCATTTTCAGTTTACATATAGTCACTTTTGCCCATTTCATACATAAATAGTCCTAATAAATAGTGAACTGAAATAAAAGTTCATTATGAAATGATACAACTACTTTATATCCTAAACTATTCTTCTAAAAATAGGATTTTGTTTCCGCAGTATGACTGTAGATCACACATTGTTATATTTTAACAACCAGTTCTTTCGGAATCATTGAGGAGTTCTGGCCTTGTTCAATGTGCAGGTGAAGATATTTCTTAAATTGTCAGTGACTTTCAGCAATCTCTTTTCCTACTCAATGCTACCAGACTTCCTAAGGATGACCCATGAGTCACTGTAGCTCTTGTATTCACTCTAATTATTGTCAAGAAATGTGATTATTCCCCAGATAAAGAAGCACCATCTTGTCTGGCCACCAGTTTAAGCCTGAAGCTCAGTATGCCTGGGTTTGAGTGGGTATTGGCTTATTTACAGCCAGCCTTCACAGGGTGGATTCTGGCTGTCTTCAGGGATTGTGTCTTCTGGCTATGTCTCCTCTAGAGAGCAGGGCCAATGCAGTCCCTTTTGATGAAGAGAAAAACCAAAGTGATTCTTAATTAAAGCAAGCTGTTCTGAGCAAATGAAACTAAGAGGGATGTCCTGGAAATAGCTTACGTAGGGGAACTTTTCTAAGTGTTGTCCCTAATAAGCTGGACATCCCAACTAACCAGCAATCAAATTCTTGACAAGGTTAGTAATTTCATTATAACTGAATAGCTTTTCAGTATTCTTTAACCAGGGAAGTCTCTGCCTATAGAGAAGAAATATACAGGATGATCTCACAAATTGAGGTATTGGCTTGTTCTGTAGGTATTTGAATAATCTCAGAACCCAGCAACTGTTCAGCTGCTCAGATTTTCTCCACGAACTTAAAGGTCACTCTCTTGTATAAGCCCAAATAAATGTCAAAGTGTTAATGAGTTTTCTCTGTGGTTATGGTCAAATTATTAATTTTGTGTAAGTCTGGTGTAAAGGGCGTCAGGAAAACCCTGTGTTAAAGAAGCTCATGAAGTTATGTGTTAAAGAATGCTCTGTGGTTGGAGAACCCTGGTATGTTGAAAACCTCATTGAGACTAACCTAGTGTCTGATTTGCTGGCTGTCTTGTGCGTATTCATATAGATGCAAACAGTATTCTGCCCTGATGGCTTTCATTTACCTGTGTGAGACTATAAAGCTGTGTAGTCACCAACATCTGAGGTTTTAAAAGCAGGGCTGAATAATGTCCTGAGGAAACTCTGTCTAGCCTCACAGCTGATTAAGCTGGAGTTTGACCTAGAAACATATTGAGATCCTTTCCAAACTTATCTTTTGCTACCATCATCCTAAGATATTTGTTGATATCAGGTGAATTATCATCAGTTCTCTGGTGAGACAACCTCGACTGAGTGCCAGGTGTCCACCCATTCTTTTTCACTCATGCTCCTCAGCTGGTTCAGGACAGAAAATATGATGGAAATTGAATAGGTCAAGGTAAGAACAGGGGCATCTTTTACTAATTAGTGTTGTGGGCAAAACAGACTTGACTTGGAGCATATTGATTTAATTATTTGCCAATTAAAAATAGAGTAGCATGATGAGAAACAAAGACAAAACCTGAAAGCCCTCCCCAACTTCTTCCCAGGCTCAACTGCTCTCCTTCAGCATCAACACTTCTACTTCCTTCTGCCTCCAGCAAGGCATATGAGGAATAGGGGCTGGGGTCAGTCCATAGCAGTTCTTTCATGCTTCTCCTTCCTCCCCTCTTTTCTGCTGCTGCAGCATGTCCCTCCTGTGGGATATAGACCTTCATGAAGTGCTCCAGTGTGGGTCCTTGCCAGAGGATGCAGATCTTTACTATTGCTCCAGCTGTTACCTTTCCACAGGGTCAGTCCTCCAGGAACAGCTTGCTCCAGTGTGGGTCTCCCACAGGTCACAATCCTGCCACCAACCTGCTTCCATGTGGGCTACCCTCCACTGGCAACAGCCCCTCAGGAGAGGGCTCTCCATGAGCTGCAGTTTCTTTCCTGGGACCTTCTGCATCATCTGCATGGGTTCCTCCATGGAACAGCACTGATCTCTGCTCCCCCGTGCCCTCCATGGGCTGCAGGCGCACAGCTGCCCCACCATGGTCTCCTCCAAGGTGAGCAGGGGAATCTCAGCACTGGCACTGGAGCACCTCCTGCCCCTCCTTCTGCACTGACCTTGGGGTCTGCAGGGCTGTTCCTCAGATTTTTTCTCAGTCTTCCCTCACAGTTATTGTGCAGCATTTTTTTCCATGTTGTTAAATGTGTTATTACAGAGTCACCACCATCTTGGCTGAGGGATTTGCTGTGCCCCACAGTGGGTCTGCTGTGGGTCCATGTGTGGGGCTGACCCATCCTCCCTCTCCAGTCGCCATTCCTGCAGCATATCCTGCCAAGACCTGGACACTTGTAGCTGGTGCAAGTTCTGCTCAACAGCATTCTAAATGTGGTTGTTTCAAGTGCAGAAGGATCACACAGGAAAGAACAAGAAGTGGGTGAATTTTTTTTTTACATTATTTCCCAAAATGGGATCTTTGTCCTGAAATGTCATGCTTATTCTGAGTATGCTTTCTTTGAAAGCTTCAAGGTAGTAGATGAAACAATCAATTTAGAAGACCCAAGTGTTTTCCTGAAAAGGTCAATATTGTTTCAGTCAGCTGTCTGTCTCTTCTGCCAGTCCTTACATCTTTTACAAAAGAACTTGGATCACTATTAATGATTACTATACAGTCAATATTGCCTTCTTGGTTTTCTTTATACCTCTATTGAGAGAGCAGTATAAATAAAATACTTTTACTTATTTCTTGTATGGTACAGACAGCAGCAAACAGAAATACAACATTTATTTTTAACTGATAAAAAAATTGGTAGCATTATAGTCTGTACAAACATCCATTTATAAATATGCAGAGAATGGTGCAGAACTTGTTTACAAGCATCAGTTGGGTTAATAGATTTCAAGGTATAAATACACTGCCATTCAAAATGGTATTTCAGGTATGCTGTTTTGGCAATGAATTAAGATCCTAGGAATGCAGACCTATCAAAACATCGTGAACATGATATAAATACATGTACAAGCAAATTAAAAATTCATTGTGATCATCCAGTGCTAGCAGCAATGGAAATTATCAGTGAACTTAGTATTATGAATATGGAACACTATCAGTTTGTAAAGAAAAAGCATTTCTGTAGATATATTAATAGAGAAGGAATGGCTTAATCTCATTAATCTTCTCTTCACAGATCCTGTGTACAGAGCTCTTATATCCTTGGACCACTGCTGTATCAGTCCCTGGCAATACGTGCTTTTCTGTAATGTGGTGGGTTTGAGAAAATGCATCTGGTAGAATATTACTGCATTTTACATGCTGTATGAGCTGTAGCATTCCTACTTTCATGTCCTAGAAAATAAATTAATGTCCATGGTGTAATCAATTTGTACATAATATTTAGCATGGTAAAAAGGGATGTACACTTTGATTTATTCACGATCATCTGCGAACATCTAATGTGGGACACATAGTTCTCCAAGGCTGACAAAATCCCATTTTTATTTTCAAGGTGTAGAAATGTACTTGGCTTCATGAGCAATTGCTTCATTTGTTATGTTTGGATGTGGGGGAAAAGAACCTCCAAACATTAAAAAACCCAACACCCATATTATATGAGCAACCTCGAGCATGCCTTGCTGTTTAATAACCCATGTGTTTAGGAAGAGTTACAGTGAGACAGGTTACCAGTTTCCTGCTGGAAGCACCAGAAGCACACCTTTAAAAATTGTGTTTTACCATGCAGCAAGGTAGGAAGCCAGGCCAGGAACACAGCTTGGGTTTTTGAGGAGTACAGGAGGTCTGTGGAAGCAGATGAAGGGGAGGAACACCCATGGTGCTTAGACCACATTCATGTTGCCTTCAAGGCAAAATGTTACATTGGAGGATAAGACCTGTGCAAGCATCATCTGCATTTCAATTCCATCAAAGCAGTTTACATTTTCATGACCTCATCTGACACTCTCTTTCTGTCCCTGTTTGGCAGGCCCAATTCCTGCTTAGAGCATTTTTATAATACTTTCATCCTCTTTCTCTTTTTCAATTTATATGCTCTTTTCCTCCACTTTTCATTTTATTTCTGTCTTCTCTGATATACCTCTCATAGTTGCTTTTATTTTCCTAGCTTTCACCTCTATGGTGTACTTACTTTTCAGTTCTTTTCATCCCAGCAACAAACAGATGTTCTTTCTCCTCCTCCTCCACTTTCTCCTGCACTTTTCTTGTATACTTCCTTCTCCTCCCCTATGCTGGAAATTGAGTTTTTCCTTTTTTTGTTTCAGCCAGCTGAATGTTAGCATGGCCAAGTAATTTGAACTTAGAAGTGGGGTGGCAGTAAATTAGGCTGTTATACAGGCTGATGAGGAGCAGAAGGTATAGCTGTACTGTTAAAGCCTGTGTCAGACACACAGTATGAGAATATGAAAGGCAGCAGTGCCAGGACTTTAAAAATGCTCTGAACCTCTTATTTACCTCATCCACTTCGTTGAAAAACACTGGGTATTGATAATTTTCATTCTGAATGTAAGATGAGTTCTGTAATTTCCTTGCTTTATTAAGGGACTTGCTGTCCCATGGAGGTTCCATTTACAGAGGTCCCATTTACATTTTTTCCCATATGTCTTAAGGAAAGAATCAAATGTTAAAGAAGGATACACACAGAAACATGTCAGTCGGTGTAACCATGCTTAGAAACACCCAGAAAAGGGGAAAACTTTACAGATTGTACTATTGTTCAGCCTGACTTAATAATTCCAGAAAATATGCTTTGAGTGAGTTTTTTGTCTTCTGCAGCAAGAAACATCCCCCTTATTGAAGAGAATGTGATAAACATGAAATCAATTAGACAGTTTAGTGGCCCTGACTGACTTTGACCTGGAGCAATCCCTCTGCAGGCTCAGCATCACTCAGAATTAGAGGCTGTGTAGGAGCTTGAGGGAATCCTTCTCATCCATCTGCTGCCAAAAGGAAATTTGAAAGGAAGACACAGCAGGCTACATGTGGCATGCTTTGGTCTGTATCTTCTCATATTAATTATCTGACTCTACAAGATATATGACAACCTGGTTATTTTCTTAATCTGTTGTGGGAGCTATTTAAATCTCTTTGCTTTTGAAATCAACATAGATAAGTGTAGTGACTGAAGAAAAGATTTATTTCTTCCAATTTCCTCCAGCATCCCATCACCCCCCCCATCTCATCATAGCTCACAAAAGGTGATGTTGTCCAGACAATAACTGCATTTTCTGCTTTCAAGGTTCAGCTAAAGAGCACTGCTTATCCAGAAAGGGCAATTATTCACACAAATTGTATTAGAAAATCTCTAGATTTTCAGGTTTGAAGTGTTGCTGCATACTGCAGCTGATACTATTTTAGTCTCAGAATAGTAGAAATTGAGATTAGCTACATGAGAATGACAGGTTTAAATTAGAAACTATGTTTAGGATTAGTATTGAAGTTCTCAATTGAGAATGTGGCTGTAATATCCAAACATCAGAAGATAGAATAAATGAAAATATAATGCCTATAAAAAAAAAAAAAATTGGACCTTTTTGAATTTTTAAAGATTAAGGTTCACAGTAGTGACTTTATTAAATAAAAGTAGTCAGCTGTTTTCTCCATCAGAACTTCCTACTGATGGCTTGTGTTTATAAATATTTTCTTTTATGGGTGGAAAATACTTGTCATAATGGACATCTATGTCACTCTTGACTAATTGCCTCCCTGACCTGGCTTGGAGAGAGTCCTCTCAGCCTGTGTTTGCCTTGTCTAGATCATTGCTTAGGTTTATTGTGTCCCTGGCTTTATTGCCGTGGCATTTGTAGACCTCTGTCTAATTAATCACAGTGGAAAAGAATTGAGAATCTCCAAAACTTGCATCCAGAAAGTGGCAGAGAGGAAAAGAAGAGGTGATTGTTACAAACGAACATAGTTTCTGTGGTGTTTAAACAATGTGGGGCAAAAAAGGCAGCAAACTGGTTACCTGAGGCTCCTGTCAGTTGCCAGCCAGCACAGCCAGCCTGTCCTTGGGATAAAAAATGCTTCACTAAGTGTATTCAAAACAACTGCTCTCTACAAGAATGTCAGAGTATATCAGGTGCCTTGGAACAGAGATAGCACCAGCTCTCTGAGATGTAGGTTTGGCTTACCCCAAAGATGCATGTATGGAGCTATTCTAATGGGATAGGAAAAGGTGCAGTAGTATGGAAACAATATTCTCCTTTTTGTTCTTAAGCATGGATCTAGTCTGTTGTGCTTTATTAAGAAAAGCAACAGTTTATCCACTAGGTAGTATTCTTCCTGCAAGAAGATCACCTCCCAAATATCCACAGTTCTTCGTAGCCTCTGTTTTTTCCCTGCAGATTGAGGCTACAAAGTACTGGTTTAAATTGTGAGGGCATGACTTGAAGTCATGTAGAGAATGCTTGGTTTTGTTTCCTCTTGGTAAGTTAGATTGTTACATCTTGCCACCCAATTACCTTTACTATTAAAACTTAAGTTCTGCCGAGGAAGCTAAGCATAAGCAAAATAAAACAGGATCATCTGGTTCTTCTTTGCATAGGGGTAACTTGTCAAAGTCTTGGCAGAAACTTTGTAAAACCACATCACACACAGAATTAGGTTCAATAAATAGAAGCTAAAACCAGATTGTTTTTCTTGCTTTGATAAAACTGTACAGATTGTTCAGTTTCTAACTTCAGCTCTGTGGTTTACAATAAATATCCTGAAAGCTTTATTATATTTTTTTTTTTTTGGGTGGAGGAGATATAGTTAGTGCCATGTGTTCTTATTAAAATATCAGCAAGTTAGAGATGCTTATTATTTCCTTAATTGTTAAGTATGTGTTTTCAGTGTTGCAATCTTCTGGGGTCTTGTTAAATGTGTGAAGAAAATCAAGAATTTATTGTCACCCAGTCCCATGTCAGTTCAGAGGATCTCAAGGCATTTTTTGCTATAGAATTACTAATAAATGTAATCAACTGTTCAAGTTTACTTTGTGGCCTTCTAAGATTTTTAAAATGTTTTGCTTTTGCCTGTTTGGGTTTTTTTTTAATGTTATCCTTGCACTGTATATAATTTTTTGTAATTAAGTGGTCTTAACTGGCATGTCTTGCTTTAAGGACTCTAAATGTATTGTGTAGAGCATAATGTCAACATTTTTGCAGGAAATGTAAAATGGATGAATATCTGAATAAATTTATTTTCACAGTGTTTTTGGCCATAAATTCTAATGTTGCAGTGCACACAAACATGTCTAATGTGTAGTAGTAACACAGAATCCAGATAAATCAGTAGTTGACAGCATCCTTGAATGTGTTGTAAGTAAAGCCTTCCATTAGTGAAATGTCAATTGATGCACCATTGTAACAAACTTTTGCCTCTGAATACTGTAAAATGCTATGTGGAAATTATTATTTTTCCACTGCTTGCTTTGCTCCTGTTTTTGGATGGAAGAATCACAAATAAGTAGAGCTCTTAACAGCATGTTGAAGCTCTGGAGAACCCCTGTGGCTGGGCTGAGGACATGTGTGTCTGAGCAGGTGGGCAGTGCCAAACCAGAGCAGTGCAGTGCTGCTGAGGGAGTTGTACCTTGTTTAACCTGTAAAGACCAGAGACCCTGCTGGACAATAACTGTTGAACAGTTGTCTCAGTGAGAATTTTTTCTTTAATGGAAGTTACATTCAGGATTGTACATGCAACCCAGAGAGTATGTGCTGTTTCTCTCAGTTTTCATTTTAATCTTCTTGCATTAGACCTCAGTGCTTTGTCTCTGCTCATTGTTTGAGCAGGGAACTGAGTCCAGGTGATTTGTTTTTACATGTAAAGAAGAATGAAGAACTTGCTTTGTGCCTCTCTTAAACTTTTCACTCAGTCGCTGGAAGCCCACATGGATAAAATGCAGAAATTGCATCCCTACATATCAATGGATAATAGTGATAGGGAAATGATACTGATAACAGCTAAAACAAGTCATCCTAACTCCTACTACATGATCAACTTCCTGACATTAAATGTTTGTGAGCAAAAGTGTGTAAAAATGAGGGAGAAAGCAGATACGCCACCCTGTGTCCTTTGGGCAGTGAAACCACTGGTATGTTAGAATATGGATATAGGTCACTTCATGTATAGGAGTCCTTGTGGTGCCATTGCGGTGCCTTGTTTATATGACCTCATTGAAAATACCTCATTACAGCTAAAACTGAACATTTCAATGAGGGTGTACTGGATCACAGAGGCTGCAGTGAGTTCTGCTGGCTACTTCATCAAACAGGCAATAGATAAAAATGCCTTTATGCTCTGGTCCTGTACTTACATGCCTGAGTTAAACATGTCCATAAGTGTTTGTGTGATGAGAGCTTACATCAACAAGTTTCACTCTGTAGTGCTTGACCTGTGTTTTTTATTGTAGAGAGAAGTAAAAAGGAGTTCAGTTTCCCAATGGATTTGATAAACAGATGACTATCTCAGGATCTTCATGAGTTGTGAGCAGGTCCTCATACTTGAAGTACTGAGGCAGGGCTGGTCTTCTGTAACATGATGCTCCAAGGAAAGACTGGGCCCTACGTTTTTGCCCCCTAGTTGTTTTGATTTCCTGAGCTTCTCAGGGCTCATACTGGTTAATAGTCTAGATCCCATCTATTCCATCCCCTCTTCCTCTGCTCTCCTGGCTGATTTTCTTACTTCTGAAGTTCAGAATCTCCTCCCAGGTTTTCACCTCAAGTAGCAGGTTCTGGTACTGCTTCTTTATCAAGTGCTTAGCTGTCGGCAATGGCTGGCTAGGAGACAAAGTAATGAGTTAACTTTTCTGTGCTCTAAACACTGGCATCAGCTCAACATGACTGTGTATTTTGTATTTTTCCCATGGACCAATAGCTAATGTGCAGCAGCACAAAATGGATCTTCAAAAAGAGAAGACATGAAATAGTTCACTTGGACAGCTTATAAGCAACATATAACCCAGAGCAGTATTGATAAATCTGCTCAGATTTGGGATTGTGATTGTAGCTATATGAGGATTTAAAATTATCAATAAAGATTTTGAAGCAGTTTTGAGTTCACTGAGCCCTCCCTCTCAGTCGATTAACCAGTGAATTACAAATATATAATGACTTTAACTGACTTAGAAGGTAATTTATGTCACAATGTGTGTGATATATGGATCTAAATAGACTAAAGAGAGGGGAAAAAGAACCATCTGTCCTCTAGAAAATTGTCTGCTGTCAGAGGGACTCAAGAACTGTTTGAAAAATGTATTTAGAAAGCCATGAGTAAATTTCCTAAATTTTCTGTGCTTTCTGGATGGCATTCTCACTGGGTAAGTATTGCCTCAGAAAAAAGGTTAGGAACTTGAATTTTTAAACTTTGGCTAGTCTTCGTAAGTCTTTCTAGGCCTTTCAAAAGGCTTTGTTTTTATGAACCTATGTAGTGGGTTTTGTCTTGATCTTCCCAGTGCTCATGGAATATTTTTTTTTGCAGCTAGAGGATGGATATGGAGATCCCAACACCCCAAGGTCCAAGCTCAAACATGACAATGAGAGTGTCATTTCTTGGGAGCAGCAGGGTTATATTTAGGACAGGTGTTTAAAAGCAAACTTACCTATATACCCAGTAGGTTTTGTAAACATAATTTCCTTGTGCCCCTCTCTTATGCTGCATGAACAAGTTAATGACCATAAGAAAAAAGCTTCTACATATTCTGAAATTTATACATGTGAACTTCTTCAATAGGACAACTCATGCATACAGATTTACATAAATGCACAGGCACTAGTGGGATCAGGGCTTAACTTTAGGATCCCTCCCGCACCTGAGACGGAAAAATCCTGGAGGTTAGGGATGTGCAGCAATGAAAGTGGATTGTTGTGTGCTCCAGAAACTATAGAAAGCATCTGCAAAGGCAATTGGAGGATCTCTCGTGTTCCTCCTTTTCTTTGTTGGTTGGGTTTTGGTTTCAATTTTTAAAATTGATTTTTAAAAATGTATCTATTTATTTGCTTTTAATACCGTTGCTTTGTAAATTAAATACACCTGTAGCAAGTTCAGTATTTAACAGCACGATGGAGAATAGACTTCCGATCTAGAGCACTTTCAAAAATTCAACCTCTGCTGGACCCTTCACTCGTGGTGTCTCCTGAAGCGCTTCTTCGTCAAGTGCAGAGACAAAACCCGCTCCCCTACCTGACGCCCGCCGGAGCGGAGCCGGCCCGCAGGGGTCAGTGCTGTCGCAGAGACCGGGGCCGCGGCCGCCGGGACGGGCAGCGGTGCCCAGCGGCGACGGGGACAACCGAGGGGACAACCAGGTCCCCGGACCTGGAAGGCCGGTGCCGTGCCGTGATGCGGCGCGGTGCCGGTGCCGGGCAGGTGCCGTCCGCCGCT